>VZTM01040277.1:0-47950 GCA_013400555.1 Jacana jacana
AACAACAAAAGCCAGCTGTGTGTGAGTATATGTATCCAAACACACATACATGCCTACATCTTTTTTATGTATGTGTATACAAACACATGCCAAGGTCTAGGGTAGGACCAGATGTGTTATTCTTTTGTGTTACAGCCTGTGACTCTTTGTTAGATTCTTCTCCCCTGAAAACCATTCTTTTTTTATGATTAGCATTTAATTACCAAATAGACAGTTTTCATTAGCTTAAAAATATTAACATAAGCTTACTGATTTCTAGTATCCCATGCAACAATAAATTTGGGAGCAGAATGAGTTGCTTTGGCAGCAGTATCAAGTTGGTGACAGCAGAATAAGATAAGAGTGAGCCATTAAAATATTTTTTTTTATCTTTGCAATTCTTATTAACATTCATTGGAAATGAGCGGTGTTGGTGTGTTACGACTGTTTCAGACTCTTCCACCATTGGTTTTGCCTCTATTAAAATTGCCATCTTTGCACAAAAATTAAAAAAACCCTGCCCCTTACTTTAGTTGGACCATTTCCATGAATGGTGATTGGTAACGTGTCGTAGACTGAATTCCTTGCTCTTACTCTTCCTTCTTCAAATTTCAAAAAGACTTCATCTGAAAATCAACAAAGATTGTACAGTAATAACTGTTTACAGAAAAAAGGAAAAAAGGAAAATTTCAGACCTCTGAGTTCTTGCTGATACAACATACCCTACTGTTGTGATCACTGCCAATGTTAATTATTTGGAAGCTTCCATTAATTTTTCAACTGTTCTTGAATTCTAAGCCTTTTATGCTAAATAAGGTTACATAAGAGCTTGCCATCAGCAGCCTTCAGTATTTGAATAAAATCTTCTTTAACTACTTCTTTATGAATAGCATTTGCACAAAACTGGTTTTATTTTTATTTCAGATGTACTTATCTACAAAACATTGTCCCATAACTTGAGATTAAAGTCAAGAAAGACATTTTGCAAAGGTGACATTTTTCAATTTAAATTAATGACAATTAAATAACCAAAATTTCACATTACTCCATAGTCCATTTCATTACATAGAGCCATTTGCTTAAGAACATCTGAAACGCTATTGTAATTACCAGTCTTACTCCTGTGTAAGTTTGTGAAAGGTAGATGGAAAAACAGTTCCTAGCTTTGTATTTACCACTAACTTTATTTATTGAAAACTATTTTTTCTATTTTAAATCAGATATTTTATCAATGGGAGAAAACAATTAATATTAAACCCAAAAGACCTGCGTCTAATCTGGTAATCAGGTTTACTCATCCAAATATTTCTTTAAAAGAAGTGTATGTTTAAGGAATGATATTCATGGTTAAATAAAGGAAGTGTTAATAACAACAAAACATACAACATGCAAATCATATACTTACCAACAGCTCCACTTAGGGTCTGGAAAATTGCACATTTGTGGTCCAAAGTAATGTTAATGCTTTCCTGAAATAAAAGCAGCAAAAATGTTGAGGCATTCTAAAAGCCAATGCTTTTATGGCAATGTTACAGTCATACTGCAGTGACAGAAAGTAATTAGGCAGAACTAATCTACATATTCAGCCCAGATATAATTTTATACTAAGGTTTTCCATATTCCTGCATTGGGGAGCTGTATAGCAATCAGCTTTATATATGCAAAAACTTGATCTAAACTTGAAGGATAAAGTTTCTAACTCCCCAGAGAAACTTCAGTTTGGCAGTATAAGCCAAAGAAAATTTGCATCTTTAAAAAAAAATTAGTAAGTCTTGGCCAAGCAACAAAACAAAATACAAAAGCCCAATCTAAGTATCACGTGAGAATAGAAAACACCAGTGGTTTTAATATGTGTTCCTAATATTTTATTATCAACCCTACTTAAATTCTTATTTAAAGTACCTTGTTTTGAAGTTGTAACATGTTGATCAAAGTATACAACCTTTAGAAAACACTTAAAAATCCTTATACAGATAACATACTCTGTTTTGATCTTCCAAGATTTTCTTATGTATTCTACCGCATCAGACATTACCATACAAAAAATTAGTGCTAATGTATAGTACAGTATACCAAGCTAAGCACCATGGAGGCATTTTGCACCACAGTGCAGTAGCACACTCTGCAGAGGTATGCATTTTTGAAGACGACAATGCTTTTAGACAGATTATGACTTCTTTTTACTGCTGAGTGATGCAGAGTCAGCTTTAATGTCTCTATGCCCTGTCATTTCCAACTGCATATCTAGCATCTGACTTAATTTGCATTAAATCAATTTAAACATGAAGGGCTGGCAGGAATGTCCAATGAGGAACGGATGAGGACTTTGGGCTTTTCTAGTTTGGAGCAAGGGAGGCTGACGATCGGCTTCATTGTTCTCCGCAGCTTCCTGAGGGGGAAATGTGGAGCGAGAGGGCTGGCTGATCTCTTCTTCCTGGGATCCAGTGACAGGATGCATGGGAATGGCTCAAAGCTGCACTGGCATGGTTTAGACTGGACATTAGGGAGGTCAAGGACTGGAACAGGCTTACTAGAGAGGTGGTGGATGCTCCAAATATGTCAAGTGTTTAAGAAGCATTTGGACAATGCTCATAATAACACACTTTAACTTTCAATCATCCCCATATTGGTGAGGCAGTCGGACTACATGACCATTGTAGGTCCCTTCCAACTGAAATATCCTACTCTAATCTAAGGAGGTGGTGGAGTCACCGTCCCTGGTGGTGGTCAAGAAGCATCTGGACAAGGTGCTACAAAACATGATTTAGTAGCTTAGTGGGTAGTACTGGTGACAGGAGAATGGTTGGACTAGATGATCTTATAGGTCCTTTCTAACCTTGTGTTTCTATGCTTCTATGATTTCTGCACCTGTATCTAAACATGCCTGATGTTTCAGGCGTAACTTAATAGAAAAATATAAATGTATTTCAGAAACTTTACACGTGCCTAAAACATACAAATGCTCAAAAATCAACGTCAAAGTTGTGCAATATCAGCTTCTAAAAGTCTTTTGGCATCAGTACATTGTTAACTTTCCTTAGCCCTCTTTTTCCAGTATCAGGACCATGCCTCTGACATCTATCATTCTTTAATGCTGCTACTCAGCAGAGAACTTTGTTAAGCTAGGACACAGAGAGGTCTTCACCAAAAATTTACGATGCAGCTTTATTGAACATATCTGCAAAAAAAGCTGAAAAGTGAGAGGCAGCTGCAGGCAGGATCTGAAATGGCAGCAAGCCAAAATATAAAACACTGGATCAGCAAGTAGCTCAGTGACACCCTGGAAAAACGCCACATTCTCTGGCTGCCAAACTGCCAAATACATGGGACCCTCATTGAGATTAATGTGTCCAATCATATACCTCAGAGCTATTATTTCTAACAACGAAGCACAACCTGCCTGGATCTGCAGACAGCCTGAAACAATACATCAAGTCATGATCCTTTGGAAGCCTGTTCATCACTCAGACAGGGAGAACCTCCAGAGAACAAACACAATCATCAACATGGCACTCAGTAATAAAAAGGCAGCATTCCTTTTATTTTTATCTCCTGATGTTTGAGAAGCAGCAGCATGTTATTTCAAGCAAAAAGAAATGAGAAAGCCAGTCACTACCTACCCTTGCCAAGGGGTCAACATAGATTTTTGTGTAAAACAGCTGGTCATCATCATTATCCTGCAGATTCCATTGCTGCACAATACGATTTATATATGGAGCATAACCAATAAATCCTGCAATATCACACACACATAAGTTATTTCCATAAAAAGCAGTACTCTGCCAATGCTGTCCATCAGTCAGGGACTTCACTGGCTGTTCGGTGCCAGCAAAGGAAAAGTATGAAATTCATACAACTTGGCTCAAAATCCAGTTTTCTTCCTGTGATACGTACCAGTTCTGTTTTACAGAGTTCAAAATTAAGGTTTATTTTTATACTAATGCTATTTTAAGGGGAAAAAATAGGAAACAGATCTGTTTAGAATGGTCCTGAGAACTTGAAAATATGAAATTACATTACTACAGTTCCCAAGAAGACCATCTGTGGAAAAAGTTTCATTTTGATCAATCACTTCTTGCTGGCAGAAAAGCTTGAATCTAATACTGCCAGAAGATAATTGAACTCAAACCCAATATGCATTATGTTTAAGCCAAAGCAAAAACAGATAGGGCAGACAGGTGAGGTAAAGCGGGGAATGAAAGGAATGGGGACACTCCTAGATTTATGTGCTGCCCAGCACCATATACCTAGGAACAGTGACATACTGTGCTCTGTAGCAGTTAAACAATATCATTGTCAGCCTGTGTATTAACCAACTGCAAAATTACAACCAAACTGGCATTTAAAGGAGGTCTCCAGAATTAACACATTATGATCAACAGGAGTAACTCAGCTTCTCTTGGTACAAACTGCCTAAGCCATGTTGACANTGCTTTGACTTGGTTCGTACACTAGATTGTTTCTGAAGTACATTCAATAGATGGCAATTGGGTCATCCCTGCACAGCATTTCATTGCAAGGCACAGTTGCTTGCTGGGCTACTACTTTATTTACCTGCTTTTTACAACCGACAAAGACTATGTAAGTTTCAATGAAAACTATTGTTGAGCACAAAGAGAAGCTAGTCAGGTGGGGGGGGTGGGGGAGGGGGAGGGAGAAGAAGAGGACAGCAAATACAGTTCTCAATTTTACACTGGGGGATTTCACAACCAGTTCAACATACAAATACATAAAACAGATAACAGCAGTGAGACATGTTCAAGTTCAAGAGCTTAATGTGTTCAAGAATCTCACTTGCCTCCTGAGTTCAGGAATCGTTTTCCACTCCGGACAACAGGATACTTGTCAGCTAGCTTTTTATCTGGCCAGATTAGCCCATCTGCTGCAAACACCACTTTATGATTAGTTTCCTGAAATTTCTTTAGCAGTTCTTCAGGGCTCCCTGCAAAGATAACATCATAGCTGAAAATAAAGAAAAGATATCCATTAGATCAGTTTAATTTTAATGCTTTTGTGTTCAAAACAAGTAGCTGGTCTATTGAGGTTTTAAAAATCATACAGACAGCCCTTTTATTCTGAAAAACTACTCCTGTTTTACCATCATGCAAAAATCTTATACCCCTATAGGAGAAGAACTCAATAAAGTTCAATTGCCCATAAACTTAAACCATATATAAATCTCTCCTTCAACTTCTTTAATGTGCTGAAGACTTTAGCAGCCTCTAAATATCACAATATCTATTTATGAAAAATTTCACCTGCATTTATGTGTTCATAAGATTTGACTCCCAACTCCTACTGAGGACAAAGACCCAAAGGTGGCTCATCTCTAAAAACAGCAATTACCCACAGCCAAAGGTCAGCACTAGCCCAGAACAGAAAGAAACACGCATGGGTTTGCCAGAGTTCATGTAAGAATGTAGCATCACAAGCCTAGTGGTTTCTTGTTGAATAATATCTAAATCAATGCCTCTGCAAAAAAAAAAACAAACCCTCAAAATACATATGAATGATTAAATAATTCAGAGTATAAGGTTCCTTTGTTTGTACTTGAGATCTACATATAAAAGCATTTATGTGCAAACCACTTCAAGGTTCCTAACACATGGCATGAAACCACAACACAGTAATATTGGATCCATGTCATAGATTAGTCTCTGACTGAAGAAGGAGAGTATTTGGATTTAATGGCAATATCTCAGCCTCCAAGCTTCCTCATCTGAATGCAGGTATACTTTTACTCCACACAGTTACCTTGAAAACTGAAAATCATCAGCTCCGACATAGGGCAAAAGAATAGTACAGCTATGAAAAAACAAAAGGTCTGACTTTGACCAAGATTTTGTTCTTGCAAAGTCTTTTAGCTGGGCTAAGACATAGGCCAGCAGTACCCTCACCTGCAGTACACAGAACATTTTGGATTGCAATAACACACAGATCACCATTACTGAATTCTGGTACTCGGAAATTTATTACAGTTCTGAAATTATTTTAAACATTTTTTCTTCAAAGGGGATTTCATTCAATTGGCCTAAAAAAAACGAAGAACAGCTGGCTTACAAATGCAAAAGAGAAGATTTCTACCGCAGAGAAAAGTATGAACCCTGGAGAGGAAGTGTTATGTCGTCTATATAAAGTAAGCGGGTTTCCGAAAACTCTCACTGTTTTGTTATTCTGTAACTTTGGCAGAAGAATGTATTTAAAAAAAAAATAAAAAATTTTGGAGCTTCCCCAATTTTTGCAAAACCTGCCTGTTTCTGCCTAAACATACAGGAATACACTTCCCTCCTTTTTCCATTAAATTGGTGTAGCCCGATTCAAAGCCAGAACGAGCCTGAAGAACAAGCAAGAAACAGGAGACAAGTTGAAGACAGACAAAAACAGAGATTTGTCTGAGGCTTGAACTTAATAGCTTATGGCAGGCTGTGCTTCTCCTCTTTGATCAGGTTAGTGCTGCTGCTGCAATGACTTACAGCTGCGGGAAGGAACCAAACACCCCTGGAACATTGCTTCCAAGGACTGTCATTCTGGAAAAGAGAGCCAAAGTTGAGCAACATGCTGGGCTAGCCAGAGGCTCTGCTTGTGAAAAGTATATGATACTTAAATACAGCACAGTTTGTAATACAAAGCACAGTACAGAGCTGCTAAACTGCCTTACCAATTACTGTAAATGTTACATATTAATGGGTAGTATGCAAGAGTATGAATCCAGCATGGACCTACACTTTCCAGTAATTTTCATGGACCTCTGTTTTGTCAAGAGGTGACTTACTGCCACCACACAGCCTCCTGGGCAGAACCTCCACCAGCTTTCAGCCCCTTGCTGCCAGTCTCTCTATCAGCTGCTTTAGTGGGGGTTCTGTTTCTCTTTCCAGACAACAGGAAAATTTCTAGAGTAAAACTAAGACCTATAAATCTATAACTTCCCTTTCTTACCTCCTCTGCCAGATTACGTTCAGTCTATCCAGCACCCAACTCCCATCATCAGGTCTACATCACTAAAACTATCACAAAACAGGTCCCAGGACCACCCTTGAAGTTTTTAGTGTTATTATGGGTTATACACATGACTTAGTTTAAACAGAGCTTCAAAATTTGACAGGGAAAAAAAGTGTGGATATATCCAGGAAAAAGCAGGCTGCCTTAGCAAGCTGGAAAAATCAGATACTCTTTTATTTATTCACCATAAATCCTTCTAAGTAGAAAGCAAGAAGAAAACAAAAAAAGAAAAGGAGAAAAAAAAAAAAAAAGTGTTTCCACAACTCCAGTCCCATTTCCTGAAGCTCACAGATGGCAGCTGCTTGGGGCTGGAATCCACCCGTCCCTCCTCCTCCTCTTTTGCAGCAGTAAAGCATCCTGGCTATGCACCCAGCGCTCCCAGCAACATAGGGAAACAGCAACAGTGGCTCAGATCCTCGAGAACTGAACATGCCATTTTTGCATCTATAACTTTTAGAACACGGAGATGTTACTATTGGAGCTGCAGGTTAACCAGCAATTCAGTTCCCATATTTCATCTTAACTGGACCGTTTGACCACAGAGTCATTTTGTCATTTATACTGTATTCCCACCAGGATCACACCTTAACCATTTTGAGATGTGTAGAAAATGTAATTATTCCTTACTTTCTGACAGATGTTTAAAAAGAAAACAAAGCAAAACAAATAAATAAATAAACCCCAGCAGGGAGCAGGAGCAAAGGGGCTGAGGGGGAGAAGCAAACTGAGAAACCTGAGAGGCTTCTAAAAGTCTTCCACAATATAAATAGCTGGCTGTGCGAGTTCTGGATGAACAGTCACATCAACCATTTTATCCAATCTACACTGGCCATTATCCAGTTCAATCTGAGATGGTCCAAAGTAAACCAGTAGTTAGCTCTCACAACAACAAAGCTAATTTCAATAGTGTTCCATCTGCAGGCAAAGCGTTTTGCTATCTGTATCTAGACACAAGTTATTCACAAAAGTTCAAACTATTGCCAGAATTGTGGGCCATATAAAAAACTGCTAAACCAACAAAAAAAGCAAGCAGCTACACTTTTTTAAAGCAAACAGTTCACTAGAAATGGTTTGCCTAGTTACAGTAAGTAAACCAGACATTTCCTTTCCCCCCAAGGTTAATATTCCAAATGCTTAACAATGAACATAATGAAAAACACTTGAAAAAGAAAGGGAGTTCACTATATTTGTCTTTTCCAAACTTACTGCTACATTGATCAATATTTAAATTGCAAACTAGGATTCCTGGAAATGAAAAAGCTTGTTAGAATTAAAACATAATGCTAAAATCAGCAAACTGTTTTTTTCTCCCATTCTTCCATTAATTCTACCAGATTTAAATCAATATGTACTTGCAATTATGGATCTCAAGAATTTGGGAGGCCTAAAATCCTATGATTTTTCACAGTAAGAAAGATTATGACACCTGCACTTCAACACACATGGTCCTCTCTACTCTCATCCATGGTCACAAACAGCCTGCCCAAATTATGTTGGAGAATAATTTGAGCTATATACAAATCTGATAACAAATTTGCCTATTTTACCATAAAGGGATGAAATAGTGACAAATCAGGAGAGTAGATTTGAAAACAAAGAAATTCAATGTTAAGTAGTAAACATTTGGGAAAAATGTGGTTCATCTGATCATTTACTAAAAAACAAAATTATTTCCCAAATTAATCTTACAAAGTTTCAGCTATTGCATGATTGGTAGGACAACACCATCAATAAATACATATTATATTTATTTACAGATAATTTTTCCCCTTACAAAATGCAAAACTGATCAAGTCAATAAAAATTCAGAAACTGAATCCTCCTGTTACTTTTACTGTCAATTAAGCATACAAAGAAAAATTTTGGTGCAACAAGTTTCCCTTATAAAGGTTGTTCATAAATTGGTTAAGATGATTTACACGTTGGCTTTCTAGCTGTATCTTATCATAAGAGGTAAAATTAAAACAGAAGACTGAGTAGTATGTTTACATTAGCTACCAGTTAAATAGCCTACTCCAACTTTCCTGAACACCTAGCTTATGCAAAACAACTGAACTTTCCAGTAAATACCACTCAGACCAATTTCTCTCTCATGGTGGCTGCTGTACAAATCCTGCCAAACTTCTAACTTGCAACAGGGTTCCTAAAAATTCTTCAGCTGCCAATTTTTTTTTTTTTTAAATAGGTCAATTTTAAAAAGCAGGTTAAAAGCTGAAAGAAAATTCTGGAGCAGGGTTCCCATCACGGCTCAATAACAGCAGCGTGAACCCATGCATTAACTCCTCCAAGCTTGCACTCAGCTACCTCCCCATGGCTGTCTGTCTGCAATTCAGCTTCCAAGCTGAGACTTGGTCTTGTGCCTTCCTTGCAGGGATTCGCTTAGAACTGTGACCCCATTGTGGTTAACGCTGGCGTGGCAGAACTAGGCACCTGCTGTCAGCTATGTTCTTAGCTGCTACGATCATGCTCTCATCACACGAGCAAAAGAAGAAGAGAGCGGAAAAAAAAAAAAGAGCAGAAGGAAACAATGGAAAAAGAAAGATTTGAACATGTTTGAGCTCCCTGTTGTCAGTGACATGGAGAAACCTATCAGGTCTCCACTGAGGACGTTCAAGCATAGTTGTGCTATGAGCTGTAATCTGGCATTCACAGCACCGCTATCTCTCCAACCTTCCATTGCACAGACAGCATAGGCACCAGGGGGTGGTATCTGAAACCAAGCCTCTTGTTTGAGTTCTCTAGCACATAAAAGAAGTTCTGTTAAGTGCTCTCTCCTCAGGGCCCATTTTCCAGCTTCCTCCGTATCACTGTTACTTCATGGAATAAGATCACACTGTCGTCCCTACTGGACACTTTACTTCTGAAGCTGCTTTTGCTCCCCCCCCATTCCCCACTCCCAACCCACAGCCATGTCCTGTCCTCACCACAGCTGAACAGGGAGAGGATGAATGCTTGCCTAAAAGCCTGTTAGCTCCCAATAACATTTTTTTACCCCCTTGAGGCAGTAGAACTACGAACAATTCTTACATCTGTAATTCCAAAAAAAAAGTAACAATTGCTCCCAGAGCAATCTACTGTTTTTATGAATGGGGAAAAATGGAAGCAAACCCTCTCAAATAAACAGCGAGGGAAAGCAGCATGCAACTTTCAGCATGTCACAGCAGTCATTTCTACATGCCAGACTAAAATGTAAAGGCAACAAGGCAGGTTTGCTCACCATTCAATAAACATTATAATCAAGTCATCTTGATCAGAGTAGCTTTCTATGCCTTCCTTCAGCAGTCGAACTTTCTGCCCTCCGCCAATAGAGTTGGGCAGCTCACCACCTTTCCACTCTTCGCCTTTTCCAAGTACCTGGAACAAGAGAAAAAAAAAAAACACTTTTTGCTAGTACCCAAAACTAAGAGGTTTTTTAAAGCAGACCCTTATTGAAAACAGATGTTAAAGCAGAAGCAACACATTAAAGCATAGCAAGCCAGCATTTCCAGCATCATAAGTTTTCCATGTCTGAAGCAGCATTCAGCACAATGACATCACTGCAAAAACACGAGAGAGACATTTCTTAACCAAATAAGAATCAAGCAATTGCCTGTAACCACCATTTTTTCAAGTGTGCCTCCTTCAGAAGAAAAAAAAAAAAACTAAGCAAAACAAAAAACCAAGAAAAAAGCTAATAATTGTTTAAAAATTTGTATTAGGAAAAACATTCTGAATGAGACCTTTAAAAGTCAATATAATTACTATAGGAATGGGAAGTGTAGGAGACCTTGGTGGACCAGGATATTACTAATACAAATTGCATGCTGCAGACTTTCTGAAATCCCTCTGGAACACTTCTGTACAAGGAAAGGATAGTTGCTGCTAAAAATCAGCTAAATAAAATTCCTGCCTAGCCGAGTGCTATAGCAAATTATATCTCAAGAACAAAAAACACCCTTACACTTTTTGCGGGTTTTGAACATAGTATTTTTGAAACTTCTAAAACCTGGAAGAACTACATTGCATGATCTTTTGGACAAATCTGCAAATCTAACACGTATCCAGAGCTCAGGCTTCTTGGGTGTTTCAGTACAGAATTATCACATTAGGAAAGGTTCTCTCCATCTTCCAAGTTCAGTGACAGAAGTCAAACTTCAGAGATCAAAATAATTTCCTATATATAGTGTAGGCACTGTGGTAAGTAAGCAGAAAAATTACATAAGACCATCTGAATTCCCGGATTTTTTCTCTTGCAGAACCAATTTGTGGGGAAAGTTTAGAAGGTTACTGCCCTCCCCTTTTCCCAAGGTCACACAGAGGCCAGCCTCGGTACGTGACATATGGAGACGTGGACCAAGGCAGAAAAGGCTGCCAAGAATGGTAGAAACATTTTGTCCTGTCAAAGAATTACAGGTTCTTGGGAAACACAGTGAAAGTTTCAGTTGTGGCTCTCCCTTCTTCCCTGCAGCAGGGATCCAGCCTTGTTTAAGAAGGCAGAGACATCCAAAGCCCTTGGAGTGCAATGCAGCTTCCAGAAGTATTCATGCAAAAAACATTAGCTGCAATGGAAAGCACGGCTGTATGAGAAATCATGACAGAACCTGTAAGTGATTGAGAACACTGATCACAATAGCTACTTATCCATTAAACAGTTCCTAAGGCAACAGAAGCAGCATCATTCTGTGGTCACTCAGAGTGGGACGAGCAGGTAAGCAACAGGGACAGCAGCAGGGCCATGTGCAATTGCCCAACCCACCCTCAGCCTCTGTATTTGTTTTACTTTGCCCCAGTATGCAAAGAAGGCCATGCAAGTTCAGTTACCATTGTACCGTTTCATACTATCTCATACTATTGTATAAAATCATACAATACCTTGACTGTGTAGTTGAAGTGCTTTGCAGTTTGCATGAAACGGTGAAAGCCATCAGTTTCTTTAGTTGCTACAGTGAAAACTAGCAGTTTATCTGAGGGAGAAAAAGAACAAATATTATTAGAAATGTTATCAATAACAAAAAAAAAAAATGCACCAAACAGCACCGGTTCTGGGGGTTTATGAGTTGCCCACAACTCATTCCAACAGAGGAAGCAAATACGCTATCATATTATAGGTGTGAGACCTTATCAAACAAAAAATGCTCTGGACAAGGGTGCTGTATTTAAAATTATCTTCAGGAAGAGGAAGCAAAGAAATCTATCCATTCTGTAAACAAGTAGCTCAAGACATGAAAACAAAGCTCATATGACTACTGAACAGGAAGAAATCTTCAAGACAAAAATAACTTACTAGCTTTCAGTCTGAGATAATCCTGTGACCTCTTATTACAGGACCAAATGGTACCAGAGAACTTTCCCCAACCTCAGTAACTCCCCTGAAAGCAAGCAGTTCATATTCTTCATGAAAACAGGGCAAAAAAGAACAGCCACAGAAACCGATCCCCCAACAGGTTTCAAGTCCTTGGGCAGAGACAGAAGAGTAAGGTTGGGCTTTTTTATTCAGAGCCTCTGTAAATTATAGCAGTGCTAATTTTGCTCTCTTACTGCATGCAGGCAAATGACCGTGCAACCGATTTCCTTTTCACATGCCAGGGCTTTTGTCATAGTTTAACTGAGGCCATGAATTCCCACTAAACAGCTTCCTGATTAAACTACTGAACAACACTGAGCACCTTCTGCAATATGCTGTGTAATCAAGGCACATAATTCTAAGCTATGCAGAAGACTATACTCCTATCCAACATCAGGTATTTAATCGGACCAGCCTGGATCCCAGAGCACGTTGCAGTTCCCCCATTTGGTCTGAGTTCAAGCAACAGCTGCCCTCTAAAGAGAGTCCATGAGATCAATCATTACAAGAAAGTAAAATTAATAGCCTCCAATGAGCATTTTAGACACACTGCCTGTTGTTGTTTCACATTTCAAAAAAACTTCCTTCTTCACCAGCATACTAACCTGTACTGAAGTGGCTGCTGTGAAAAACATTCCCATTAACGCTCCAGCCTTGTCCACAACCACAGACAGCAAGATGTTACTGAGTGGATTCAAATAAGTCACCACTTGCCATTTGGTTTTATGTGACACTAGTGAAATTAACACACAAGATGATGATCCACTTCGAACTTTGCAGAAGAAATGCACCTTGCAAGTTACTCATGTGATGCTCTGCAGCCAATTTTTGGAGTACTTCAAGCCTACCTACGCTCAGTCAAGCAAAAATACCTGAAAAAGCACAGATGTAGTTTGCAGAGCAACATAAAAAAAACACATGTTCTAAATGAAATTCAAGTCTATCTAAAAAAGCCATAGCAGGCAACTGTGGAGACTAGTCTCAGGAGCCAGATATTTTTTCCACTGAAATAAGGCTCAGATTCAACACTAGTCAACAGGTCACTTCCAAGAACACTGCTACCAAGTCAGACAGTGTTCTGGCTAGTCCATCCTCAACAGCAGCTATAACAGCATACATGATGAAGAGCAAGGATAAGATAAGGATATATAATGCTTTCTCTGCTTTTTCTACCAGTCTCAGTTTATGGGTTTTCCTGACCTTGATAGTGTTTCTGTGTGTTCTGAAACACTTTGTGCACTTCATTATGTTGTTCTCACCTGGACACTCCTCAAACTGATGTAAACTTTAAGTGGTGATAGTGCTGTGTGCCCAGTACCTACTCCAGAAAAACACATTCTTTTGTGCCCTGAGCAGGCCCCCTACAGTTTTTATCCAACACAGCCCAAGTTCTTCCACTACAGACAACATCTATACCCACCCTCCCCACCACACACAATTTTGTGTGTTTCTCTCACATTCTGCTACAGTTTTTTTTCCCCCCTCTCCTTTTCCTCAACAGTCCAACAGTGGTTCTACTGAACCAGAGTGACAATCCTGCAACACAATACACAGCAAAGAAGAAACTGGAAATACTCAAAATGCTTCAATCAACTCAACTTGAACTTTTTCCCTTCTTACTCACTTAAGTGCTAGCTCTATTTTTTTGGCAAGAATCAGAAAAAAAAACATTAATACATCTCATAAGGGCAGAAGGAACTCCACAGCAGATTCCAGTGCAATGCATTCACTGACACAGACAGATGTAAGCACAGCAATAACAGTTCAGTACCTTCAAAATCATTTATCCTAAAGGTCATGCAATCTGAAGTAATTCTACAGAAGCCACCACAGAATGAATAAAGAACATCATATCTTAGACTATGACTAAAACAGAACTGAGGACAGAGAATGGATTTTCTCTATGGAACGGATTAAGTTATGATTAGTTTTTTGGTCAAGCATTGCATTTCCAAATCAGAGGGAAATGGAAAAATGTCATCATACCAGACTGCACCACCAAGCCAAGAGAATTCATTGAAAGTTTCCTAGGTGACCAGGCAAGCACTGACTGTAACCATGGAATTTGGTTTGGGGTAGACATATTTCACACCTACCCCTTCCTGAGAAATGCTAACAGCAAGATTTTTTAAAAAAAATCTGTGTTTGACAACATGACGTAAATGACAAAGTGTGGAATGAATCAGCTTCCTCCCATAGTCACTAAGTCACAGAAAGTATTAAATCAACATAAAAGAACAGTTCAGCAAGCAAAAAATAATCTGCTGTTCTTTATGGGATACTGTTACTCCCCTTTAATGGAACCCACAGTAATTCCACCTACACATTGCTCATGTATTTCAAGATTCACTATGAAACCTGGTAGGTTACTTGAGTTTTGTAGAATAGGAGAAAAGAAAATGATGTGCCAAATCATAAGGGATTTCAGCTTGAGCTATATAAAATGGAGAAAGCTGAGCAGACAAATAATGAAGTTTATATTGATATGAAACTGCAAGAGAAGCTATATTACACTCACAGCCAATGAAGCAACCTAAGCGGGTTGCCTGAGTCAGGTTTGCAAACCGTCACAGAACAAACAGGAAGCTATTTTTATAAAGGTATTATTCACATTGGAAAAGTTTTCTTTTTAGCAATGGTCATTTTTTCTTTTTGCCAATGGTCATTTTTTTTAATTACAGATTAAGAGGTTTAAAAGGCTTTATTTCCATGTCCCTGCTGCACCACAGAATTTTAGGTGTATGTGGTACTTAAATAATTTTTAAGTGCATCAGAAGTGTAATTATAGCATTCAGAGTCCATTTAGAACTAGAGTTTTTTACAGACTCTCCAGACTGTTGGGGTGTTGTTTTGTGGGGTTTTTTTGCATGGGGTGGGGTAGTGGTGCTTGGGTTGGTTTTGTGAATTTTTAAAGTAATCAGTGTCTGACCAAAAAGTAGAGCTTTTATTGTATAGAATCTATAGCGTATATGTAGAAACAATGCAAAGCGCATTTATAGAGGGTATTAATAACCAAATGAGGAAAGCAGCAGCTAGTAAAACATAACAAAAATATTAACGTAATTCTTGTAGCCTCCTGTGACTTCATTCAGAAGTAAGTGACACCTTGCACCAGTTCTAATGGCACAGATCCAACAAGTGGAGCATGGGGATACTTGTTTCTTCAGGTGGAATTGAGTGAAGAGAATGCTTCTGGCCACCATATACTTCTGCTAATTTCTTTTAACCTTTTAACTTCAGTCACTTTGAAAAAAAACTATTCTTTGCTACATATAGGTATAACAACCCCATAGAACACTTCTCCTATATGTGTCTGGTAACACAAATCAAATGTGATTTTCATGAACTCACAAGACTGTAAATGTGCAAGTACAACACAGATCCCAGGGAAACACATGTATCCGAGGGCCATTTAATTTTCAAGATGTGCTCAGCTACATGTATTTTAGCTGCAGTTACCCACAGCGTCC
This sequence comes from Jacana jacana, assembly GCA_013400555.1. Lineage (NCBI taxonomy): Eukaryota > Metazoa > Chordata > Aves > Charadriiformes > Jacanidae > Jacana > Jacana jacana. Next base: position 15,772 of record VZTM01040277.1, read on the forward strand.
CTGCTGCACAGAGAAGGCTTGGTCCCACAGAGAGCCCTGCCAGTGAAGAGGATGGCACCAGAGCCCTTGTGGTAGGCTGTCTCACACAAATGTCGCTCTGAGAGGTTGTGTGACTAGCCCAGAGCCCCCAGCAGCACTGCTGTGCCAGTTCCAGGGCTCCAGCTGTGCAATGAAGACCCAGGCGGAGCAGCGGAAAGCTGCCTGCAATTACTCAGACCCCAAGTCACCACTGTGGCACAGTACTCCCCAGCAAGCAAGCCGCAAAATTCTCAGACTTCACAAGAACCCCAGGATGAATTCTAGCTGCAGCAACACTGTTCCTGCTCCACCATCCACTTGGGCACAAACCCCTGCCCTGCCCTCCACCCAGGCATCTACCCTAAGTAGCTCTGCTATATGGTCTCACATATAGACTTGAGTTACTGGTCTCATAAGTCTGGGTATCCCTCTCACATGCGGGTAGGAACATACACTTTCAGTTATATTTTCCAACAAACAGCAACAGCATTCTCAAAATGCAAACATACATGAAACCAAGAACACTGCTGGCAGTCTCAGCCCTCCATACCTGCAGGGCACTGGGACACCACAGTGGCTATGGGCTGCCTAGCAGAGCTGGGCTCCCTGGCACACAGCCTGCCCGGGCCATCATGGCAGTCGTTGGAGGGGGATTACCAAGCTTGGCATTTATTTCCACAAGCAAAGTCAGTTCGTGTAAAAAGGAAATGCAAACCCTATACTGAAGTTCAACAGGAAGGCATGGGGAAGAAAAAAAAATAATAAGAATAAAATAATCTTTGAAGAGCTTCATGCCAGGTATGAGGGTACTTCAGTTACTAGAGTGCAATTATTCCAGAGGGCTTTCAGATAGCTACATTCACAAAACAGCTGTTCTGTTTTGAAAACAAGCCTGAGAGAACATGCTTTTGGCCCAGAAAAGTATATCCAGTGACAAATAGAATTCATTTTTACATGCAAATTAGGAAACCCTTTAGCACTCAAGTTGTGAACAACACTGCACATAAAGCACATGCAACGCATTAGGAAATCCAATGAAAGTTTATTAAAACATCTCACTCTTTTATTCAGGTTTTTGGGCTGCTACCATCAGGGCTCTGATTGCATCATAAATATTTATTTCCAGAAATAAGAACCATGAACAAGAGCCTTTTTCTTCAGTGAACTGCCTGGCAAGGTCTCAGCCAGGAATTGCCACGGCAGGACTGCTTTAAGTAGCAGTGCATCTCTCCTTGTACCTTTGCATACTTCTTTGCCAAGACTGCAGTCATTCCTCACATGCCCACGTGGGTTTTATTTATCTTGAATGAACACTGACAGAGATTACTACATAATTTCTATCAGGAGTTGTGGCCACTGGTATGGTAGCTTCAGAGCAGCCAGAAGTGAGTATATTGCTCACAGGCACACAGGAGAACATTTAGTCCTTGGATTCAAGTACCATGTGCTTCTCTAGAGTAGGAGTGTTAAGATCAAAAGACATCTCTGCATTGTAACACATTATTAAATTCTATCTCTATCTTTAAAACTAGTGCCTTATAACAATAAACAATGACGTCTGGGTTGTAGAGTATGATTTTATCCATGTTCTAGTGCCTACATAAAACAGTCTACTTTCCTGTTTGCAGATTACATTCCACCTGGAAGTGCTCAACATCGTTAACAACTGTGCATTAACCTCTCAATTAAATGAGCAAAGAGATTACAATTGCAAAATAATTCAACAAAGGTTCCTAGTAAGCAAATAAACAAGTTGCTAGAGATAATGGAAAAAGCTTGGGAACAGGAAGCATACTAGGAATGCCTCCATGGACTGAAAAAAAATAAATTAAAAAAAAAAACCAAACCAACAACATAGACACTGTCAAAAAATGGTCAGTACCCTTGGCAATCATCTGCATGACTGTAATCTAAAGCATAGGTTGGGCAGATACCTGGAAAAGAAGATGGATGAGAAGGATACCTGGAAGAGGCTCACAGATGCAACCGAGCCTATTAGTGAAGCTATGAAATTGTGCCTATTATTATCTTTCCAACCAACAGCGTTGTTCTACCAACAGGGTAGATTTTCCCCCAAAACAAACAAACAAATTCAAAACCCCACCAGCCAACCCACAGATTGAATTTAGCTCCATATAGGAGCATGCTTCCCCATCATTAGAGTGACCACTAAAACACACAACTGAAAATGTACTTTCTGCCTGGATTCCTCCAATCGCACTTCAAGAGGACAGTAATAAGGAAAGTTCAAAAGTAAGCTGAACAGAGAAGTAGCTGTCAGTGTCAGTAAACAGCCCCAAATAACTGCAGACTTTGGACTTGGCCATTCCACTTTCCCTTCCAACTTCTGTTCTCAGCCAGTAACAGGAAGTTGAACTAGAAGAATCATCCTCAACAAGTTCTATTTGTCCTTCCTTACGCACCTCAACTAAAGCACATATTCCATCACTAAAATACTAACATCCACGTTCTAAGACTTTTACAGCAGCCTGAGTTACAAACAAAATGGAATGAGCAGTTTCCTTGACATTCCCATCTACTCTGCTCCCCTAAAAAGTGAGTATTTCTGTGCCTAGAAGAAAAATCATAGTCCTCAGCTCTACCTTGCATACCAGAAGGTCCTGGTGGGTGCTTTCCACCATGTCACAAGCCCCATTTGGGGAACATACCATTTTAATAACACTGCCTTGAGAAGCATATCGAGTACAACATGTTTTGAGTTAGTAAATGAAAGGTTAATGGCATAGGTCAAGCTGTGTGCGAGTCAGCTTACAGTATGTGAAGGCATGATCCATAAAGGAGATTCAAGATCTAGAGTTTTTCATAACTTGATGATAAAACTGGAAAAATTTTGGAAGAATAAAACTTTAAAATCTATTAAGGAATACAGCGTCACTACACAACTATCATATCCTGTAATTTCTCTAGCAGATGAGTTATATTTCTGGAAGATATCCTGGGAAATGTAAAATACTCTACAATATCTTCTGAACAAGACTAAACTTACTAAGATAAAAAAAAAAAAAAAAAAAGGCTGGTATAAACTCTGCTGGAAAATATCTTATTCATAGGCTCAATTGATGTTTTCTCCATAAAACTAAATAACCTAACAGTCTGAGTTCCCAATTAACTGTGAAATTGTGGAAAAGCTTTTAAAGACAATGCAGCACAAGGTTGCAGGCCACAATAGTACAGAAAGCATTCCAAAAAAATGGAATGGAACACTGGGCTACCCAGTAGTGCAGAGTCAATACAGTTTTGATAACCTATTCTTTTCCCATGTAGTTTTGATGGCTTTACTGAAACCCTTTCTTCCATATGCTTCTAAGCCATCTTGAAGCTCCCCAGACAGCTAGAGGGTCACCAATGGTGCTAACAGCTAATTCTCTTCCCTATTTATATGGACTCAGACCATATGTTCAAAACCCAAAGAACTGTTAAGCCAAGCATAAAGTTGAAATATCGAAGAGCGCTTTCAAAATCCAGATTTTTAGCACAACACAATCTTTCACTTATCACTTAAGAAGTTAATGTTAGACCTCTCAAAAGAAAAAATTATTTTTGTTTCCAATAAATAGGAGTTATAGCCTATAGCCTAAGCTTAAGCCTTATAGCCTAAACTAGGCTAATAGTTTCAGATTATTTTCAGAAGCATTACTTGATGTATACACATACTCTGAAAAGATGTCAAACAGCTGGAGACAGGAGAAACCCATCATATGCAATGTAACCATGATTATAAGTTATACCTACATACATATAGTTGGTTAATGTAATCCAGCAGTAAACAAAGAAGATTTTAAGTACACAATGTGAAAAACACAAACTTTAAACACATATATCTACCCAGTGTCAGTTTATATGACGTACATATGGTCAAATAAAGTAGTAAGCCAAGAGAAGAATTTCTGGTCAAACAAAACTTCTGGCATGAAGAGGGAAAAGACAGAGCCATCCAACAGCTGTTTATTTTCCCCCAGGATTCTTTAGAAACACTATAATGTGCCGAAATAGCAAACATGGTGATCATCTTTTCTCAGGAATGAAACTTGCATTACCCTGTAGGAGGGGGGAAAAGTTGATCGGTGCTAAACAAAACTACTTCATCCTTGAACGTTCTGTGTTTTTTTACATCTGACCAGTATATTACAGAGCCAACTTCTGTTCCACACAGAACACTTTGCTGCATGCCTTCCCTCATCCCACAGATTACTGCTTCCCAGAGAGACAGACTGCTTTCAAAGTCCCATTAACCGTAGCCATGACCACCTTTTAAGATTGGATCCTCTGCCATTTAATAGCATGGTTGGACTGCTGTTAAAAAATATCCTTGGAGGGGTGACAAAACGTGCTTGCAAAACTCATGAAAGATTGGAAAGCAATAAGATTTAAAACAAAAGATGAAATTAGAATGAACAGATAGCAAGTTAACAGTCATGGGTTGCCAAACATACTGATTTCCTACACCAATACATGAGATGGATTTCTAAGAAGCAATGCCAGATTTTGAAGATTTGAAGAAGCAGACCTTCCTGTACAAACTTCTGAAAGTTTGGTCTTTCTTCCTCTGTATCTCAAACCTCCTGTTAATCACTGCACTTCAATACATAATGCAATACACAAAGAGCAGCACAAACTTATTTATGCAATTTCTAAAACAAAATGAGATTCTTCTTGGCTAGCTATTAGCAGACTTTTACCTCCCCCATTTTAAACCAGACATCTTAAACTAAAGTGAAGTAAATCAAAGTCTGTCTTTTGATATCGTTATTGCAGAATTAATTTAGGTACACCTTTGTTACTACCTGATCCTCAAAATGGTTCAACCTGCAGAAAAAAATATACTGCTGCCTTTCAAGTGTTGCGAAGAGTTTATGACTATAACTGGCATTTATGGTTATCAAGGATAACTCAATGCATGACAATGGGCTGCCCATGAAAAACCCTTCCAGGGCTTCCTCTGTAACCTTCCTGGAATTGCAGAGAAATAGCGATTGGTATCAAAATTCCAGCCCTGGCACAAGCCATGGAATTGAACTAGTAAAGGCAGGAAGTTTTCAGACGCAGAATAGGGAAAGAAATATAGAATGTATAAACTCAGTTTCTGTTAAAGTTGAACAGATGATACTGCTGCAACTTCCTCAGCCCCAGTAAATGTTGCTTGTTACAGGGTTCTCCCTCTACTCATGTATTTTAGAGGAACAAAGAAGCTGGATTAGCAGAAATGTGTGTTTATATTAAGCAAGAGCTGTTCTGAATTTTCTCATAATATGGAATTTATGCTAGAATACCACGTGCCATCCACACAGGCCCTGGACACAACACTAATTTTTTTTCTTTTCTACTAACTGAATCCAAACTGAAGTTTTCCAAGACTTAGAAAGAGACTTCCTGTTCAAGAGTCCCATTATTGTTAAACACCATCTGCAATCTAAATCCATTTATGAAGAGGTAAACAGTGCAGTAGCAACTCTGCATTTCACAAACTAAACTTTGTTGGGACAATACTGCAAAATTTCTCATGCAAAGAAATTCTCTGCTGCTTTAATTTACAGACCCTTGGGCTGTGAATTTCCCTCTACCATGTGTACTGACACAAATGGCAAGTCGGCTGAGCTGTTGCTTCCTGCCTGTCTTTTATCACATCCCTTCTGATGCCACATAGACACAGCACCTAAAATCTTTACATGGAAATGATCAACTGTTGAATAGAGTCAGTTCTAAATAAACTAAATAAAAACCCACCATCCACAGACAGTATCTCCGCAACTGTTTTTCTGGATACTTATATACACATACAAAATGCTTTCAGACAAAGATTAACTTCAAATAGCAACACACAACTGATTTCAGAAAACACTTGTAACCTGATCCTGTCTCAGGTCTTAATTTACTTTCTTTTAGTAGTATTGAATATACAGTCAACAAGGGCTCATTAAGGCCTGTATGTGCACTCATCAATCACCTGAATCAGTCCTGGAGGCAGCGCTGGCTGAGCTCAGACCCACGCTCATTCTAAGGCAAGACTTCCTCATTACGATAGCTGAACAAAACCCTATACAAGCAGCAGCCGTCAAGAGTTTCTCCATCAGCTTCAGTGGACTTGCATGAGACCTTGCTTATTAAACCAGCTATTCTGCAGTAAAGCAAAGATAAGACACGTTCCTTAGTGCCCAGATAAGAAAAAAAAATTAAACTGTTTGTAAATTACATCATTGCAAGGCATGAAGCAACTCCTCCAACAGGAGCTGCCTGACTTCCTGACAAGCGTGGAACAGATCAGATTACAGCTGTTTATTAGTGCCCAGATAGCAATCAGACCGCAAACATCTTCTTGAGAGTCGGAGTGGATGGAGTCATGTCACAGGCTGGATGTTGCTCGAACATGCCAGTTGGATGGCCTGCTATGAACTGTCATCAGGCCTGTGCAGCTGAGAGTGGGACACAATTAACATCAGCTGTTTAAGTGAGAAAGTTTACTCAGCTTTTGCCTTATAGTAGCCTTGCCCTCTCCATCTCTTTCATAAATATGTATCTAGAGAAGAGCATGTTTCTTCTTGAGCTGTTGTTTAGCAAATTCAGCTGTTTAAACAGAAGCAGTCACACACAGCATCAGGCACTGTTAAAGTCCATTTTCTGAAAGCAAATCAATCCATCAATGAAAGTCAGCAGTTAAGATTTCCAATAACAGTTTCTCCTTAGATTATTCTTTGCTTAAAAAGGAGAAATTGAAGCTGGAAGCAGAGCTGTCCTGAAGATGCGTAACTGTCCTTCATGCCTGCACCATGGTTCATGTTGTTAGCGGACACTACCACCTTGATTAGTCAGTTCTTTTGAAAAAGCTGCCCTGCAACTTCTCATCTGGTCCTATGTCCAAATACTGAACACGTGTCCCAGTTCTCGGAACAGAAGCACAGGCTACACAACCCTGGAAGGAGAAAAAAAAAAACCCATACTTTTCAAAGATGCCCTTCTGCAAACAAGCGACTTAAACTCCACTCCTGTGAGACAGCGGTAGCGCCCTGTCTTCAACAACTCAGTCCCTAAAATCACAAAATAGCACCCAAATAGCACTTCCACCACAAGACATCATGGTATGTCATGTAAGATGTGTATTTCAAGATGCTTTTAACATCAAACACCTGGACTAGCAACTTCAGTGATTAAGTTTACAGACCTGGTTCTGATCTCACATGAACATGCATAGAATTGTTTCATAGCAATGTAAAATAGAATTAAACAAACTGCTTAAGAAAATAGGCTAAAGAAAAACCTGAAACTTTAATACAGCAAAGTGAACTAAAAAACTAATGGTAAACAATCCATTTTTTTATTTACTGCAAAAATCAAAGTACAAAAACAATTACAGAAGCAATTCTGTATTTGTATTATCTGCATTATTTTCTGCACAGCTGATTTCAGTGAGAATCCCTAATGGGCTCATTCACTACATTACTACTTAGACCCACAGGTCCAGAATTAGCTCTGAGGAGAATGGCACTTAAATGTGAAATCTACTTGTGTTTAACATTTTTCTGCCTTTTTTCCTTACAGTTTGTTTGCATTAATTACAAATACTGCATATGTCAGCTTTAAAAACACATTTGCAGTTACACTGCAAGAATCAGTACTACCATCAAAAAGAACTCCCCATCCCACCCATATTTTATTCCCCGATATGTATTTTCTAAGAAAATCTACAGTGAATCAATAAACTTGCAACTTTTCCAAGAAGGTACCTGGAACACTTTCAAAGGGCAGACCATTTTGGTGAGCCAACCACCAAAACAAAGCTGGTTTCTTCAGAATTGTCTTATAAATCTGAATATAAAGTTTTAAGCCAAGGCAGAGTTTACTGTTTAGATTTAAACGGATAAGGAAAATGATCTGTTACCACTTTGTACTGCATTACAAAAACAGTCATGTCTTTTAAAAGAAATTATACAGTAATCCACAGTATGGTTAACTTTGGTTCAAGCAGAAACAGAATGAAATGATCAAATAGGTTAACTGTATACTTTGTCAATAACCTAGATATTTCAACAATTAGTATATACCTACGTTTCTGCAGTCTCAATGCTCGCTTGGAAGCAATAGAATTAAAGTATTGTATTAAAAAAATACACAGGTATTTACACATTGGGAACACGAAAAGCCAAATTACTCTGATCATCAAATAAAAGATTTACTGTTTCTTCAGTGGACTTGTCATTTGTTTGTTTTTCCTTCTACTACAAATCGTAAAATGAATTCTAGCTCCTGAAGCGGGGAGATATCTAGAATGAAACAGTGATTTTAAATATTTAGTCTCCCCATGACCGGTATATTCTGTAATTTGAAAACTGAATTCACTTTAAGGAAATACTCCTGAAGCAGTTCTGCTAAACCACCTAAAGTCACTTGTGGTGTCCAGCTGTGTTTGCAAGCACGTATTCCTTGATGAATAAGTCATTTACTCTCTAGAGCTACAACATTCCCACACATACAGACACATTCCTGCTACCAATCTGTTTGGTCAAGTTGTGTTTTGTGCTGGAGGGAACCATGCTCTATGTTTAAATTAAGAGGCAACAAAAATATTCTTCACTTTCTAACTTGTTCACTTTGCAACGTTTCCCTTAAAAACTATAAAAAACTGACATTGTAAATGAAAATACTTGAGACCACACTTACTCTTCATGACAAGGGAATTCACTTGAGCAACGTGTCCAGTAACTTATATTTCAGATGAGCAGTTCTACACACATGGAAAGATACTGCTTTTGATTACACAATTTAATAGTGTTAATTCAACTGGCAAACTAAACACTTCCCCACAAAGAGACTGAGTCACTTTTGCTTAAAAAAGCAGCAGTGAGGGAAAAAGCTCAGACATAAATCATGGCTTTCCAGAATATGCCACCAATTCAAAGAAAGCTTTGAAATAATCTGTTAGTTTAAATCCCTGACAGAAACATGTTTTGCACAAAAGAACCCTAGTTCAGATAACCATGGTGCTCATTCCACTGTACCTTTATGCTGTAATTTACAGTATCAAACATTGTTGATAAGTGTCACAGTGTTTTATTTTTTCTCATTTTAATTAGAAATGCATTTTAAAGACAAAGTTGCAGTGATCTTATTCCACCCTACTGCGTATTACAGAGAATCAATGTCATATCCACCACTGTGGTCTACCTACACAGCCTAATTATTCCCTCCACCTAAGGAAAGAAATCAAAGTCTATGCAAAAAACCTCCATTATATATATTATTTTTTTTTAAATTTTGCAACAGAGACTGATATTGTGCAGCCTCTAAACCTAGTGCTATGAAGAACTCAGACTGCAAACTTTCTGTGTCTTCACAGACAATAATCTTCAAGTGAAATATGCGCAATGGAAAAATGTCTTGGCCGCTTTGCGCCTCCACAGCCTTGTTCACTCATGTTTAATTTCCAAACACACAGCCCCCGACACAGACAGTTTCATTTGTTATGCACCATTTATTTCAAAGCTGGAGCCTAAAGGTATCTACATGAGCGATCACTACTCTGCAGCAGTGCCCACTGATGCTGCCCAGATTCCCTGGACAGTCGGGATAACGGTGTCCCCCAGTTACAGATAACCCAAAGCTGTCCTCTGCTGGATCAGGTCCTGGATATGTCCCCCTCTGCCCTTACCCTTCACCTGTAAGAAGCAGGTGCCAACTTTTTTGTAGTCCTCACAAAAAGGGCACAAAGCTTCCAAGAGACCTACAGGAGGTTTTTCTCCCCCCCCCAACACAGGTTTATGAAGCAGTTTTAGATACTGTGGCAGCAATATGGAACAAAACTGGCATCAGCAGAAGAGCAAGCAACAGAAAATTGGGCAAAGAGATGGAGGCAGGCACAGAGTGCTGTACTTAGACCTCTCCACCAAGCAAACGGGCTCCTTCCATACTTCTGGCATGTATGTCAACATGGTTGACATGATTCCCTTGTCGCCCTCAGAGGGAAAGGCCTACCAATCACTCAAGTAGCCATTTCGGCTGAGCCCCAAAAAAGTCAACAGAAATGGAGATCATACATGTTGTTACCTCCAAAGTGAGGCCCTGCACAGCTAGAGTAGTCAGTAATGGCTGCAGGAAGCATTTGTGACCAGCATTTGAGGGACAGATCAGAGCCCCCCAGGCTGGCCCTGGAAAGCCACCTGGAAAGCCACCCACACAGCCAGGGCTTTCCCCGGCATAAACCCCCTCTCAGCCCACCCTCCCACCCCTCACATCTTGGGAGCACATGCAGACAGCAGTGACCACCGAAACCTGTCTGTTTGCCACCATTACAACCTGCAGCCCCAACACAGTCCTGCTCCGGCTGGCCAAGTCCCCACAGCTGCTCTGGGGAAGAGATTCTACAGCAGTGAAGCCATTTCCTGCCCCTGCAAACAGCTGATTAACAAAACATTTCAGGTGGGAATGCCATTTGCCAGGAGCAGTGTGTTTCTAGCGCAATGACAAATTGCCTGCCGCCTTCCGCCCATCCCAGCCTGCACTACATGATAAGCAACCAGCATGCCTGAAGTCCGTTACAATGGAACTGCTTCAGTGCTGGTCTTTAAACACAGAAAATCCAGTCCCTTCACCATTCAGGCATCAGCGTTTCAGAGCTCAACAGTGCACTTTTCAGTGATGACTTGGGATACACAGCAGAGGCAAAGGAGCCTGGGAGGGATTTCTGCACACATGGGTTGCCACAGGGCCACGCCGATGGGTCATACGTGTGCAACAGGCTGCTCTCTCACTAGAGCTTTTTCAAGCCTTTCTAAGCGAAGCTGTACAGTCTTACCAAGAAAAAAAGATGCAGATCAGTCAGATCTACATACTCTCGTTACTGCTTATTTTTGAAACTAGCAACGCTATCAGACCACTTTCAAATCTGATAGGGTGTCTTTGCTCTGCTGCTTTACACCAAGTGGTACAAAATACCACGAGCCTGGAAATTAAAATCCAGGTTTTTAGAAGTGGAGGTACACTAAAGTCTGCCCCTCTTCAAGCAATACAGCACAGACTCTGTGAAAACGCTTAAGGGTTAAAACTGGAATAAAAACAAGTAACACAGCAGGCAGTGTCTGGGGTCAGGAAACTACTCAAGGAGTGGTTTCCCTGCTACAATTCAGGCTACTAATGTTTCCATTAAAAAGAATTAAGACTTTCTTGTGTGAACACCCATATATAAATCTATCAGTACTTCTATGCATCAAAATTCATTTAGCATCATTTTCATTATTTAGATAGATGTAACAATCTATTTTTGGCTTGCTGAATCATACAGTGCTGTCTGGACTACACGCTCTTTGCTTTTCACACTTTTGAATACCAGCAGGATTAAAGAAAAACCCGTATCGTGCCAGCTATTACCTTGTATCAGCTTGAGATCCCATCATTCAAGTATGTAGCCAAAAAAGGCATTACTTGAATGGACATTTTTGAGAAGTTCTAACTGCGATCACAAGAACTGATTTCCAAAGGAGCTTGATTTACAGTCTCACTACCCTGACTACAGACAGGAGCTCAACATTTTAAATCTAAAGGTGTCCCTGTCTGCTGCCCCTCCAAGGGACAACGAGGGCTGAACACGAACACTTAGATGCCCCTGACAGCCCACGAACCAGAGTGCACAGCACAAGCACCAGAGACATCCTCTTAAGGCCTAAAGGCAGCAAACCATTAAGAAAACTGGAAATGAGACGCTCATTGAGCTGAGTCTGTATTTGCCAACATCTTTCTTATTTATTTATTTATTTTACACTTGTTACCAAACAAATCAGCAGTTTTCCTATCAAAATTATAACTTGCTGACAAAACTTGCTCCTCAAAAATAGGCGTTTCCTTCTGCACATCAGAAGAAAATTAAGCTAGATATTAAAAATAACTTAATTACCCTCTTGAGTAAACAAGCCAAGAGATGAAACTATTTTGGATTTCATGCGGTAATAATCTAGTGGGATGAAATACCTTTGTATGCCTAGAATAGAAATCACAAGTACTGATTTTAAAACAATATTAGAGCAAGAAATATGTTTTGGCATATAGCTGGACATGCACGTGCTTTGACACCTCTCTCCGAAGGAATTTCTGAATATCTTCTTTTCTTTTACAAGCTGAAGATAAAATTTCTGTCTTCTAGCTTTCTGAAGCTAAAGTGACTACAGAACACAAAGCGAGCAAGCCTCTGAGGGACGGGAAGGGGCTCTGAAGTCTCTGGCCGACTTCTGTGTGAAGTAGGAAACTTCATCAGCCGTTGCCGCAGCTCAGGGAATATGTGAATGACGCTATGCTTTTCCCAGGCTTGGAAAAACATGTTCATCAACACCTTGTCTCAGGAAAAGGGAAGAAAGGGGGGGGAGGGAGGGGAAGGAGAAAGTCAGGGAGACTCACTTCCCATTAAGGAATCTTTTTCAAAGGTGAAGTTATGCATCTATTTCTGTCTGACCCACTCCGGCCGGTTAAAGCACTTCCAGCCAAGCGGTTCTTCCCGACTGCAACCTGGGGAGCCCTGCCCCGGCCGGCACAGCAGCCTCCTCCCGCACCGCTCAGGGGAGGGGGATGGGGGGAAAAAAATTAATAAACCAGGGAAGCGGCGGTTCCCAGCCTCCGCATGGCAGACGGAATGCTTTTCCCATCCTGACGGATGTTACCGAGCCGGGAGGCACAAAGCCGCCCGTACCGCATCCTCGCCGCTCCCGAACACACCTCCCGCAGGCGGCGGGACGGCGGGAGACCGCGCGCGGGGCTCCGCCACCCCCTCCCCATCATCCCGCANCACACGCACGCCCGACGCCGCGGAGAGGGAGCGGGACGGGATGGGCAGTGCCCTCGGAGCCCGAGCCCAGCAGCTGCCCCGGGTCGAGGCTGGCTCGGCCCAGCGCCGTGATTCCGCGCTCGGTACCTGCCGAGCGGGGCCAGCCCAGTCTTAGAGACCCGAGACGAAACGTCCTGCACGGTGCTGGCGGCACGGTGAAGTACACTCGCCTCCCGCTTCGTCAGTGGTTTCTGTGGCCATCGTTATGTCCTGATAAGCGTATTCCTGAAAATCTGTTGTTGTACGGGAGATCGGGAAAAAGCAAAGCCCACATGGGCCTCCACTGGCCAACATAAACAGTCTGACCCTTTCGTGTACGGGGGTAGTAGCACTGTTGGCATCAGGACCTCACAGGGCATCCGCTCTGCTTGTGAATAACATCCCCATCCAACTCTCCATCATCTTACCATTCAGATTTCCATAAAGAAAAGAGTTTGCTTAATCTTAAAGGACAAGACTAGTACACTGTCATCATTGAAGAAACACCCAACAAATTGCCAATTTACCAAAGGCAGGCATGGTGGTGATGAAGGAGGTGTACTGACCAGCCTCTGCTCTTTTTCTTACAGCAATGCAAAGTATATTACAAAAAGTACTGTAAACAATAGCTTAAATTGTAAATAACTTAATTGTTATTTTGTAAATATATATATATTTTTTTACAAATTATTACAATTATTATTTTACATTTACAAATATTATATTACAATTACAATTATTACAAATTATTACAAATTATATATTTTATTTACAAAATTGTTATTTTGTAAATATATATATAAATATATATATTTACAAATAAAAATTGTAAATAGCTTAAATTGTAAAAGTCATGTAAAATTGTAAAAGCAGATGGCAGTCTGTTGGAATCAGTGTGGATTTACACCTTGGAAATAATATTTGAGGACCAAAGGCACAATCCAAAACAAAAATTAGTGCTGAAAGCAGGATGCGTGTGTTTGAGATCCACCTATATAATCGTCAAATAGACACCTCATCTTTTTTCCTAACTTTCTCTATGGGCCTAACAGATGTGCGTTTTTGGAGCCACATTGGAAAGAAAGAAGAGGGAAAGAAGGGAAAACTTGACCTTGGCTACTGCAACTGTAAGAACTGCATGCTTTTGTTTGGAACCCAGAGCAGAAATCAGCATGCATTATGTGCCCAGATGCTTTTACATTTAATTGGGAGGGCTTATTCTCTCTGGATGAGGCAGCACACACAGCAGGGAAGGAAGCAGAGCAAACCAGAGAAAAAGACTGGGTCCTCAGTCCCAAATTGCTCCTAGAAGAGAGAAGGCCCAGAAAAGCAGCAATTGGGAAATACTGAAAACACATTCACACCATGATGATGCTGCAGTTGCCAACTATAGGAGAAACAGAAAAGCCCCTCCAGTTCTTGGGCAATTACTCATGACCTACTTTCTCCTGCCACCGCTATCAGGCACACAGAGATTCACCAGAGAACAAATATGTTTTGAACACAGAGAGTATGACCACTTTTATGCACACATCCATGAACAGCCTCTGCTCATTCTTCCCAGAGCCAACTTTACTGCTGCTGGTCAACTTACGTAGGTACGTGGACTACATTAGCTGAAAGCGAGCAATACTGTGACTGGGATGACAACTGCAAGTAGAATCATAGAATCGTCTAGGTTGGAAGGGAGCTTTAAGATCATCAAGTCCAACCATTAACATAACATTGCCAAAACTACCACCAAACTAACCATGTCCCTAAGCACCACATCTACCCATCTTTTAAATACCCCCAGAGTACTTCAATCTTCATTTGATTTTTAAAACAAGTTCAAGAAATTGCGCCTACAAAAAATGAATGTGAAAAAAAAAGTTACTTTTATCACAGCTATAGTTTTCAGGTAGAAAACAGGTAAACAAGTATTTCGAAAGAGGTCCTAAACAGATGAAACCTCACCTGAGATCCAGAACAGCCAAACAGTAATACTTGTACTTGGAGATAGACAGAAAATATAACAACAAAGCTGAAAATATAAAATTCATTGAGAAGGAATCAAATCACAAGAGACATGTAGAACACATAATACCATCATCCATGAAAGAAACAACAGATTTCTTCAATAAAGTCTGAGGGGAAAAAGACAGGACGTTGTGCATCATTTCAAAATGCCATGGAGATGATGTCACAGCTCCCATGGACAGGAAGCAGACGAAGCTTCAGCCTTGAGAATCAGGACTAAAAGCAGCAGCTGAGAATCACATACATACATGGTGCATTGAGAAATCACAGCCCAGCACCTCATCTTCATCAGAAGCAGGTAGTTTCATAAGAGACTAATACATAGGTCCTGAAATGGCACCGTTAGGTGGAAGCCAACCAACATAAAGAGGAGGGAGCATCCAAGAGAAATCCTAAGTAGCATTTTTGTTATCAAAAAGTACATGTAAACAGTAGCAGGGAAGAATGAAAATAATTAGTGAAAGAAGGCTGTAAATGTGCAATAATGAAAAAAACATAATAAATAGCTGGCAAAGAAATGTATGAGGAAATTGGATTGAGAGAACTGTGATATAAACACAGCTCATACCTATAAGTGCAAGTCCGGACTAGAACATTTTTACATTTTCTTGTCATTTTCTGTGGTCTCTTGAAAGCTAATTTGCTTTTTGACTGTTCTTAGAAAATGCAAGCTTTGCCCCCTGAGAGAAAACAGAGCTGAAAGCTACTCAAAACACTGCTTTGAAAGCAACAGATGTGGCCAAGACATGTCCTGTCCCCAAAGACTTTACTCGGACCCTGGCCGATGGAAGGGAAAATGGTTGTGAAACTTCAAAACGGAACTCTGCCAGCTGTGCAGTGCCCAAGGGCTTGGTCTCACCCTTCCTCCACAGACACTCGGGTTAGTAATGCTACTTTTGTCCAGAAATACCAACTTCAAGGCCTGAACTGGAAGCTGGTGGTTAGCAGGGTCTTTAGCTCCCCTGGTGCTGTTGGCAAGCTGCTTCAGCACTGTGTTACTGTTATAGTGTAATCAACACAAATCTCTGAACTGCTAACTAGGAACTAACACTCAAAATAATTTTAAATAATAACACAGACAGTGTGCAGTATAATGTGCATGTTCTGGAGGTACAGAGGTTACCTCCAGAAACAAATCCTACAAATGTCCAGAGAAACAATCTTATGTTCTTGTGGTTGTCACTGTTCACTCCTATGACTTTATAAAGACTTTTTCATAAAGAATAAAAACTTCCTTTTCCTCTGCAATAAGGTAACTTCTTAATGAGAAATGACTCAGTTTGGTTAAGTGAGCGTGGAGGGAGAGAGTTCATTACTGTTATTTATAGGGTTCTGAACATGGAAGCTTAAGGAGTTTTCTTGTCCTACAGCTCCAGCAATAGTGAGCAAAGCCAGAAAGGGAGCAACTGCAAGTGGTCCTCGCTTCAGAAAGTGACTACAAAAAGTGATTTTCTGTAACCTCACAATCAGTTGCCAAACTTAAATTATATCTTTTTCCAGACCCAGTGCATTTTCAACAGATCAGCAATAATATCTAGAATTCAGCTGACAGGTATTTGGGCTAAATTCTACAGGATCTCTGCAGGAAACATCTTCCTGAACTGTTAGTAATCTCTCTTCCTCCGGTGCCTTTTCCTCAGATGTCTAGGTAGTTCTTTCGCAGTCTCAATAACTCCCTGTCTGTATCTGCCTATTCCTACCTCCTTTTCCCCATCTCTTTCCTAATTATCTGTAAGAAATCATCATGGGGTTGGCAACTTCCATTTCTGCAAACCGCCAAAAATTTTGTATTTCGGAGTGCATATAGCTGGTGCCACATGGAATGGAAACAAACATAGTTCATTGCATTGCCAGCCCCTCACTGGAGCCAGACAGAGCTAGGTCCTGCTGTAGGAATCTGCCTTCTAAACTACAGAAGTTTCTTATAAGAGACCTTTTTTACATCCTCTAATTACTCTTTGTTTCACTGTCTTTAAGAAGAACATGGTCTGTGGTCTTGCTGTGCTTTGTCTGTCCTTGGACTCACATCACTTTGCATCTAGACTTCAAAATTTCTACTTTTGTTCTGGAGCCTTGCTAGAATACCTTTTAGATGCTAAAATGGAGCAGAGTTAGTCACAGAAACTTTCTTCCCTAATCTTGCAACACTGACATTGTTGAATATACAGTAATAAAATCAAAAGAAAAGAAACATAACAAGACTGATGTGTGGAAGGCCATGGGACAGAAGGAATTGTCAGCAAGTCACCAGCAGCAGTATTCCAAGAATTAAAAAAGAAAATAAAATCATCATGCAAGGATTCTAAGTCCCTTATTGTAATAAAGATCATAAAGAGCTAATGAATTTGACATACAACAGTCAAAACTCTGTTTTGTCTGGGCAAAAGTCACTGGTTTCCCATGTAGTTTCAGTAACAGCAGTCATTATCCAGTTTCTTTTCTCTCAGGTATCTTTCTAGTTTCATAACATTTGTCATCTCTTCGTGTTAGAGAGGTAGTTCCATACCCCTGTGATTTCACTGCCTGGTTCAAGTACATACAAAGTATAGAATCAAACAGAAGGATTGGGCTTCATATAGTTAATATCTCTGACTTAATGTGTTATATCAAAGTAGTAACCCTGAGTTTAGTTTTGAGATTAGATTAGTAAAACACCATTGTCTTAGTAAGACATACTTATTTTTTCCACTTAAATGATTTACCTTGTGTAATTCCTAAAAAGAAAATACCGGGTTTCAATTATAAATTCAACACAGATCAGGATTTTACATGAGTCAGCAGTAGCTGAAAATAGACTTTTATTATTATTATAGAATAATACTAATAGAAATTAACGTTCCAAAGTAATAGTTTAAAATCCCTTTTAAGTCATAGGAAAAATATTCTTCAGATATATTTTGTTTAGATGCTTGTGGCTGTTTTAATTTGACCTCAAGCCAAAGAAACACTAGAACTACACTAGAATTTAAAAAAAAGTATGTATATTTTTTGCTAAAATACCTCAATATAAATATAAAGGCCCATCTGACAATAACATGGCACTAAAATGTGCATCACATTGCCTGACCTAGTAAGTGTATGCGAGCCTTTAATAAGGCTCAACGCTAGTAAGTACTTCAACCCTAATAAGAAATCTTCCATGGACAGTTTATTTCCAAGGAATCGGGCTAAATGTTACTGAAATTCTACTCTTGCTGTCTGAAAATAGTTTCACTTTGGTTGCCTCCCTTTAATTTATCCTGAACTTCAATAAGAACATTTCTTAGTGCTGCTTCCCCAGTCTTGTTATTATGAATGCGGTCCAGCCTGTTCCCAAGATTCGCTGAGCACTCCTTGGGGGTGCTGAGACCCCACTGATTTCAGTGGATGCTCAGCACCTTTCGCTATTGAGCGCTGAGCGAGCCCTTTGGGCTGTAGTCATAGTTTCTTTCCTAAGTCACCCAATCAGAAATCACTTTGCTTCATTCACTCATTTATAATTATAGCTATAAACAGCCCATATGAGAAAAAGATTTAATAGTGTTAGCAAGAATTTCCAGGGTATAATCAGCTGTCAACCCATAATTGCTCAAAAGATTGAATGAGTGGCTTTGAAATTACAAGGAGAGTTACATTCCTTTACTGAGACTGAGCAGCAAGACATAAGTGCCCATGAAAATCTGTGCTAAGTTTTTGTCTGTGGTCCATCCTTTGGCATTTATGACACGACTGCTCCAGCCTCATGGTCCTATCCTGCACAACAGAAGTCAGTGAGCATTGTAAGAGAATAAATCCTACTGACCTGGCTTTAAACCAGATGATTGAGACCTATTTCACTGCTTCTGGTGGACAAAACGGTCTGATTCCCATTTTTGCTTTCATTGCACTCATTTTTACATGATTGATATAGGCACAAAACCCCTGATAATTAAATCCTGCAGAGTGGAACTTGTAAACTCTGCTGATCAGGGTTGATCTTGTAAAGATTTCAGTCCCATCACCCAATAAACTATAAAATGCTTCCCAGAGCCTCAAATGAAAGGTGTTGAAATGGACAATTAATCATAATGACTAATTTAGAGTCTTGCTTTTGTTATAGTTTAGACATGCAGAAAAGAATATAAAGAGTAGGAACTGACAATCAAGAAAACTGCCTGAAAGCAAAATAATTTTAAACATTTACTGTGGGATAAATAGGAATTAGTGGAAAAATGTGTTTATTAAATTCTCTGAAGCTGGGAGTCTATTTGAGTGTTTGTGTCAATGTCAACAAACCATTGAAATGTAAAAAATGTTCCTCTGAAGTCAGTCTGTGGTATTAAACAGACTGAAGTGTGTCGTGTACGACCAATAGAGGAGGGGAGGTCAGTACATGTCTTACAATAGTTACCCTAAAGCCTACTTATTTTGTGACTTTAGAAGCCTAGTGGAGACTCCTAGAGCTGTAATTGGGGAAAACCACTGGAGCAGAGAAGCATGTCCCACAAGTATTCCCTGATGGGAAGACATCAGATTTCATATTCCCTTTTACTGGAATGGCTTTAGTCAAAGTTTCTTTTCCTGCCTCTGCTCTGGGAGTTTTATGACTGTTCTGCCTGTCCACAATGATCTCATTCTCTCCAGCTGACTCGTATAAGGTAAATAGAAACTGCTGTCTGATGCAACCTAATTTTGACAGGTAGGTCTTTTTAGTAATTTAGTTTGATTTATAACAAAATTGCCATTAAATTAGTCTTATTTCCTACTTCCTGTATGATTTAAATGCGGAATCCCAGTTGGCCCCAGAACAACTTCTGGCAGCATCTCTGGAGTGCTGGATTCGAGAGAGGAAGAAAGGAGATGGGCTGGCCGTTATTTTGCTGCTGCTAAAGTCCTCTTGCACACAGCCTTCCAACTTCCACTTTTCAGCAGGCATTGTGTGGAAGAGCGACCATGGGAAAGGTGAGAAAAAGCTAAAAGCCACAGACCTTACTTAATTTAGTGCCTCCCTGGTTGGTCAAAATATCGTATGGCTTTGCAATACCTAACTATTTTGCGTCTTGACAAGAAAATCTTTTACAGGGAAAAAGAAGTGGCAGCCAATAAAAACAAGGTGGGGAACATGAAAATACTATTTTTAAATGAACAGTTACATACAGTTACCAGAAAAGCTGAGGTTGTGAGCAGTGACCCTGATGAGCAGGAAAGCAAGCAAATTTCATGATTAATGAGTAAGAGAATGCCCTTTCAAGCTTACGGACATTTAGGAGCTAAGCACTGCTTTTGAGGGTTTCTTTTCTCATCCTCTCCCATCTTGCATTGCACGTGCACATAGTTGTATCTGGTAAAAAGGAATAGGAAGGGAGGTTACATTCAGATCACCACTAGAAAATTTTCTCTGCAGACCAGGGGTTACTACTCTTAACCAACACTAGTGCATTTAATCACTTAACTCAGTGACAGGTAGGCTGAGAGCAGAACAGATGCAGACTTTTACCACTAAAATGGCCAAGAGTTACTGAAGCAATGAAGAAGTTTTAGGTTTCAGGCTGTGTAGGGTGAAAGTGTAATGCATTCAGTCTGGGTGCTTCTTCTTAGTTGTGCTGCTTAGGTCAGTGAGCAAAAGCACACATGCCTTTTCTTCAGGCGGGGAGCTTGGCTGTTCTCAGCTTACGTGGGAAGGGGCACAGAGGAGACAAGCTTTGATTACCAGCACAGTATTGATAAGTATGATCGACTCTGCATTCAAGACAACTCACCTATCTGCTGTTCAGGGAATGACTAGAATAAATTAAGAACTTCCAATAGATTCTCAAGAGAGCTCTTTTCAAAAGATTTGGAAATTTAATTATTTTTTAGCACATTGCTCAGCAGAAGCCAGAAGGATGGCTGCTTTGAATCTTTGAAATCATTTCTCAGAGACTGCATTTTGTGCTGCTTTAGTGTGGATGCTCAGGAAGATGAAGTCTCTAGCTAAGATAATTCTGATGACTTGTTAAGGCTGGCAAAACCTGACATTGGCAACGCATCTTGCTGCTACAGTCTGGGCTTTAGGAGGGTAGTTTCAGAGGTGATCTGGCTGCTTCACTTCCAGGTAATCCGAAGCCTGTACTGCTCAAGGCAACATACAGATTGATTCTACATTAAGGAATGTGATGGAACAAAATTCCTTCCTATTTAGAGAAAACTAAAGAAACTTTATGTATCAGAAGAAGGCAGCAACCCCCTCCAGAATGGGGAGGAACATCTTGATGAATAAATAGCAGGAGTCACAGGTAGGTTGGCAGTGCTCCAGCACATTGAATGGCTGTTTGTAAAATCCCAAGCAGAATTAAGAATAGGGCCAACACTGCACATAGCCTAAGCATTACATGCTGGCAAGCCTGGGTCACTGTCACCCTCTGCTCCTCCCTCTTCCTCGCTCCATCAAGAGGATATGTGTAGTGTATAAAGCTGTAGCCAAAATCACTTTCGTAGGGCTTAGAAGAATAGAAATCATAATACCAAAGTTAATAGTGTCCTCAGATAAACTGTGCAGTCAGCCTCTATTCCAGGATACCTAAAAAAGGAGGGAAACTTGGCAAGCACAGAGCACACATCCCCAGAATGCTCCTTGTAAATAGCCAGGTAAAAGCCATCCTGTTGTCAACCAAGAAAAGGGGTAGACAAAAGTCCCCTTTCCTTATATCCTTGTACCAATGTAAGGATATTCTTGCCTTTGAGATGTAGCCAAAATGAAATAAGAAAAGCCTTATAGCTTTGATATCTGACTCTGGCAGGCAGCTACCTAGCAAATTATTACCTCTGCAAAATCCTTACTTACAGAAGAGTCTTATTAATGTGACTGTCGTATTGTACTTAGATTCTGCCTGCTTGAATTCAGAATTCTGCTCAAATAAAGCCTGTAGAACTCTTTGTGGCTCAGCTATAATGCTTCCCCACATGTAGTGGAGAATATCAATATTCTTGCCTTTGGGTCCTCAGAGTAGGATTTGTACACCTGATTAAGAAAAAAAGAAAAAAAACCAAAGCAAATCCACAAAAAATAGTAATACTGCTCTTGTTGCTCCACTTGGAAAGGCTATGTAGACATTGATATTAAGCTACTAAGTAGTTTCTAATCAGATAGATTTGAAGCATCAGAAACGTTGTGCTATGGCAATGTGTCTGCAAAAGCCTACAGAGCACCACCTGGGCTGGCAAGGGACTATCAATCTGAATTATGATGTTGAGACTATTATTAAATATTTACTGAGCCATCAGGAGTCCTCAAATCACTATATAAAGCTGTTGTGAGGTGTTAGTCTTGCCACAGGCTATTCATGTTACTCCCTTTTAAGGTTCACTAATCTGGAGACAAAACTGATACCTTCCCAGCTTTCCAATTCAAAGAATCATAGAATTCTCTAGGTTGGAAGGGACCTTTAAGATCATCTATTCCAACCATCTGATACAAAAATAAAATATAATATAGATCATCTTTAAATTGGATCATGCTTGAAGTAGCCACCAA
The DNA here is from genome assembly GCA_013400555.1 of Jacana jacana. Classification (NCBI taxonomy): domain Eukaryota; kingdom Metazoa; phylum Chordata; class Aves; order Charadriiformes; family Jacanidae; genus Jacana; species Jacana jacana. The sequence continues at coordinate 38,079 of VZTM01040277.1, forward strand.
AGCCAGAGAGAGAGCACTATGATGCAATTTCCAAAAGAGAACAAAGACAAGGCAGAAAAAATCCCCTTTTAAATCACAGAAATTAAAAAAAAACTCATACACTGCTAAAACCAGACTTCTGCAAAATCTCAGTTGCAGCATCTTTATCTTCTTGGTACCTCATGTGTCTTCTTCCAAATTGGTGGAGGAGAGGATGAAGATTCATGCTGTTTTAGTAAGAGCGGGCCATTCAATCGTGCTGTTCATGCCACCCTGCTGCTGCTCACAAGCAGCCCAGCTTGCTGTGTAGCAATATGCGTTGCTTCTGTTGAATTATCAAAATAATTCTCTAGTTCTCAGACATAACTCTAGGGGTTTATTCCCCCCATGCTGTAGGACTGTAATTGGGACAGCTGATGGTGAATATAAGCTTCCATAAACAAACGCTGTGCATTTGAACTCAACTGCACGTAGGCCATCCACACACTTTTTCCACTCTAGCTGTTTCTCCCTGCAGCTAATTGGGAAAGATGTTTTGGCCATAACTCCACCGTAGCTTACTCCACATCAGACCGACGACTGTTTGGAGTGAGGAAAAAGCCTACTGGTTAAACCTCCATGGTTTTAAGACGGTGTGCCTCAAATGAGCTGCACTCCCCCTCTCTTTTGAAACATCATCGCTCCCAGGCTGACCTTTAAAGCCAAGATGTTTTTTTGTGGGAGTGTGTACTCTTCACCTCTCAAAGATAAGGAAATTACTGCAGCCCTGGAAATTTTACTGGCTGTGTTTGCTTTTCATATAGTGCAGGCAGGGGATATTAGGCAGGGATTTGCTTTACAATCACCGTTTATATCATTTACTCTTTTTCTACAACCCAGATAAAACCTAACCTTTTTCCCATGGAATTTCTCTTGAGTGAGTCACAGAAGTCAACTGTTGCCCAGGCACTTACAGGAAAGACGGATTTACATTTTATGTGCATTTTTAGGAACACTCTTCTGTCACACCATACATCTCAATGACTAAATTAGGTCATTCCTTTGCTTTTTCCCTCTTTGCACTGTAGAGGAAAGCAGACGTGATTTATCAGTCTGTCATTATGGAGGAGGGTTAATTCTGAGTTTGTCCATTCACTTCTAATTTCATTCAAACCTCAGTCTGTGATTCCCATCATTTCAGAGCTCCGTAACTGGAGAGCATGACTGGGCAGAGAAAAGCTTTGATACTTCAGTGATTAAACATTTTAAAAACACCTAATTTAGATGATGGATGGATGACAGCATGGAAGCAGCATCTCTCTGTGATGTGGTCTCCCTATAACCCACTGAAAAATATTTGGCAGTAAGGAAAAATGCAGAAAACAGGCAATAGCAAATATGCTTTGTTTCTCCATGTATGCTGTGCCTGAGATGGCTGTTCATGGCAAGTTCCTGTGGGACAGCATATGTCACTGGCAGCAGGACCTACAGCCACTCTGCACAACACCTTAGTCCTCCCCAGCTGCCATAGGGAGCCCCATGCCTTTTCAGTAGTGATAAAGGTAAAGTGAATACTGTTTTTAAGATGATTCCTGTGAATGCTTTTCAGCCTTCTACAGATCTCAAATTTATGGAATAAATTCTTAATATTGCACTAAAACTTATTCAGTATTTGTATAATCAGCTTTTAAACCAAAATAACCCTTTGCACAAGTCATCTGCTCCATGGCAAGGGACTGATGGGACTTAGAAGAAATTCAGAAACTGCTCTGCTGGTACACTAAACAGGGCACTGTCTAACTAAATCTAATACAATTATTAATTTAAGTATCATTATTTAGAGAATCCAATCATACATGAAAGTATGAAAACTTTAAGCACAAAATTCTAGATTAATTAACAGGAACTTCTTCATAATTCTACCTGGCTGCATATTTTTTTTCTTTCAGGAAATAAAAACTATAGTTCTAACATTTTAACATGAGAAGAGACTGTTGATCAGCTCTTCTGACCAGAATGTCACACTCATTGCATTCCTCTTACATGTGCTCATATTACAGACAAGAACATGAATTAGATTAAAACATTTTGGTCCTCAGCAGAGTAAGCTCTTGACTCTGTGCTGACAGCTTGTTAACAGCAACCAGCTATTAGTGGAATTGCTGTGGGAGTTTGTAGGAAGGCATTTGCAAATGCTGTATCAATACAGATTTACCTCAGCAGCAAAAAGGACTGACAACATCGCTTGTTGGGGCCTCAGTGGATATACTATACACTTCCTCCTCACCAAAGAAAAAGCACTTGTAGCAATATGAATTGCAGGTAGATAGCTAAGGGAGAGAGAAGATGACAGTCTCAGTGAAAAGTTGAGATTTCAGGAATTGCAACAGTTTTCCATGTACCTGTAATCAGGCAGCACCAAAGTACATCTCTGAGGAAAGCAGTCATCATACTCTCTTATCCAGTCACTCCAGGCTGTTTGGATTATAATCATACTTGATTATGCTGAGATTTCAAGCCATGATGTTTTTTTGCACCCTTCTGTTGCTTTTTTTCCATTACCAGCAGGTATATTTGTATTTTTAAAAGGTCAAATTCTAATCTTAAATGTACATTAACTAAAAATCCCGCAGCCTGTATCTGGATAGAGACATGGTGTGGCTGGATCTGAACTGAGATACAGGGTTTTATCGGTGATGATAGGTACCCTCTGGACCAGCCAAGTTATTGTCTTTGACTTCACAGACCTTTGGCTCAATAGGATTTTGAAGTCAAACATATTTCATAGATGTTTACAACTCATTAAATCTTTTTGAAAAGATAAATCTTGACTAGTATATATTTCCATTTGCAATTTTTGCTTGAGTTCATCTGATAGTGAAAGCTTTTGCTCAATTTCACCACATAATTACTGAACTGCAAATCCCCAGGAACAACTTGCTGTAAAGATTTCATATTTGCAGCTTAAGAGGCATTGATTAGTTGATGTTTTACTGTGGTACCTCATTGTATTACCTTATTCTCTCATGCTCTCTTCTTTACCACTGAAACATTAACTACTTGCTCTTTTCCTTTTTTTTTTATTTTTTTTTCCCCATGAAGAAAAATACATGCACAGGTAAGTTCTTGTTCATTTCAATGACTGGTTTTAATTCTTGGTGCATTTTAATGTTAGCTTACTACCTCTTGTGGCCTTTCCAAAGTTTGTTCAGTGGAAAAAGAGTACAGGGCACAGTGAGCCCTTGTGTGTGTTGAACAACTTCGTTTATATTTCTTTTCTATCCTAATCTGGCAACAAGTAGAATAGAGACATAAACAGAGTGCCGGCAAACTCAGCCTCAGTCTGCTGAGAGACCTGTATTTTCCAGGAGCCACAAATTCTGGTCCCTGAAAACCAAGAAATTTGCTGGCACAATAAGGCAACCATACTCAGTGGGATAAAAAAATAGCTTTATACCAGTTAAAAAGTTTTATGCTAGTTACAGAGCAGGACTGGCTACAGGAGTAAAAGACAACAGGATTTAGCTGCTAACGTGTAGGTTGTTGGCAAAAGTACTTAACACTTGCAGTATTAGGATTCATTTTGCTCAAATTTCCCAGGCCAAGTGTTGTTCTGTGTCATACTGCATGGCTGGAGGGAGCCACCTGAAAACCATGAGACAGAGCCTCAGCTGAAATATCAGCTGGGGGGATTGGGAAAGATCTTAAAGGACTGAAGGAACAACTTACAGAATGTAAAAACTGCTGAAATGAGCTCATCAGTGGCATACACAACAGCTCAGTCGTATAGCAGGCTGTAACTAAATAGAAAGTGGACCAGCACAAAGCAATGCTTATGTAAGTTCAGATACTTTGTGAGGTTGTGCTGTTCAAATCATGCCCCAAAAAAATCCCAACATTCAGAAGGAACTGTACACTTACACAAGAGGGACTATACCTCAGAGCAGGAACATGGAGCCAGGATCTCAATTACAAAACTCTACTGCACAGATGTGCTGGTTATACATAACCAGTAAAATGTTGCCACAAGCCAGAAAATCAAAGCAGCTCCAAAGTATGTAGTGTCTTTAGGGTCAAAACCTATGACTGGGTAATTTAAATTAGAAGCCACCTTTTGTTTATACTTTTATGAATAGCTTTATTTATAGCCTTCACCACAAACCCCAGCTTCCTCAGTTTGCATCGGAGTTTCCATGCAGCATTTGCCACCCACTGCTTGCTCTTGGGGCTCGGTACCAGCCTCACTGCATCCCCACAGTGCCATCTCCCCAGTGTCATCCCCACAGTGCCAGCACCTTCTCCCAGTTTCGAGTGCAGTGCTGTGGCAGTGTTACAACATTTGACTACTTACCTTTGAAATACATCTTTGTCTGTGCTCCTTTCAGTCACAGCATACAGTGGCACAGGCGTTTTCCTGTCGCTGAGCGTCCCTGTGCCACTCCCTCCCTGTAACACACCCAAGAAGGAACAGGAGGCACCTGGCCAGAAGGCAGCCAGACCAGTGGTCCCTGCATTGTGCTAGCCCAGTCCCCAGGGGTGTGGTGTATGGCATGCATTTCTACGCAGGGACTGAAGCTGGTTGTGCAGCAAGGCCAGGGACACCAAGGAGCTGCTGAAGTATTGGTGTGTACAGCACCAGCGCAGGCTCCTTCTGTCCCTCCTGCCCAGCCTCCTACTGCTTTCTTTGCTCCTCAGTAAATGGCAATCAACAAAGGAGAAATATTGACTTCTTCAGCTGCTGCCAGTTGCCTTGGTTCAATACCTAGGTCAGCTAAAGGTTAAACCAGTCAAGGCATGAGCAGCAAGTTAAAATTTAATCATCAATAAATAAATAAATAAATTCACAACCAAAGCCTGAAGCAGATTCCCAGGCTCACCTGGCCGTAGCTTGCCCATCCCTCACCCTCTCCTCCATCGCCTCGCAGCGCTCGTGGGCCATACCACAGCCATGCACACTGAAGCCACCCCACTTCTATGGGGCCAAACACACTTCAGATATAAATCAGTGAACTCTTTGCTTTGGCATGTCCTGCTGTGATATATTAACTCTTTTTATTGTGTAGTAAATAACGTCATAAAACATAGTCCAATTTGAAATATTACCATTTACTAAGCCTAACACAACTTTAAGGGCCTTAGACAGTATTTGTCTGCATTTCCTTAAATCAAATATGGTTTAACGTACTTTCACACACAGTTTTTAATTTTCCTAGTGGCATGTAATTGCATGTGAAGATTAAGATTTTGCAGCTCTGCTGGGAAAGACACATCTAGCTTTCCACGCTCATGTAGGGGATACATACTTTGGAGATAGTGTAATCTGAAATTCTTCCACTGAGAAAATCAGAATGACTAGTGGAAGTGCCTGTGAAGCTCTGAGAGAGATTTTAAACAGCGAAAACATAATTCCTGTGGTAGTACTGCCACCTATTGATGAACAGGAGACACAGTCATCATCAATCCCAGTTCAGTTCTCATCTGTTCTCCCTCTGTGGTTTTTGTTGCAATCCTTTCCTGTACACTTTCTCTTCACTGCTCTATTTAATAGCATAGTGTTATCACAGGAAAAAATGCAAATAAACCAAAATCAAGTAATATGTCTGCAGAACAGAGGATAAAGTCTCTCCAGAATAAAATCAGCACTATGTCCCTGTGAGTGGTTGCAGGGAGCTGTTGGAGTCCTAGAGCGATCTGATCCAGTGCATAAGTGTAGCATAAATATATAATCACATGTGATGGATGCACTCGGCCCTGTAACTAAACTAGCACTAGTTTCATGGAATCATAGAATTGCCTAGGTTGGACGGGACCTTTCAGATCATCTAGTCCTACCATCAACCTAACAATGAAAAAAAACATCACTAAAACATAGAATCATAGAATCATATAGGTTAGAAGAGACCCTTGGGATCATCAAGTCCAACCATTAGCCCTACTCTACAAGTTCTGCCCTACACCATATTCCTCAACACCACAAGCACTGCATCTACCTGTCTTTTAAATAGCTCCAAGGATGGTGATTCAACCACTTCCCTGGGCAGTCTGTTCCGATGCTTAACAGCCCTTTCAATGTATTTTTTTTCCTAACATCCAGTCTAAATCTCCCCTGGTGCAACTTGAGGCTGTTTCTCCTTGTCCTATTGCCTGTTACTTGCGAGAAGATACTGACCCCCACCTCGCTACAACCTCCTTTCATGCTGTAGAAAGCAATAAGGTTTGGTACAGGCTCCAACAAAGGTGAACGCGTGAGCCATGGTTGGGTCAAGAACTCGTCTACTTTCTATCTGTTCTCTGAAAACCCACAAGGGAGCAGAGTGACAAAGTGAGCACCAATGCATGTGAGCTTGGAACACTGATCATGCCATTAACTCATGCTCAGAGAGTGGCTTTTCTGAGATTCATTTATCATTCATTATCAAGGTACAAAGAAAGTTGTGGGTTCAAGGAGTCTCATGCATACCTTTCCCATTGCAGGTAATTTGGCTACAAGCCAACACTTCATTCTGTAAATATGACACCCCAAGTGAGCATTCTTTGAGCTCCCCTTGCCAGGCAGCATGGCTGGGACACCTCTCAAGGTTGCTCCTTGAGGCAGAGAGACCTTTCACCAACAGCAGATATTTGGTAAGTGACTGATATCGTGCATAACCCTGTAGTACAGTTAACTTTGATTTGTGTCTTGGTAGTTTTGAATCATTGCTCAAATTACTGTGTCATACAGAAATGGAGTGAACCTTGTCTTAACTTTGTTAAGTCACACTTTTACATTATATTAAAAACACTTTGCTAATACTTTTAAGGTTCATTAATTGGTCTAATCACTCAGTCGCACCACCCTGAAAACATATAGAGTCCCAGACCAATGCAACAGAATTCTCCACCAACTGCAGCTTTTTCTTTGTTACTCTCTCCCCCTGAGCTTGGTATTTTCTGTGGGGTTTTTATACCTTCTTTACCTCCCATCTCACTAATTTAAAGGTCGTAACTTTGCTTTTTGCTTGAAGTGGTTTCTTCATCTTGTGGTGTAGTGGTAATTTCCCCTCCACACAATGTGTATTGTTTCCTTGCCCTGGTCTGGTGGGATGGATTCCTGCATCTGCAAGTTCCCCTCATTCCACAACTACTTCCCTGCATCAGCCTTTTACCTTTACCGTTTATCAATTTCATTAGTATTTCTGTCACAAATTATTCACATTTGCTGTCATTCAAAACTCATTAGTAGTCAAACACTGAAGCCATGCAATTTTACAATACATTCTCATGAACAAAGATTTGATTTTCTTTTTTACCCCCTACCTAGAATTTCCAATTAGTTACCCTTGCACATGCAGTTTAAATGAGCTAAATACAGTCCAGGAAAACCAGTTGCTTTCTCCTTCCCCTCACTCATCTTTTATTGTGCAGTCCTGGTTCCCACTGTCAGCTCTTCAGCTGTGACAAAAGTTATTCTCATTAGTAAAACCAAGATGGGGTGTGTGAGGGATGTAAGGGCTGTCCCTGGGCTTGTCCCTGGGCTGTCCNTAAACTAGCACTAGTTTCATGGAATCATAGAATTGCCTAGGTTGGACGGGACCTTTCAGATCATCTAGTCCTACCATCAACCTAACAATGAAAAAAAACATCACTAAAACATAGAATCATAGAATCATATAGGTTAGAAGAGACCCTTGGGATCATCAAGTCCAACCATTAGCCCTACTCTACAAGTTCTGCCCTACACCATATTCCTCAACACCACAAGCACTGCATCTACCTGTCTTTTAAATAGCTCCAAGGATGGTGATTCAACCACTTCATGAAAAAAAACATCACTAAAACATAGAATCATAGAATCATATAGGTTAGAAGAGACCCTTGGGATCATCAAGTCCAACCATTAGCCCTACTCTACAAGTTCTGCCCTACACCATATTCCTCAACACCACAAGCACTGCATCTACCTGTCTTTTAAATAGCTCCAAGGATGGTGATTCAACCACTTCCCTGGGCAGTCTGTTCCGATGCTTAACAGCCCTTTCAATGTATTTTTTTTCCTAACATCCAGTCTAAATCTCCCCTGGTGCAACTTGAGGCTGTTTCTCCTTGTCCTATTGCCTGTTACTTGCGAGAAGATACTGACCCCCACCTCGCTACAACCTCCTTTCATGCTGTAGAAAGCAATAAGGTTTGGTACAGGCTCCAACAAAGGTGAACGCGTGAGCCATGGTTGGGTCAAGAACTCGTCTACTTTCTATCTGTTCTCTGAAAACCCACAAGGGAGCAGAGTGACAAAGTGAGCACCAATGCATGTGAGCTTGGAACACTGATCATGCCATTAACTCATGCTCAGAGAGTGGCTTTTCTGAGATTCATTTATCATTCATTATCAAGGTACAAAGAAAGTTGTGGGTTCAAGGAGTCTCATGCATACCTTTCCCATTGCAGGTAATTTGGCTACAAGCCAACACTTCATTCTGTAAATATGACACCCCAAGTGAGCATTCTTTGAGCTCCCCTTGCCAGGCAGCATGGCTGGGACACCTCTCAAGGTTGCTCCTTGAGGCAGAGAGACCTTTCACCAACAGCAGATATTTGGTAAGTGACTGATATCGTGCATAACCCTGTAGTACAGTTAACTTTGATTTGTGTCTTGGTAGTTTTGAATCATTGCTCAAATTACTGTGTCATACAGAAATGGAGTGAACCTTGTCTTAACTTTGTTAAGTCACACTTTTACATTATATTAAAAACACTTTGCTAATACTTTTAAGGTTCATTAATTGGTCTAATCACTCAGTCGCACCACCCTGAAAACATATAGAGTCCCAGACCAATGCAACAGAATTCTCCACCAACTGCAGCTTTTTCTTTGTTACTCTCTCCCCCTGAGCTTGGTATTTTCTGTGGGGTTTTTATACCTTCTTTACCTCCCATCTCACTAATTTAAAGGTCGTAACTTTGCTTTTTGCTTGAAGTGGTTTCTTCATCTTGTGGTGTAGTGGTAATTTCCCCTCCACACAATGTGTATTGTTTCCTTGCCCTGGTCTGGTGGGATGGATTCCTGCATCTGCAAGTTCCCCTCATTCCACAACTACTTCCCTGCATCAGCCTTTTACCTTTACCGTTTATCAATTTCATTAGTATTTCTGTCACAAATTATTCACATTTGCTGTCATTCAAAACTCATTAGTAGTCAAACACTGAAGCCATGCAATTTTACAATACATTCTCATGAACAAAGATTTGATTTTCTTTTTTACCCCCTACCTAGAATTTCCAATTAGTTACCCTTGCACATGCAGTTTAAATGAGCTAAATACAGTCCAGGAAAACCAGTTGCTTTCTCCTTCCCCTCACTCATCTTTTATTGTGCAGTCCTGGTTCCCACTGTCAGCTCTTCAGCTGTGACAAAAGTTATTCTCATTAGTAAAACCAAGATGGGGTGTGTGAGGGATGTAAGGGCTGTCCCTGGGCTTGTCCCTGGGCTGTCCCTGTCTTGTAGACAAGAAGACCCAGAGAGGCCTTTTTATAAACTTCGCTAATATGAATTAAAATGTTTTTAGGAGACCAATTGTAATACCACATACTTTAAAACAATGTTCCTCCTCTTCTTCAGTCATCAAAATTATTCTCTCTCTTGAATTATCAAAATCCCAATCTTGCTTAAGACTAAAGAAGAAGTAATTTTGTTAGGTTGGGGGTGTTTTTTACACTTATAATTTTAGTTTCTGGTAAATCAAATTAACTATGCTTTTCTACTGAAAACATCATATAAATGATGCCTTTCTGTGCCATACAGACCCTAGGGTTTCATTAAGTGACTGCATCTCCTACACAGTCAGAGATGAAAACCTTCCAGGGATGATTCAAGACAGAAAGGTCACTAACAGAACTAGAGAAGTCCATCTGCAAATCTCACTCTGTAAAGGTTTTAT
>VZTM01040277.1:49385-85110 GCA_013400555.1 Jacana jacana
TTCAAATCTTTCAAAAAAAAAAAGATGTTCATGTAATATCTGAGTAACTCTGGTTGCTGTTGAAAGTGCAAATATTGAACGTGCTTGAGACTGGGACTTCAGAGCAACAGGCAGAACTGATGCCATGTGCCACCTCTTGCAGAAAAAATAATAGCAATATAAATCTCTACAGGACAGGTCTGGTCCTGGGTGTGTTACTTTGGTCTCTACACATATAGTGTCTATTCCTAACTGAAGCAACCAGAAACTTTTAGCAGATTTTAGCGACTCAATTTCTAGTATTTCATTAATAGCTGGTCAATAAAACACAAAATAATTTCAAAATAGTCCCTCAGAATAACACTGATCAATCAAAAATGCACCTCCAACAATCCCTACTACTAAAGACACAATAATCATGGAATTGTGTCTTTAGCAGGAGAAGCTAACTTTAATAAGGCATAATGTACAAATTTGAAGAGTTTCAGAAAGGTAGATTGTTGTCATGAGTTTGTACAACTCTTACAATGTCAAAGAGAGTCCAAGTACATAGCAGCAATGGCACTCCTCTTTCCCTCTTCATTTTGACTGGCCAGAAACAATCAAGAAATTGAAAATACTGAACAAAAGGAACCTTTCTCAAAATTAAAATACTCCTGAAAATATTGGAAGGACCTCTCCCTATAGCTGGATTCCAAGAACCACTATATGCATGCGCTTGTGAGAAACTGGGGTAAGAAACTGCAACTTTATCCATTGCTTGTTCATTTAAATAAAGCTATAAATGCTAAGAAATAAACCTGCCATTTCATGCATCTGCTTTTGAAATGGAATGGCTCTGTTATTCCTGTGCGCTCACACCTACAGACAGACTTACAATCTGTGAAAACCATGGACACATGAAGAGGAAAGAGGACTGGAGAAACTGAAAGTTAAGTAACTAGTTTTTGCTTGCCTCAGGGAAAAAAAACCACTCATACACAAAGCAATTACCAAAGGATTATTAAACAGAAGCAGGCATTTACATTTCCTGTCTCCTCTAAAAGTCTGAAAATTAAAGCCTTCAGTTTCAGAACAACCCAAATTATGAAACTAAGTTAGACTAAAGGAGTCATATTTGACAGCAAATTTATCACTATATTAATAAAATTTTACAGGTATTTCTGATAGTTTTAGATCACTTGTTTTGAACATATATATTTGATAAGAAGTTGGAAAGAACAGAATGAGAACACTGAGGCAAAACTACCAAAGAAGAATACACAGGAAAAGATCAGGACCTCTTTATTAGGCTTACTGCTTATTTTAATATTGCATATAGAAGTAGTCCTCCTTTTTAGGCATTATAGTAGCTATAAGGAGTTATTTTACAATTCCAAGTGTTTGGGAAAAGAATTATTGGGAAAAAAATCCTATAAAATACAGTATTGATCTATACAGACGAAGCATTCTTATTTGGATATTACAAATTATTTAATCATATTACACTCCCCACTCCCCCCCAAGAAAAACAAACAAACAAAAACAAAACAAAACAAAACAAAACAAAACAAAACAAAAAAAAAGAAAAGAAAGAAAGATCATAAAAGATTTGGTTTATAGAAATACAACTACAAGCACAAGATGTATGTTTCCAATATTCTTACTGGTGCTCTGCAATTCACTGAGAAGTTGGGAGGTTGATGTTCTTCATCTTTTTAAACAAAACTTCTAGATTTCATTGCCAAACTCCTGCTCTCTGTTTTTTATCAGCAGCATGCTCAAAAAACATGAAGTCCTAAGAAGGAAATAAAAAGCAAGCAAAACAAATACTTCATAAATGCAGTTCTTAGTTCAGAGATCTCATGGCTGCTTTGTAAGGTATTAAAAGTGCCTTCCTCTTGGAAACCTCAGATGATGAGAAGAAGTTGGGAGCACCTCTCTCCACTCCCCCACCACCTGGGTCTCTCAGAATATACCTGGAAGTGGATATTCTGGAAGTGTTCAAGACCAGGCTGGATGGGACTTTGAGCAACCTGGTCTAATGGGAGATGTCCCTGCCCATGGCAGGCAGATTGGAACTTGATGATCTTTAAGGTGCCTTACAACTATAACCATTCTATGAGTCTATGAATAGAACAAACACAGAGAGAAAAAGATGTGGTGAAAGACCTACATAGAGACTTTAAATTATCACTAGTCAAAGCTATTATTTCTGTTACTCAGGATTCCTGTCCTGGCTTTGTTCTATTTGACTCAACCCCTTCAATTTTACCTCAAACTGGAGTCCATTATAACGATGACTATCCTTAGTTTACATCTGGGGGTACCATTTTCTGTGGCTGGATTGCTAATGCTCACTAACAGTGCAGTTCATGCACACAGTATCGTGTGAACACACATGGCTAAGAAGAACCAGCTTGTGCACAGGGCTGAGGCTGGTGAGAACTTTCCAAACTCAAGGTGCTTCACATGCCCCTTTCCTCACTCTTTGCAGCCTCACCAGCACAGAAGCAGTATACGTTTTGAAACGGCATCTGATGCCCAGTTGCATCAGAAAGTGGAAACATAAGTGTGTCACACACTGCTTCCGGAGAGCAAAGTGAGCTGCGCGGCTGTATTTGACATGGCAGAGTCAGAGCACAGCTGAAAAACGCTGTAGCAATTTGGAGTTGCTTTGCCTCCACAGAAGTTCCCCCCATTGGAAATGACTCCTGTGAGAACATTTAATCCTGCTCAGCTCAGTGTCTCATATACTTCCAAGCGGAATTGGGAGGAACTGGCAGTAGCATTCGCCTGCCCAGTTCACCAGCTCAGTTCACCAGGCTGCTCTGCCCTTCGATGGGTGTTTTGGCTACTGCTAATCTGAACTCTTCTGGTTTCACCATCCACATAAACACACTTGACTACTACTGTATCTGTATGGAGCCTTCCCTTTACAGGGTTTCTCAGTCCTATCACATCTGAAACACTCCTTAAATAAAGTTAGCACTTCATGTAGTCTAGAATAAGCTTATTATCAGAAATAATTCTTTGTGGCCCTCTCTGGTTAGTTTTACAAACAGAAAGTTCACAACAAGTTGTCACTCACATCAGGGAGCTCAGAGTCAAATCCTTTACCAGCACAACTTGAACACGAAGATGAGAAAGTCAGTTCATATTCAAGTATTAGTGAATGATAGACTTACAATAAGGAAGCAGGCACCAATCATGACAGCTTTCATTTTTACATCAAGGTCCATTGGGAATGTGATTCCAAAGTTATCTGCATCCGTAACAGCTTCTTTCAAAAATCCAGTCCACTGCTTAGAAATCCTCCCAACAGCACAAGTCTCATCCACAGACTTTACCTAGTTTAATATGAGATTTTAAAAAAACAACATTAAATCCATCATTCATAATAATTCCAAATCCTTTTCATAATAGATCCATTTGAAAGCTTCAGACTGTGTTATTTGAATTAATGCAGTCATTGCATATAATTCTCTGTACCGAAAGGCAACCCTGACTATCAAAAAGTCAGTCTTAAGTATCACAGACATGAACTTAATCGTCAACCTGACTGCAGAGCTCAGTGCTTTGATGGTGTTGGAAAACAGCTACCGCACGCAAGCACGCACACTCTGCTGGAAGTGGTGTCTTTTAGCCAAGAGAGTGAATTAGTTTCTCCTGCCATGTATCAGGAACTGCTCAAGTGAAAATTAAACAAATTACATTCTTCTAATCCAAAACAGAGATTAGCACTTTGTGAACACGATGTTTCCTGAACTTAGATCCAGTCTTCATGGTCGTGTGGAAGACTAGTCCACAAAATAAAATGAAACTAAATTTGCATTAGCAGCTATTTGCAACATCATTTTAAATACTGAATGGCAGACTAGTATATCTACTACTTCATGTGTACAAAACCAACAATTCATTCATCACTATTATTTTTAAGTGAAAGGTGTAACACTTCAGTCATTCAAACTTGCATTTTATGTGTAAATTTATCTTGATTTACTTGGTCATTGAATGATTATTAAATAATTAAATGAGTGGCTGTAGGAATTCATTTTAATATCTGATACAGCTAAGAATAACATTTTGTTAGAGCCTAACATAATAGATTAAAATAGATATTGCTGCTAAATATTTCAACTAAGAGATCTGTGTGCAACCATAGGGAATCAGTCTCACTGATCACTGATGAGTAGTTTTAAGATGTCATTTCTGGAAGTTTGTCTGGCTTATCCAGAGAAGTGAATTGATTATATTCACATTAAAAGACTATGTGCTAATTACTTAAAGCATTTAACAATTCTGTTGACAGGTAATAAGTCAAGCAACAAGCTACTATAAACTTGCTATCTGAAAGAAGATACATGCAACTTTTAGCATTGCATACCTCAAAATTAACGTCCTCACAACAACTACAGACAACACATGGACCAGCAATTTTCAGTATATCCATTCTTTTCTCATCCTGAATGGTAAACTTGGGCAGGCAGGGATGCCAGTTCTGGACAATGTAGCCAACTGGTGTTCCTGGAGGTGCCTGAACTTCTAGCTTTACAGGAAAAAGAGAAATTCCACATGAATGTTCATGCTTTGATATCGTTGTTAGACAAAACCCACACTAGCAACACAAACCAACCACAACAATTTTTCCACAACAATATGGCTTTCCAAAGCACGAAGCTGCATGGGGGTTTCTGTGAACATTTTCAGAAAACAGCACAAAAATTGCAGACCTCGTATGCAGCTTTTGCCTTCACAGAAAAAACTAAGATGATCCTAAGGCTATATGTACAAAAGCTATATTTCTACAGTAGAAAGATCAAAGTCTAGTGAAAGAAAGGCTGTGAGCATCCTGAAAGCATTCAGTGAATACATCACAGGATGCAGCTACTACAAATCCCTCAGTAGGAGCTGTGAGCAGACCCAAATTTGAGGCTTCAGAAGCTGCATCACCCCATAATTAGTTTGATACTAAAACAGCTCATCATTTCATGTGCTGAATTCCACTACAGCTTTCACAGCAGTATAGCGAAAACTCTAGCTGTAATTCTATGAAAGCTGTGCCCAACTCTTACACTGCAAGTGCATCTCCAGCACAGATTTCGGCACTAGCCACAAGTTCCCTGACATGCTGTTGAACCCAGTTTTTCACCAGAGTGAATCTAAGTGTGGCAGCACGCTAGTTTCTTCCCAGACCAAGGAGACACCATGCACAAATCCTACAAATGTCTCTCTCCACAACTTACAGACAAAAGCTGACTTGTTTCACCTCACCTTCTGATTCAAGACAATCCCCTCCTAAAATGGTAGAGGTGGACCACATCCCACGTGAAGGAAGATGGTGAGAGGGAGAAACTCACCTCCTGTAAGCAGCAGGGAAAGCAGCACGAAGAACACCGGAGGGGTCTCTGCAGTGTTATCACCTCGTGGCCCAGGTTGTCTGTAATCCGTAGGGTGAAGGGTCGGGATGGCCCACAACAATTCCTGGTACAACAGTCAGTGTCCTCTTCTGCAAAGTACACCCTTTGCCCCAGAGTATTCTTGATTTCATATTTGTTTTTTGTTTCAAAGCCAGTCAAAACTGAAAAATGGTAACAGGACTGTTAAATTTCTATGCTAACTATAAAGGTAACCATGCTAACTATAAAGCTACTCTAAGCTGTAAAACTTTGGGAAGACATGACTCGCTCAAAGTCTTCCTGTGGTAGCAACTGGTGAAAGGAAGTGGCAGGGAAGGACCTTCAAGCAGAGCAGCCTGACAGAGTTCAGAGAGGAGAAGCCACCATGAACATGGCAAGGTGGAAAGAGCACAGAGATATGCATCAGTCCTCTCCCATCAGATACGGACACCTACTGCCACACAGCATGTACCACAATTATAAATAACACAGCATGTAAGCATCTTAGGAAAGAGCTGAAGAGATGAGAAACTTCTGAACTTTGGGGTGAAGCAAGAGAAGGGCTCTAGATGGCACAAATACATTCAGAATGAGAAGGCCACTAAAACAAAGCCTCACAGTCAAGAATCACAGCATAACAAATAGAAAACAAGAGCCAGGACAGAAATTTTAATTAATTGATCTAAAAAATAAATGTACTCTTTGAAGCATTATGAAAAGAAAAGGCAGCAGCATTAGGTGTCAGCTGAGATTGATGGCACATTTTATTTCTTCTGTTTGAAAGACACTGATAACACAACTGATATTCTCAAAGTGAACAGAATGAGGGGAGCAGAAGCCTCATTTGCTAAAATGGCAGGATTGCCTGGAAACAGGATCAGAGCTGCATGGCAGTCTATGGACTTAGACAAAGTAAGAGAGGACAGAAAAGAAGATCTTCAAGTAAGGAAGCAAGGCAAGCAGAAATCACGTGAATGAATAATATGGGAAATGTGCAACTTCAGCTATAACTAGCTACCAAGACCATTCAGTCGCATTGCTATGTAACTTTTAAGATATAGAAACTGCTTAAAATTCTCCACCCTCCTATCTTCTTCTTCCTCTCTTCTACTTCTGCAGGAATTGAGAGAGATAATAGAAGCAGGAAAGAGAAAGCCACCAAAATCTAAATTTTACTCTTCTTGGATTTTTTAGATTTAAACATTTCTCTGTTACAAAAACTTTTCACTTACTCTCAAGAAGTTCAATTTGCTGATGAATTAATATCTGGTCAATCTGTTTGTGGTTGAAAAATTAAACAGAAAAAAACTAGTTAATAAGTTGTAACTAAGAGAAATCTAGTTTTAAGAAGCATTGTGATTTCATTTCAGAATGCAGATTTATTTTTTTAGAGGCAGAACATCTACTGGTAAAGCTGTGGAAGTAGCTCATGCTCTGTCAGTTTATGGGAAGTGTTTCAGAGCACTGCAGCAGATGGCAGAAGTTGTACCCGAGCTGATCTGGTTACAAGCAGGCAGGGCAAGTGTGCCCTTTCTGGGCTCAGGGTAGCTCGGCCACAGAGCTGAGAGAGCCTCCCACACCACGTAACCCAGCTGCCTACATCAGGAGTTCGGACAGACAAGAGCAGGAAACCAAGAAACTTTAAAGCAAAAGCTCAGCTACTGCTCAGCTCCTAGGAAAACTCAGGAAAAATCAG
Organism: Jacana jacana; assembly: GCA_013400555.1. NCBI lineage: Eukaryota > Metazoa > Chordata > Aves > Charadriiformes > Jacanidae > Jacana > Jacana jacana. The sequence continues at coordinate 56,439 of VZTM01040277.1, forward strand.
CCTTTCCTCGCTGCTGCTTTTTTTTTTTTTTGAGCAATTTGCAAAACTGACAACACCACATCAGTGTTCAACCTTAATGTTTGCTCCCGGTGATAAGATGAACTGTACTTCTACAGTACAAGGACACATTCTGTAATGCAGGAACAATTTTTATTTTGCTATTAGCATTTTCTACGTTTTGAAGTCTGACTAGCCCCTCCTTTAACAACATTACAAAGCAATGTGAAGTAAGCATCATGTAGAAAATTAAGCACCTCTAAGGTGCTACAGTTGCCAATATTATATATATATTTATTACATACACCTTGCCAAATCACATTAAATCTAACAATTGCTTGAGAATGGGAAGGATGTGTGATAGCCCCGTGTCCCCCTTTCAGCATCTCACTTGGCAGAAGAGCACTCCATGAAGTGCTGCAGCTGTAACAGGCACCTCCACACTCAAACATGCATCACCCACTTACAAAAGGCTTCCCTCAGGCACCCCAAACCAGCAACCGGCACAGTTGCAGCAACGCCTTTTTTATCTCTTTCACAGATGAAGGCTGCTTCTCAGGTGAATACCTGTTCTCTAGGGAAGGAAGAAGGATTGCAGGTACCTGTGTGAGGTATTCCAGTCCAGGAGGGCAGTTGGGAAATGGAGGAGGGACAGGCATCCAGATTGTCCCTTCCTTCGCAATGGGCTGGTTCTGGATGGGTGGAACAGCAAATCCAGGTGGAACTGGATTCATGGCCTGTGCCTGGAAACCATAGCTCCCCACATCTGCGACACCTGAGGCTGTAGGAGAGATGCAGTTACAAAACTTAAGATTGCCCCATGGATCTTGAAAGACTGTTTACCGTTTTGACCCATGAAGGTCCTTATACCCACTATACATTTAACATGAATACTTTCATGACAGAAGTTACACTGGATTGGCATGTTCTAATCCCTTCAGACAAAACCAAAGCAAATAAATAAACACATCAATTGAATATAGCAGAAATTTTATTCACATGAAGATAGGTAATTCAAAAATTAGAAATAAATAAATGAAGGTTAAGTAGCGAAGACATAACACCTTTAAAAACATGAAAAGTATTGGCATTTATCAGTTGAGCACATGAGGAATTTTAAGATAAAATTTTCCTGGAATTATACCTTCTACTTAAGTGTTAGGAAATGTCATTTAAGCAAAGTTCATCTGCAGGTTTCAAACCACGTAACTGTTATCTAAAAACTGCACTTTCCCATTTGTTTAATGGATTCTCTTTCAAAACTCAGGAAACGCACAACTCCTTTCAAGGAGAAGGTGTGCAGCAAAGAAGAAAACAGTTCCATAATTTGTGAATGTCGAGTAAGTCTCCTCTGGCTGGCACTCAATAGGAATCACAAGCTCTTATGAAGCACTTCAGGCTCTAAATGCTCAGCTTCCACCAGATGGCACAGGCAGTGCTGCCTTAATGCTCACCACCCATCCCTCGTCTCCCAGCTGTGCCCAGACCCCTGCCTTGTCTGGCTCTGCTCCTGCAGAACACAACCTTTGCTACAGAGACGCTTTATGACCTTGTGGCAGAAGCTGCTGAAGCTGTTACTGATAGTCACAGACCAAGAATTGTACTTTTTCCCTCTCATTTCTCCCAATACTTTCCTGATAGGCAGGTAAGACCTTCCATCTGAAGTAGAGGAATTCTGTATTTTACTCAGAAGCAAGCACAATGCAGAAGCCACAAGGAGTATTTTTGTAGGGCTGTATGAATATAAATAGTTTGGGAGCTGCTGACCTGTAGACTTATCTTTAGCCCAAATCAGTTCAGCTCCAATGTTTCACACTTCATTACAAAACAGGGACAGCGCTGTGTGAAAGCTGATGCTGTGGCCGTAAGCAGGACAGGTGATGTGAACATCTGTGCCTTAAAACTCAGGGGTAGCAGGATCCCTCGCCCCAGAGAAGGGCCCACTGTGTATAACACAAAAGCTCAGCCTTTACACACAAACTGAAAACAAATTGTGCATATACAATTATTCTAAGTGAAAAATGCTCCCCAACCTACATCGTGCCCATTCCCAGCTGAAGGCAGAGTGTACCTACTTACAGACCCCGAGAGGCCACACGATGCCCAAGCTTTAACTGATGAAGGGCACAGTAACTTCAGCCAAACTTTTTTTGCATTTTATCTATGACCCATGCTGTGAACCTGATTGTTAGAAATTGTTCATTGTGATTTGGTTCTTCAGAAAGCAATTAGTTACCAGCACACGAGAAGCTATTTATTAGTGCTGTATTTTGAATGGGGAACAGAAAATAAGATAGAAGAAGAGAAAAGCAAATGACTGAAAACATAAGTTATAATCATGTGAGAATTACAGCAACCCAGTAGGGAACAGAAACAGAACACATGGACCAGAAGAACTGCAAGAAAACAATTCTTCAGTTCTTGATTTGTGGAGGAAAATAAAGTGGAAATACTGAAATAACAAGTCATTAAAAAAATCAGCAAGAAGCTGCCACAGATCGATTGCTTTGCATTTGTCACACCTTTCTAACAAACTCCCCACAGTGACCACTGAGGAACATACAACATTTTTGACTTCTACTGCTGTTGGTACTGCATAGCACATTCTAACATGTAGCATGAAGGACAGAAGATGACTTTTCAGCAAGACAGAATTTAACAGAAAATTTACAGAATTAACAGCTGAAAATTAAGTCACAGATGGTTGCCCTTGTGAAACCTCCTACTTCCCGTGCTTATTTCCCAGTGGTATAGCAGGTCTGTAGCCAGGCAACCTACCTTGGTACGTCCCAGGTGCCTGCTGAGTATAGCCATAGGAGACTTGATTTCCTGGTGTCCTGTTAGCATTTGAAAATCCAGGTGCTGGTGCAGGGTTATATTCTGGAAGAATGGAACATATGCTTTGAGTATTGCTCATTTCCTCCTACCCTAGGGTGAAAGATCCCCAGCATTGCCTCCTTTGCAGAGTAGACACATAACAAAATTAAGCAGCTGGTTTCTGCATAGCAAAAACCATACAACAAGGTTGTATTTATGCATAATATGTATATTAAACATCAGAATAACTTAAAGGAGTTCTGATCTTTAAACTGCAGAAAAAAAGGCAGCTGTTACACATGTTGTCATGAAGATGTCACAAAATCATTTAGCTTGGAAGGGATCTCTTGAGATCACCCAGTCCAATCCCTGCTCAAGGAGAGACAGTTCACTCCCTGTCCGGACCAGAGGTGATTTTGTTCATTTATGTTACGAAGGACGCTTTAATTCAAAGAACTGCCAGGGTACTGACAGACTGCCCTCCTGTACAAAACAGACTGGTAATGAGACAAATGAGACACTACCACTATATAAAATATTTTCTCCCAATTTCTTCAAGTTAGAACTGTACTAACACCTCACTGTCAGACACTGACAGTTATAGATTTAAAAAACATTTACCAAGTTCAGTTTGTAAGCAAAAATAACTTACCTTTCAATAGTATTTATTTATTTATTTATTTATTTTATTTAACTTCAGAACTCGAGATCTGAAAATGTAAGCTATACAATTTGTAAATGATTAAATTTTAACATAATTTCAATTTAAAACATTCTTATATATTTCATACATTTAGAAGGTAAAATAATATTGCTTGCCTATCTCAGTTATCTTTAACGACCATGTTATCTTTGCTGTTAACAAAAGATGACATTTTTTTTTATAATTTACTCACCTTGCATCGCTGTGGATCTGCTTATAATTGTTCTGCAAAACAACATTTTTATTTCATGGGTTTTTAAACATGATTCTACACAGGAGTTCTTCAAAGTTCTCTATTTATTACTGATAAAAGATACATGCCTGTCTAAACCATATGGGAAAGCTGAATTACAAATACAAACTAAAACAACTTTAAATAACTGCTTCTTTCTATATCATGTCCCCACCACAATGGAAGTCTGCATTGTCTATGCCTGCATTCACGTTTAAGTACCCTGAAATCATCCTCAACTCTGAGGAAAGCATCAGGCGGTGCAGCTGTTTCATTGCAGTGCATGACTCCATTGAGCAACCATTCACACACATCATGTAAATCATATGAAGAATTACCATGGTAATCTCAGGGGAACTGGTTTAGCGTGTTGATGTTAAGAGTACAAAGCCTGCTTGGGTAAATCCTGGAGCGTCCGTGATGCCATGCCACCACCTGTTCACTTCTCTATACTATTCCACTTCTACATACCACACAGGCAATTTTTGTCTCCATACAATAATAAAGGGTGGGCTTGCACAAGCAAGTGGGCTTCCACAGCAGAGTGTCATGAATGAGAGCCAACTGCTTGTCTTTCTACTCTTCCAGCATTGACAAAAGAAGTTTAAAAAAATAAAAATCAGAAAGAACATTTACTGACGTCATCATCAACCTTGAGAGATACTCCTTTTGGTCTCTGAGGTGACATGAGAAGCGAGACGATGACAGCAACTCCTATTAAAGACAGAGCTCCAAAATAGACAGGACATCTGTAAGTGGTAGTATGAAAAAAGAACTGCATAGGAGCTCCTTTACATAAGATCAAAAGCTTCAAAACAAACAATAAATATAATTACTCTTTAAAAATAATGCTGTTCAAGTTAAACTAGTAATGTATTTGTCTGTTACGGTTCTTCTAACTAGTTCAGCTGAAAGAACATGGTTGTTCAAAGCTGGGAATTAAACTGAAGCAGCTCCTTCTTGCTCTTCGCTCCCAAAGTAAATGCAGGTGTCACTGGAGAAAATTGCATGGTTCTGGGATGACATGGAATTTAGTTCCCTTCCCAACTCATACACAACATCCTCACTGTTTTATAAATCAGTTGTGAAGTGCTACTTTTTAGATATTTTATCTTCTACATTACTAGTAGATCTTAGTTTACATCTTTTACATCTTAGTAGATCTTAGTCATTACTAGTAGTTTATCTTCTACATTACTACTACTACAAAATCAGCATCCTGCTTTACATACTTTAATTGAATTCTTGTCCCCATATGAATACAGGTTAAAAAAAACACATAATAGGAAATAATTTAAAATTATACTACTAATTGAAGAATCTGAAAGAACATATTCAAACTACATAGCTTAAACCTTGTTCTCACAACTGATTATATAATGTGCCATCTTTAATATATGAATAACATATTAAAATATGTTGACAAAACCACTAGCTTGTAGGAATTGTCCAAATCAAAGATTAATAAAGAAATGGTATTTAAACTAGCAAAAGATCAGTTTATCAGTATATACTGTGAGATGTTCCACCTACCTGAACTTCAGTGAAATACTGAGAATTACAATTAAAGAGAGAATAGAAACAGAATCATAGGATTTATTTAAAAGAAAGTCTTCATAGTAGCCCAAAATCTTTTTTCTCCCTACAAACCCACACATATACCGTAGTTTTATCTAGGATTTAGCAAGTGTTGATATGCTCTATAGCTAGAAAATCAAATATTCAACTCCCATTTCATCAGACATGTTGCTAAAGAGAAAAATTAAGCCTATTTCTTTTACTAAAATTGTCTCTTTTCTTCTATTGCTTTTTATCTAGATGCTTTCTATCACCTCCAATTCAGTCATCAAGAGCAACACATTAGCATCCATGCCCTGCTTTTTATCCGAGTAATTTATAAAGATTGCAGAATAACGTAAAATTCTGAAGCATGAAAGAAAAGAGGGACAAGACCTCATGCTCTTGTCAGCCTTTATGTGGCATAATATATTGTTCAGCCGCATTGTTATGTGTGGGAAAATTCCCACCTGGTGAAATCTTAGTCAAGAAACAGAAGTAATGGGAAAACCAGTCACTTCGAAATCAATTGGTGTCAGCTTCCTGGATTACACAAAGCAATGATTTGAAGCCTACACTTTCATTTCAGTTTAATAAAATGAGGCTTTACATGCTCCTAGCTGTTATTTTTTAAATAAACATATGGAACAATCGTTGAAACATTACTTAGCAGGGAAAAGTAAAGGTAGTTGCAATTAGCTCCCACTAATAGAAAAGAGGAAAAATGCTATTTCTTTGTAACAGAGTTAAAATTCACAGAGCTAAAGAAAAATATATATATAAAGTGCTTTGTCAAATAGAAATCCATTACTTAGTTCATTTTGGTTCAACAAAACCAGTAGCTGCATAAATCCTGTGTGCTACAGTGGCCACATGCTACAACCTGAATTCACACCGTAAATTGTACGACGTATTAGAAGGAACAAGCTGGCTGTGGTGCTCCAGAAGCAGCAGCTGTGCATCTTCACCTACATTTCATTAAAAGCTTTTACAGGGCCCAAGCAAACTAATCTAAATTTGAGTCTTTATCCTTTCCAAACTAAATTATACCAGTATTGTAAGGGTCCCTCACGTTTGATGGCATTACCTAAGATATTTGCTGATCAAACATTCCCCAAAATCCCCCTGCTGAATGGCAGAAGGACTAGAGGCTGGAGATCAGGCTCCAGCTCCAGCCACCTCACCCCTCACCAGGGCTATTTTGGGTTAGGGCTGTGCTCAGAAAAGCAGCCAAGTTTTACCCTTTCCTGGCAGTAACTCATAGCTCTGGGTCCTCTCTCTCAAAGGGAGTGCAGATGACATATTAACATCGTCTCTTCTCTGGACAAGGGGACATAACTGGGTTCAGCTTTACACAGGCAAAGCAGAAGCACTTTTGCCACCATGTAGGGAGTGCAGGGGAACTAGAAATACTTTCTGCGAAGTGGCTGTTTGGTAACAGATAACCTTTATGAAACAGTCTCTGGACCCTGTTGGACCAGACCTCTGGCCCTCCTGCTGTGCCTGCATGTAGGGAGTGGGAAAGGCAGGGGCTGCCTGCCCTGCACACAGCTGGCTGCAGCCCCTAAAAACACAGTGTGAACCCCACAGCAGGGTTTGCAGCACGAGCTACTGCAAGGCAAGGAGCAAATGAAAGGCAAAAGAACCGACACACACACACAAGCACCCCCCCGACCTTCAACTGCCAGGACCAGCTATTCGTCTGTGGGTTATCAAGCTGACAGCAGACCCCCGCACCTCTGTTGCTGTTCTGCTCACGAGAGAGAGGGTCTCATACCAGGAAGTCTCATTCTTCATACCCTGTCCCTGTATGTTGTATATCTAGAACCCATATTGCCAGCCTTCCTCCTCATCCAGGGCAGTTCCCAGACTTTTTCCCTTTGCAGTCAACTGCTGTGATAGCCTAAACCTTCTCAACCTGGCACCAGCACACCCAACTGGTTCCTCATTTTCTCCTTACTGTCTTGAATTGTTTCTCAAATGGGTAACATAGAAGCAACACTCAGAGGCATCCAGGTGCCCAGGCACAGTGGTTTCTCTCCTCCAAGACTTTAGAGCCCAAGCACTTAAGGACAGCCATTTCCTCGACAGAAATCCAGGAAATACTGGTTCCAAAGGAAGTCAGAATAAAGCTGCTCTAGTTCTCAGAAACCAGTAAGGAAATAACATCCCTAGATGTTATTTCTAAGGAATGGCAGAATGCCCATGTTTCTTTTCAGTAACTTTCCCATTTTCAGAACCGCATTATGCGACTACGTCTCCCTTCTTGTGATGCACATCATTAGACACACCACACCTGCACAACAATCAGTTTCATTTCTTACCAGCTCACTAAAATATTCCCAGGAGCATACTAACATAAGCTGCCAACCACAAATATCACGCATGGTGCTATTTAAATACCAAGCCAGACCATTTCCAAGGTTTGCGATTCAAAAAACACAGTTAGAAAGCCAAATAGCTGTGAGGCACACATTAGTTCACCCTCACTAGCTTTGTGGCACTTCATCATCACATTATATTAGACTATTCAGCCACTAGATTTTAACCTTTACTGCTGGAGAAACAGTATACTTAAAAATACTCTAGTTGATCTAATTAAGCAGGTTGTTTTCTGCTAAAGTTAAAAAAAAAAAAATAGCCTTTGCAGAAGGAATGAAGCAAGCTGTAAGCTGATGCAGTGAGGTACCCTCTTCCCCCCTTATGTAGAGACTTCTCTGGAATCCTGGGAACCCCAACATCAGAGAAACAAAACCACAGATGCCACTCCGGGCATCCAGCCTCGCAGAGAGGAGGGCACGTCTCTAACGCTTCCCTGCTGGGTGCCAGGACCACTATCGCCCGGACCCTGCCTGCTGCTGTCTGCTCCCTAGAGTGAGGCTCTCCCAGAACAGCCTTGGCAGCAAGATCTCTCCTTAAATCACTCTCTGCAAGCGAGCTACTTCGCTTCTCTAATTTATATTCCCAATCCCCACATGGAAAAAGGCAGCCCTTCTAATCATCAGGTCCATTTCACAGCCCTTCTTATCATTGTAACGAAAAAACGACAGACACCTGGAGGGGCCACCTAGAAGAAAACATACAGGGTAAAGACACTTCTATTCACAGCAAAGAATTACCCGTTCCCAAAGCCGAACCGAGCTCCGCTTCCAGCCGCCCCGCTCTGTAGCGCCCGCCCCCGTCGCGTCCCGGCCCTGGCGGAAAACCCTGGGCTGCAGGCGGTGCTGAGCGGTGCTGCCCCTTCCCAGGGCGGCGGCGACGGGAAGTTTGCTCATTTCTTGGTGTTTAGCACTGGGGAACCAAAAAAAAAAAAAAAAGAAAAACAAAACCAAAACCAAACCAAAAAAGATGTTTATCAATTGTGAAACGGTCCGAAAGCGGAGCCAGCAGCTTCCCGCCGCCCCGTTCTGCTGCAGAGGGCTCGGCCGCTGCTGGGGCACCGCCGGCTGAGCGCAATGGACCCTTCCACTGCTCTCTTCTGACATGGCAGGGGAACAAAAGGTCAAATATTTTCTTAAACTTAAGCGATGTAGTATTTCTAGAAGGTTTCCTAGCAAAGCCAGAATTTAAGGTAGTAATGCCTCTCTCAGTGTAACTTTACAAGTAAAATAACACTGGTGTTCTTTCATTAAGGAGGCAAAGCAGTTGGAACTCACCCAGGTAACTATTGTGTTTTCTATGTATATCAGATCATTATTCACAGTAAAGTATAATAAAAAAAAAAAGTCTTAGGTTTCCTGTAATCTTTACACTATCACCATTTCCTGTCTGAACAGGTTTCCAATGTAACCTACATGCTCAGGAGACAGCTGGGTTCTGTGAAATACCTCTCGATGGAAGAAAAAAAAAAATAAGCCTTTGATCAGTGCTTTCCCTGATGCACTCGTTCTGAAAGATTTCCTGAAAACACAGGTGATTTGAGGAAAATTCTACCTTATCTTTTGCTCATTCTAATATCATTAATATGACATTCATATTATTAATACGTTTATTAATACTTACGGATTTGATACTATTTGGAGGAATGCAGATAGTGCTGTGCATTCACAGTGCTTGAGGAAACACTGTTTAAGTCTGAAAAGGTCCAAAGTTCTTTAAATTTTCCTAGAACTTTAAAAGTTGGGGCTCTTTACTTCAGAAAAACTTGCCTCTAGATAGCTACCCCAAAAATGAGTCTTACCAAAAGGGACAGTTTGGTGATGTAGAATCCAGGCATACGTGATTATGAGAACTGGGGCAAGAGACAGGGGTTCCAATTCATTTGTTTACTCTTTTGGTAACAAATTTAACTGTACAAGGAGAAGCCAAAGAAGGACAGATGATACTTTAACTTCAAACCTGACTGTATACAAATATATTTTGTGTGTGGTCTGAAGTTTACTATACTTTCATGGTTCCGTGTAGGCTCTGACGAACCACTCACTGTCCTTTATCCACTAGCAGCCTTTTAGTGGTGAAGAACAGGGAGGCCCAAAACAAGAGTACCAGGAAAGCTGCTGAAGGTCTTTCATGTAAAAGCTGGAGAACCTTTTTAGAACCAGATGATCACTTTTTAAAATGGCTCTAAAAGGTTTCTCTTAAAGGTTTACCATAAATTTATATATATAAAAAAAAAACCAAAAAACAAAAAACAAAAAACCAAAACCACAAAACCAAAGCAAACCAACCAGACAAAACTCCAGTCATACTTCTGTATCTCAAAGTGCTCCATTTGTTGGTGGATTTGTTGGTGGATCATGTAAAATTAAGACACGGGGTGTTAAATCCCTCACTTTCAGCTCAGCTTTTTAAGAAAGAAGTTATTTTATCATAAAACAAGTTATATTTTTTCAGGTTAAAGATGATATAAAGATGCAGTTAACAATCAGTGTGACATAGATAAGCCATGAGTATATTAAACTGAAATGCCTGATTTTATAGTGGTCATTATAGATTTATGCAACACTAGTTAATCATAAAGCATTGCAGGGTTACCAAGAAACTGGTATAATATATTACAGAGGATTGGCTTACCGAGATATTTCTTTAAATGTCACTGTTAAAAATCATGTGGAAGTCCTAATGTCTGAAAACATGTATTTTTACTGTAATTGTGTTTCATTTACATATTAATGAAATTTTAATCTTTAGATTCTGTACAACCAATCACATTCCAGATTTTTTCTTAACACATTACAGTGAATAACAAAATATTTTCCCAAGTTTTAAATCTAATACTTAATCCTCATGCTAATTTCTTCAATTCTTTTGGTTACCAGACCATTCAATAAATATGATACATTGAGATTTAAAATAAAAAAAATAAATTAGAGTGTTTTAAACTTCTGTTCATATTGTTGGAAAGTCTTGTCTTCCATTCTTCAGAAGCTTTTGGATATTATTACCTGCACAATGTATACAGGTACAGATAAAACCTAATGAGATGCAATATGCAAGTCTTATTTTCAGCATAGCAGAATTCTAAAACAAAGCAAAGAATGGTTCTATTCCACCAAAGGATCCAATAATGGATCTATGGTAGCGAAACGCAGTTTTGATTTTTCCATCTCTAGGCTGCCACTATCCTTGTCTTTCATTATACATTCTTACTCCTCAAGTTTTAGGACTATTTCCAGCCAAATACTAGTTTGCTGTGAGGAATGGAAGCCTGTCTGGTAGATGACTAGAAACAAAAATGTGTGACGTTTTCACAAGAAGGGAAAAAGACAATCTGCTGCTCCTATGTTAGGCATGAGCTACCTAGTTCTTAAAATCGGTTGATCATAGTGGCAAGGGGGCTATAGAAAGTAACATCATTCTGAAACACAAAATTTTCCAGATGGCATCCAATAGAAGCTCATTGCTCAGACAGCGCAACGGAGTTACCTCTTCTCCAGATCCCACAGCTTGGAACACCTTTGCAGCAAGGTATTAACTGCAGTTCACCTTGGATCGCAAGTTATGTACCCTGAAGTAACAGATGAAGAATTTGATGCTTAGAGGTTATAGACCCTAAATTAGAGCCTGACAGTGAGAAAACCAGCACCAGTCCTGACGGCTTCTCCAGGAATACCAGGGGCACAGGAAACTCCTGATAGATAACTCTAAAAGACATAATTACCTTGTCCTTGGGAAAGAACTGTTCTGAAAACCAAGTATTAATCTTACCCTACTCCATGATAGGAAGCCAGAAAACAGTATTAAATCCTGTTCCAACTATCATCTCTTACAACCTATCAAATTAATTGCCCAGTTTGAGGGCCTTTAGCCTGACCAGGATTGCACTCGGCGACACTGAGGGTTGAAAGTTGGATGAATTGCTTCCCAAGTAGCGAGTTTTGAACTTCCACAGACATAGCTGAGAGCATCCTCGGCAGGAAATAAAGGCAAGTTGCTGAGGAATTGCTGAGAGGTTTGATGAGCTGCACAGTAGAGGTCCTCTGCAATCCTAATTTAGTGTTGTATCACATGAAATCATCCAAACTGCAGCGCTGACAGAGTAGCTTGGTGCGCTGCGTGCCTTGCAAAGCTGCTCTGCTACCAAACAGGAGCTGGCTCACGATGCCTGGCTGGCTGTTTGAAAACTTCACGGAATCACAGAACTCTCAGAGTTGAAAGGGACCTCTAGAGGTCACCACCTAGTCCAACTCCCTTGCTAAAGCAGGATTGCCCAGAGCACGTTACTCAAGACTTCATCCAGGTGTGTCTTGAAAATGTCCAGAGAAGGGCACTTCACAACCTCCTTGGGCAGCTTGTTCCAGTGCTCTGTCACCCTCACTGGAAAGTTTTTCCTCATATTTGAATGGAACTTCCTGTGTTGCACCTTATGCCTGTTACCCCTCGGCCTATTGCTGAAAACAACTTGGATGTATCTGGAAAAGTTAGAACAACTTTTCTGGATTGTCCTAAATTTAACTTTGTGATAAAATTCAGCAGAAAAGAGTGGCACGGGTGCAGTCTACAGCCTCCCCAGCTGCCAGCCCGCTCTCCCAGTGCTGTGGCTGGGTTAGTACCAGGGGAGGAGCAGTGCTGGGCTGGGCTTCAGCTCCTTCCCTTAGCCTAGACAAGGCTTCTTTATGATGTTGTTGATGCTGTAGTCTGTGCTGTTTACAGATTCACATGCTTAATATCCATTCAAACAAAACAAAATAAAAAATCAAAACCCCAAAAAATCAACCCCAAATTAATACACTTTCTCTTTCAAGGCCTTTTTTTATCCTGTGCACAGAGCAGAAAGGCAGAAAGGACATTGTGTATGTATTGTAAAATACAATACTTAGCTTTTCTGCATATGATATTTACCTTTTTTTCATCTTATCAAAGAGAACAGAAATAGCAGTGTAGTTCTTCCTTTTCCTTTCAGGCATTTACTAGTAGGAAAAAATCTATTTACCTGCAGTAGCAGAAAAAAAGATGCGGCAATACAGAGAAAATTATTGGTCTTTGCCATATCAAATAATGCTCTACTTCTTTTCTTATCCAGCTAAGATCACTGGTGTTATGACTGGCAGTCTGTGCTTTTCTTTTAGATCGGTGGGTTGAAACGCTTCCTACCTTCTTATTTTCCCCAGTGAGCAGATTTGATCAGTGCTGCAGGGGAACTGCTTAAGCATTTGAGAAGTGAGAAGGGACCACACTCCTAGTAATTTAATCTTCAGGTTTAGCATGTTTAACTGAAAAGAAACATTACTTGACCTCACTTTGTAGGCATGTTGCTTATGGTCTGCACATTCAGAATGTTACTTACTACTGCTTCAGCTTCTGATCCCCCTGACTCCCACACCTCTGATCCCGTGGTACCCAACACCAGAAATGGGACGAGTTCCTCCACCAGCTTCTGACATAAAGTTCTCTGTAACCTGCTTTGCTGGAAGGAGCTGTCATCTTCTTCCTGACATCACCTAAACAGCTCGTTTTTCCTTAGCACTCAGGACATATGGTGCTTGTGATGGAACATGGGAAGAAACGCATTCACGGCTGGACATGAGAAGCACACAGTTGTTGTGCAGCTCGAAGGTCTTATAACCACATTTAATCTCCAGGAAGGCATCATTTGCATGCCACAGGAAACAACAGTAATTATCAGCAGGTTTGGCCTTTGTGTCCATGCACACAATCCCACAGAAGATGCAAACTCAGTTCTTTGCTGTTTGTGACCAGGAAAGCAAACCCAGAGCAGCAAGCAACCCTGTCAGATGCAGAGAAAAATGATCTGTGAGTAGTTGTTGTTGTCTTAAATACAGAAAAGACAGGAGATGTGAGGTTTGAGGTGCAAAATGGAGGGTAGTGCCAGGAAATGAGAAAGGGGGAAAAAGGAGGGGCGAGGGCAGGGCAGGAAGAGGGAAAGGAGGGAGAACAAGAAAGGCAAAAAGGGGGACAATGCCCTCCTCCCCATGGCAGGCCAGGAAAGGCTCCAGAGCTGCACTGGCAGCAGCCTCAGCCAAGGGGTACATTTTTTTCTGTCCTGTCTCCCATCCCTCACTTGTGCAGAGCTCTGAAAGGCAGCTCTCACTCAAACTGCATATGCAGAGGAATGGAAAACATATTGACTGAGCCCAGGATCGTTGGTTTCTGACCTAAGATTTAGGGCCCGCCAAGCAATGCTTGGATATCTGCATCGTAAAATCCTTCCACGCATCCACTGATTTACAGTCATACAAAATGCACTTTTAAACAACAGGTTTTTCACAATACTTAGAACTTGCTAGGAGAATTTTGGCTTTTAAAAGGTTAAACCTACCCCCCTCACCACCAGTTATTCACACTTCTGGAATCTTGTCCATAATCAATAAATTATCTTCCTTTTTGCTTTTATACTGCTTCTTGTGTCCAATCGAGTAGTGATTTTGAAAGCAGATAGGCAAATAATGAAATGTTCCAATAGGAAAAATCTACATTTTTATAAAACAAGATAAGTCTAATATCAGACCACCAGCAGCGTGTCAGGCATGATATACATATAGTAAAAGGCAGTTTAAATCCAAACAGTTTTAAAAGTAGATAAATTGCTATTATTATTTCTTTGATGTGGAACTGGGGTAAATAGATTCCATCCTACTCACAGCTGACAGACACCTGACATCTCCCAAGTCCCAGTATAGCTCTCTGTTGGGTTCAGTAGTTAGGCCTTCACTAAGATAAGAAAAAAAAACGTATTAATGGAAGCAGAAGAGGCAGCTAACACATTTTCTCTGTATTAAAAAATTTGTAACTGTGGTAACAGGACTGCTGGCTTATTTTATTTCATTTAACAATGTTAAGTCAGTCTTCAAGCCTGCAGACTAACAAATGAGTTTTAGGTTCTCCTTTGAGAAGAAAACCAGGTAAGAAGGGTTTTAATATTGTAATATCTTTTTTAATTCAGTATCCAGGTAGCAGGATTGTACTGTTAAAAATTCCAAATCAAATAAGCAGCCATCCTTATATTTTCACATATACTGACCAGCCACATGTCCCTCAGGCTGTCACCAACAAATGTGATAATTGTTAAAACAAGAAAAGCAATTGCCACGTGAACTGTCAGCCATCATCAGTCTTTCTTCAATATGATTGAACACAAAGACAGAATAAGAACTAAAACAATAGGAACAAGACAATACATTTGATTTTGCTACTAAATATTTTTGTGCCAAACCAATCTCTGTCTTTGACTGAGGAAAAGGCAAAATCAAGTTTTTCTGCTGCCAGTCATACACAATTTTGAATCGGCACTGCAGATGAACCAGCATAAGCTGCTTTGTAGTTGGAAACTAGGATGTAGGGAAGAAAAGAATAACTTGATGTAACTAAATAGGTCATTACAGTTTACAGCATTTAGGATTAACCGTGATACCAAGAGTTTAAAATGCAGCTTGTGTAAATCCTGCTTTCTGCTAAAGAGATACCAATACTACAAATAGATATTTATAGGCAACATTTTCCTAGGGATGATTTTTTTTTTTCTCTAAAACACATAATACCAGTTTAATTAATACAGTACACCAGGAAAGCCAACCCAAGCCAATTCCACAGGCTCTACCCTGCAGATGTGCAGCTCTGTGTGTGGAAGTTGGCACTCTGGATTTCCAGGCTGCTTAGAGTTTATCTGAGCTTGGGGGATTTTGTTTGTTTGGGGTTTTTAAAAGATTTTTGCAAACTCAAGTTCTTTCATTTAAGCACTGTTGCAGGCAATGTTTGATCGTACAGTAGCAATGAAGTGTTCCTAGACCTTGAACACTCCCCTCTCTCCAGTACATTTCCTGGACAAGCGGGGAATGTGCGTGGGTGGGATTCACTGGCCAAATTCCTCTAGAGCTGATGCTGCTGTCCTGCTACAAAACACAAGATAAAAATACCAGTAAGCAGCAGCCTTTTGCCATGGTGCATATGGTGTCTCTGGCTCAAGGGAAGGAGTCCCCTCTGCTCCCTGTGCCCGTCATCCTGGCTTGGAGCCCCCACTGCCCTGCTCCACCTCTATCCTAGCAGATTAAACAATATCTGAATGCACCTGGGCCCACATCTGCTTTTGTTTACAATATTTTAGTCTTTTAGATACCAGCACTGGTTTTAAAATTATGAAAAAATAGGGCTTTTTAACTTTACCGTTCTTGATTAGGCAACCTGGGCTTGTCAGGGAGCTGCTGATAAAGGAAAAGCTGTAAAAGGGTGGTTTCTGACCATGTGTGATATACACTGGCACTCACTTCTTTTATCAGCCTGGGGACAAATAGTGCAAAAATGCATACCCAGGCTGAGAACAGAACATTGTTAAAACCAGTAAAGTTCAATTTAAGACGTTTCATAACAGGCTAGTCTGATAAAAACTTACTAGGGACATTGAAGATTTGATTATTTAAGAAAACAATCAAGTTGTAAAGGTAGAAGGGCAAGAGTTTAAGGTGACTTTACAGGTCAATTTAGAATGAGAACCAAGAGCACCAGGTACTGCTTCTCACAAAGAGCTGTGGGATTTGGGAGGTTTGAAAGCTGGAGAAGAAAAAATATAGGAAAAGGAAAACAGAGAAGATTTGTATCAGATATAAACCCTATTAGCTAACCTTAATAGACCTAATGACCAACATCAGGTACAGCAGACTCTTATGTCAATTACCTGGGATGTGGAATAATTACACATTAAGAACTTGCTTATCAAAGCAGGAACCTCACACTCAGTCAGGCCAGGCTCATTCCCTAGAAATCCTGAGCACAGCTTCCAGGACATTCACATTTAGCCCTGTTATTCCGTAAGTCAGGTTTTTAAGTTTGTTACTTATAGTCCAGGAGATCATGTGGTATTATAAATTGTATTTACCTTCCAATCCCTCAATTCAATTATTTAATGTAATTAAGCTGCTGCTTGTTACTGATCAAGAAGATGCTCCTTCCTCTCCCCTTAACCATGTCTGGCTGCCGGCAAGGCAAAAGCGTCCACCCTGCCTACACAAGGAGAGGTCCTGGAGGGAGCTCCTGGCCAAAGACTGCAGGTTCTCTTTGAGCTGCAGCAGGTTTGCAGTGGGCTGCTGGAGGACACCACACCAGTGGAAACCCACACCAGGAGCTAGCCCTGCCATGATGCGGCTGCTCCTCCTGCATTGCTGCAGGAAGAGGCTTAGTGCCCCCATGCCCTATGACCCTGGGAAACAACCATCTTCTGCTGGAGATGAGGGGTCCAGCCCCCTGGACTTGCAGTGTCTGCAGGTTGAGCTTACAAGTCTATGCAGGAAGGCTCTGCAGGGTTCTGGACCCAATATGCTCCTTAGGCAGGTCTTCCAAATGGAAGTTACAGCCTTTTTCACATTCTTATTTACAATTGTTCTATATGGTTATCTTTCAATGATCTTTTCCAGAATTTCAAAACGTGGTTATCTGCTTAAGTGTATCTATATTAGCATTAATCAATATTTTCTACAGCTTTCGAACTACAACAAACATTTTACACTGTGCACCAGTTACTTTCCCTGAGGTACTAATATAAAATACTTGCTGGTAGCATTGCATACAATTACTCTGGACTTACCTAAGAAAAGGCCTTAATGACCTGATCCATAAACTAACCTTTATTTCTTTGGCCTTTGAATGACGCCCTGTGATTTTAATGCTTCACTGTAGTCTCAGAGCTCTAAGCCCTTCTACATCAACCAAGGCTGCAGATAAGATGATGTTGCTTTATAAACAACAGACTGAACAAATCCATTTACAAAATTTTATTTCCAGGACAGCATGGGAGAAGTGAAGTCTGATCTCTTTTGTACAGGCTTGTTTTTGTTTGGCATTTTTTGGTTGGGTGCCGCGGCCAGGAGCAGTGAAGCCAGACGCAATCCAGATGATTGGTAGATCAGCTTCAGCTTTATTCAGAAAGCTCTCCAACCAGAAAGCAGTACAATCCAGTCAGAAGGCAGAACCCGTTTGAATCAAAGTCACAGGTCCTCATTCGCTAAGCACTACATTTCGGATAGGGAGAGGGAAATTGTCCACGAGCTTTTCACGCACTTTCCACTCGCCTAAAGTTTCCCCATCATTGGCTACAACCCTTGTCTCATTTGCTGCTTCCTACACCCAGTTTCACTTTCACTATACTTACTTCCACTCATTTGCATCTGTGCTCTCCCAGCAACCCCTCTTAAAGGGCCTGCTCTCAACAGTTGGGTTTTTTGTTTGGTTGGTTTTTGTTGTTGCTTGGTTGTGTTGTGTTTTGTTTTGTTTTTTAACTTTACCTGCTCCTTCAGGAAATGCTTCTATTTTAGTTTTTTACAGTCAAGTGATTTGGAGTAAAAAGTTCAGCAAGAAAACTAACACATATTTGAGGCAATAAATATGTATGGTACCAAGCATATGAATGTGATGCATTCTGCATCTCTGCAGGATTTCCTTAAAACATTTTTCCATCTTAATTATCTTCTATCAGTGAAACTCCTGAAGTACAAGATAACAGAGCACTATAGCTGAAGCAGATCAGCTATGATTAGATAATGAAGACTTCACCAAACAGATGTTTATTGTGTAATGAAGATCCATCATACTATTTCCACTGAGCTTCATAAACTGAGTTTATGAAGACCTGGTTAGACTTCACAGCTAATTGAAAGCATTCATTTACTTTTGGCAGAAATATTTTGTTTTCCTTGTGTCCTCCTCCTCCAACCCCTGCTCACTATGTTCCCATAACACCCTCGCTCTTTCCCTCACCTCAAGCTACCCTGTGGATTTACAAGGATTCATCTCAGTCAGACTCTTCCTCTTCCAACTCCACAATCATTTACCCTTTCCCTGACATCAGGACCAAACGATTTATTTACCAAGAGTGGTGACAGTTCAACTAGAATATCATGTTCCCTGAAACAAGTCAAAGTCAGCAGTGCCAAGAGAGAACTGAGCAAAAGGCCAAAAGAATTGAGATAAATCAGTTTATGAGACTGCTTATACAAACAGGTTATTGAGAAGTCCAGTCATGCATATGCCTTTCCCCCCACCCCACCCAGGCCATATAACCACGCCTCTCTGTGATAAGTCTCCCTGCTGGCGTACATATGGAAGTCATGTGCATAGATGCATCAGAGGAAGCAATTTTTTCTGTCGAAAAAACCCCAAAATCAAGACAAAATGCCTAGGTCCCACTGGTTCCCTCCCCTGCAGCTAAAAGAAGCCAGTTTCGCTGATGGAAATTTTTGTGGATCACATAGACACTCCTTATTTTGATGTCACGCTTACTGGCATGTTTAATGTCAATATAGCACTTGGTGTTTCTGTGCCCTTGCTGAACAAAGCCTTTCCTAAAGACACACCTTGTCTGTTTACACAGGCACTTCTTTCTGCAGCCCTGCCAAGCCCTAGCTTTTGTGTCGCTTCTCCTTACCTTATTGTCCTGGAACTTTAGTGCTATTTCCTCATGCCCTACTTGCTGTTATTCAGCAAACCAAGAAAAAAAATGCACTTGGTCAAGCTTTCCTCAGCAACAGAGCCACTTCACACTGCATGTGGTTTTAACCATGTGTGTGCCAGTCTGGCATCACATCAATGAATACCATTTAAGTGTCACTGTGGATGAAGGACACCAATAGTTACCCATCTTGCAGATCATGGAAAGCGGTGGGAAAGGGGAGAAAAAGGGGGGAAAAGGGNGCACCATACGCCACTAATGCGTGCTGGGGTTTTACTTTTTTGGGAGTTTGTTGGGAGTTGATGCCACCATTTTCTATTAGGCTCTTAGTAGTCTGCAGTAATAAAGACAGAGATAAAACTGCTCCTGCTAGAGAACCATTTCTTTATTTACTTTATTGCTAATTTAAGTCATAACCTGCTTGGACATGCAAGCTAAGCTTCTTGTTTTAATCTGTGCTGTTGCATTTATAGAGCACTGGAGTGATGCTGATCTCACATGGTAGGCTCAGCTAAGTGAAAATGTTTCAAAACCAAATACGTATTGAATCAAAACTGCTCCAAACTAAGGAGTTTAAAATGCACATACAGCTCGATTTAAATACTGACATTTAAAAAACTCCCTTGAATTACGAACAGGAAGGACCTGTCTAACCCTATCATTATTTTCAAGGGAAACATACGGTTCTAGGTGTAGTGTTGCTGCCCTGGTGCTGGGCAATGCTGAAGGGCAGAAAAGGCATTGCTTGCGTTACGGTTTGAAAAAAACCATAACAATTTATTGTTCTTCAGACAGTTATACTGTCACACGATGACCCCTCCCCACCCAGGCAAGGGGAATCCGGGAACACAAAGCAACATGTGGGTTAAAATGTAAACAGATCTAATAGAATAAGAACCAGTATTCTAATAGAGTAGTAGAACCAGTATTAATACCCATACTGATATAACATATACAAGAATTATACTCATCCAATTATCTGAGCAGGAAGCTGCACAGTCTCATCAGGGGACAGCAACTCAGACACTAGAGTCTTCTAAAAGTGCAGTTTTCCCCAGCATTAGAAGAAAAGTTAGTCTTGTGCCTCTCAATCCAGAATACTTGTGGCTTTTAGTTCCCAGGTGCTCTGAACTTTATTCCACAACCATAGGAAACTAGAGATGAAAGAGATTCTAAAATAAATAAATTTCAAAATAATCTTTTTCACTCCTTTCCTATACATTCAGCAACCTATCCTATATAATAGCCAAAATATCTCCCCTGGATTTGCAAAACAAATAGGATTTTTAAGTTGAACAGTATTTTCACACTTTACGTTCTTCAAGAAACCATGAAACTTTCATTTGAATTCTAGAAAAGTGTGAAGCATACAAGATATTTCTACTAATGATCCTTATTTTGATCCCAGGCTGAATTTTTTAGTTAAGTGCTGACTGATATGTAAGGGCATTATTATCAAAGACCGCTGCCCAAAGTGATTCCTGATGGCAAAACATAATTCTTCATGGGTCTAGAAATAACATGCGGATAGAAAAACAATAGTCATTAGCTTTGTCCAAAGATACCCCAAATTTCTGCAAGCAACCCATAAATGATTAAGAAAAGTCTTACCAAGTGTCCTGGTTTGAGATAAAACACAACCAGTAATTTTACATCTTAGCTAAGCTTCTTCTAACTCTCTGAAATTAACAGCATATTGTAGAGAAAACTGCTTGCTTTCACAGAGTGATAAAACCAATGTTTGTATTTCATGCCAAGGCATGGTATACAAAGAGGCTTTTGCTTATACTTATTGCTATAACAACCAAGGTCAGACAATTTCGTTGTTTGCCCCATTAGAGGGTTGGAAATGGAAAAAGCACAGAGGGGTCCCACCTGTGGGGAGCAGCAGACAGGACAGGTGACCAAAATATGAACAACATCCATCCCATTTGCCTCATGCTCAGTATAAAAGCTGAGGGATCAAAGGGTCAGCTCTCTTCCTTCAACAGCCAATGTCCAAAGAGGACCCTGTCTGTTCATCTGCCTTTGATCCCAATCTGTGTGTTCCTGACTCCAGAGCTAGAATCTGGTTCCCATCCATCTCCAAGTCCAGCCTGGGACTTCCCCAGTGCCTACCAGTGACATCATCCTGGGAGCTTCTACTTCATTGTTCCATTTTTGATTCTAATATTCTTACTTCACTAGCTTAATTCATTCTAAACTTGTAAATCTCCTTATCTCTTCTTCTCCTCTGTTTGTCATTATCTCTTCTTCTCCTCTGTTTGTCATTCTGATTGACCAATCCAGTCTAAACTACAACACAAAGCAATACTGAACCTTGACACATGCACTGTGATATTTTGTTTCTCTAAACATCTTAATCTGAAACAACAGTAAAAGAAGTGTCCGGGGTCATTTCTAGGTAGAAACAAGTATTTCTAGAGACAGCAGTGACTGCCAACAGTAGCACGTGAGGCTTTGTTTTTGTATGTTGTTTTTCTAATACAGAAAAAATCAGCAATGTAAATAGAACACTTACCTTATGTTGTTGGCACAGAGTAAAAAAAGTCCCTCAAATTAACATCCTAAATTGGAAAAGTACATAAAGCTAACGAGTGCTGTTGAAATGAGTTACAGGAAGAATTTTCCCCTCACTACTCACCCAGTTTTTAGAATAAAAACATTGTTAGACATACTATGATTGGCCTATAGAAATCTAAAGGTGGAAAATGCATGGTGTGTGCTTCCTTGTTTTCATCCACACATACCCCACGTGCAACTTCTTCTGTAAGCAATGGAGGAGAGGATGCCCCAGCCCTGGGCTGGCTGTGAGGCAGCGCGGCCCTATAGTGCCACCCTTGGGCTATTGGTTCTCTCCTGCATGATTCCACAGTATTTTTTTGAATGCTAAGCCTTACCTATCAACCTTTACATGAAAGTACTCCTACTTTAGAAAAGCAACAAGCAGAGTCAATGAGGTCACTGAAGTGAGGACTTTCCTCCCAATAAGAATTTTATGTGAGACCTCAGGAGTTCTCATCACCATTTTTCATTACATAGTTTGAGGATTAAACCTGGGAGGTGCTGTGTTCTTTAGAAATGAGAGTACTCAAAATGCTCGCTTATCTTTAAGCATATGAACAGTTTCCATACCAATATCCAGATTTTAGGAACTTTTCGGTACCAGAGTCCATGGCATAAGAAGTACACAGAACTGAACCAACAGCCTGTGAAAACACTAAATTTTGATCTATGCAAGATTGCTTATTTATTCCTCATGAATGGGTATATTAAATGGAGGAGATTGATTTAACCCATGCAATACAGTAAAGTAAATTTATTTCAAGACCAAGAGTGACCAACCAGCTAAGTACCAGTGCTGCACGGCTTCACAGTTGACCCCAGGTCTCCATTCTGGAAACAAAGTCCATCAGCATGAACTTCACTGTGTGCCTTTTAAATAATCAGTGAGACAAGAGGTTCATTCAATTGAATAGTCCTATGCACATTAGTACAGCAGGTTTAATATGAAAGCTGTAGCTTTCAAGTAGGTTTGCTGGATGTCAAGGCAGATGAAGTCAGGACTCTGATTCCAGCAGCAATGCTGTAATAACCGTCTTTGCCAGAAGAAAAAATGAGAATATGGGTGAGAGGTTGTATTGTTTTGAAGAGAGAAACTGGAGAATAAGACCTAATTGTGAACCGAGATGAATTTTGATGGAAATCTAGGAGATAAAAAACAGCACAGCATGACCAGCATGTCTCCTTTTTCACAGTGGCAGAAATTCACAGTTAGTAAGTCACTGGGCACACATCAGTCTATGTTGTTCTGACATCTTTTCTGTAAGAAATTAGTAGGTTTTTGTAAGCATACTACTAACAAATGCAGAAAGCAAGCAGAAAGTTTTATCTGGCCTGAGCTGTTTCACTGCAAAAAGTATTAGTCTCTTAAAAATTGTTGTGCTGACTTCATTTCGGAAGACTGGAGTAATAAAATTCTGACAAGGGACAATGACATAATGAATAAACTGACAATAAAATAAACATTCTGACAATGAATAAACTGTTGCCTCATGACAGGTACTAACAGAGTACTTCCATAATGATTTGTCATTAAAGAAGTTATTCCTAAAAGGGATCAAGTTTAGAAAAACATTTAGGATTCCAGGAGCAAACAAACAAAAAAAATCACAAATCTCCTTTCACAGGATACAAGGCAATTTCCCTTAAGGAACAAAAGTCTTTTTTGCCCCCTATTGGAAGAAAATAGCATGTTTAAATACCTATAGATGGTCTTTGAATTAAACTAAGACGTATCATTCTAACATAGAACATGCCATTCTAATTAAAATCAATTTAATTATGAAGAAAGTCAGGAGGAGGAAATTGCTTATATATACATATATATATATGTATATATTAAGCAGGTATCACTTCAACAACTCCTTTAGAAACATGTATTTTGGATCATTCCTAGGTTTGTCTGATCATAAAATAAGGATTTTTTCAATATGTCTACAAAGAAAAGTACTTTTGCATCCACAAAGTTATTAGATGACTGAAACATCTCAGGACTTACAGAGATTTTGTGTTACCACTCTGTTGCAAAATATGGTTGACCTTCCCATGGACTAACCCACTCCTTCCCAGGTACTGGGGTCATCTGAGTTTGTGACTGTGCAGCAGGATTCCATCCTTTTGCACCAGGATGGCATGTAATGATGGACCATGATGACATGACATGGGGCAGAGTTGTTTTACCTGTAGAAACTTTCCACATTTCTAGGGATCCCACAACAAAGCAATCTCCTTTAGTCCCCATCCTTCATGTTTCTGCAGAAGGTAGGAAAAATCCTACCTTCTTCTCCTCTGTTCACCCGGGGAAGTTGGAGATCTGCTCCAGGAGCGAAAAAAAAGGTTTTGGACAGACTATCATTTTCTGATAGTCTGGATTCTACCCATGCATCTATCAGGTCTCATAAAATATCAGTGACCTGTATGTATTAAGATGTAAGTTGCAGGCAATAAAGATAACCCAACATCATATGATAAAGGTTTAATATCAGGCAAAGAAAATCAAATCCTCCTGTTAAGGGTAGAAATCAATTAGAGATTAAAGGTGTGCTGATTTTTAATCAGTGTCCTGGATACATCTTGTCATCTCTGGAAAGCTAAATATTTTAATAATGAGCTGTTGCTGCCATCTACTGAACACAACAATTACGCTTTACAATTTGGCTGGTGATCAGGTGAGAAAGTATTTGCTTGGCTGGATTAAATAAAATTTCTGTTTCATTAGAGCATTCATGTGTCTTTCCAGAAGATGTTTAGACAACAAATCTGCTTTAAAGAATATCTATCACCTTTTTGGGGAACACTGAATTCTCATTTGGAGAGCCACCCCTAGCCCTTGGGGGAATTGTGAAGGGTGAGATTTGTAAAGAGTATACATAGCTTCCATAATGTGAAACACATTGCTATTAATAAGGAAGAGTTACTAAGTTAGAGCTGCAGGTTTTTAAAATCTTAGTATATCTTAGCTTTTCTTTAGTAATACACTATGCAGAACTCCATCATCTTTGCTGAGGATAAATACCTGCCCTGGTGTGGCAGCTGTGGCTTAAAAGAAGGAGCTTCCACTTGAAAAAGGACTGGTGTTGGCATTGAATTTCTACCAGGATGTCAAAGAGCGGAACCAAGGTGAAGCAGGGTGCCGAGGAAGTTCTAGCCAGCAAGAGCTATCCCAGCCCCAGCACTTTGTTTTATCCATGGACTGAACCTGTTTCTGTATGTCCCAGAAACTGCTGCTGGGTATAAACAGAGGCATTCAAACACACTCATACACATATGCAAGTTTTACACTTTAAAAAAAAAATTTAAAAAAAAATGTACTAAACCACTCAATGACAAAGTCACTAAGTGCAAGAAATATAGTACTGTCTGATTGTAGTACATCTGATTGTCATATGTATATATAATATGCATATATTACTTACCTACAAGATATATATGTGGATGCTCACAGCCAAATTCAGCCCTGCTTGTAAATAAGGCTCTATTTTGTATGGACTTCAATGGTGGTTGGACACATGCTTCAAAGATGCCTTTGGCTTGTTAAGGGTCATAAGAGAATTGGAAATTGCAGAGGAAGGGTGGTAGATGTGCGGGTAGCCTGCTGAGCTCACCAGGCACTGCATTAAGCCAGGTGTTCGGACACACACAACTCAACAATAGGGCATGAATGTGGTTTTGCATGAAACCGAAAACCATTGGCTACAATAGTGGTTTCTGTCTAAAATGGCAAAGGGATTATACAAGAGAAAAATAAAAAAATCTGTCCGTCTTTCTGAATCCTCATTAGAGTAAATCAGGACTGCATTTAATAGAATGATACCAATGTGAAACAAGCAAGCAGAACAAATTGGCATCTGTATTCTTCTGCAAAACTATAAATTTCCACACGAGGGAGCTTCTTGCCCACGAAGTTCACAGCTACTGCACAGGGTGCTCCCTCCTAGAAAAGGTGACAGCAGCAGTTCCCTGGGAGTTCACGACTTCTGCAGATTGCAGCCTGATTGTGCTGCGAAGAGTCATAGCGAGAGCCAGTAATGAAATGGTTAACAGATAATGATGATTGTCAGAGCTTGTTAACCACAATTATTTTCAAGACATATGTAAATCTGTATAAATACCTAAGTGTGGGATATAATCTAAAACATACTGTTTAAATCTATAAGCATTCCTGAGTTAATTTGACTATGGGAACATTAGTTGCAACTTCCTGACTTCACTGAGTTTGAATTCATATCCATGAACATTAATTTAAAATTAGTCTAAATATTTGTTGAGACTTAATCACCTGATAAATTTAGCTCTTTTCATTTTTATGAATTATTCATTATCTCCTCTCCTTTCCGCTGATGTGTTGGTTATTTGCAAGAAGTGAATTACTAGATCATGCTAAAAAAATCCAGCTTTCACAGTTGTTTGTCAAATGTTTTCTCAGAAACTTGACCAGTGGCTACAATGGCATTTGGTTTTACCTTTGTTGTTGTATGGTACTGATTTGCTTCTTGAGGACTTATTGGAGTTTTTAAGAGAGACTAAGTTTATATAGCAATTATTATGCAGTGAAAATTCTTCTGTTTACATCTTGCATATATACCATGAATGTTCCGACAAAGGAAGCTTGTATTAGAAAAAGCCTGTTTGTGGGACTGTTTGGGAACAGTGTGATGAGGTGTGACTGCAGCAATGAACAGCTATGTAAAACCTCTATCTGAAATAGAAAAAGTTCCTGTTCACAGAATCACACAGAATCACAGAATATCAGGGATTGGAAGGGACCTTGAAAGATCATCTAGCACAGTCCTATCATAGAAAATACCTGAGCTTGCCAAAGGAAATGAACAATTCTGTTCTAGGGCAAGGCTGAATAGTTATCAAGCACCAGATATTATTAAAAGGAACAAACCTTTTAAGGAAAGTCTTGACTGGATGGGAGCAAGAATCCTTAACACTACCCAGTTCAAATGTGATTTGTGTGCCTGTAGCACATAGAGGACCATCTCTCAAATCTTATGGCCTACATTCAATAAGAGCAGTGGAAGACGAGATTTTGTGAATAGAGCTTACATTCCCAAGTCTAGCATTGGAAGCCTAATTTCTGGCTGCCACTCATTAAACAATTCTTTGCCATAAAATTAATTTACTAGCAAACACCCCTTCCCCTCATTCAACTTCCTGAAACAGATAACATCTTGAACTTCCCATTGGATAATGTCTTTATATTTGTTACTTTCAATCTCAGTTTGTTACTATTAATTAAATAACAAATCAGAAGATTACTTCTGAAATTATGAAAAAGCAAAACCCCTAGAACACCCCCTCATGTGGTTAGTAACTGGTACCAGCACTTGCAAAACTTCAAAGGCTTCTCTAAACATAGACTTTCATCAGTGATGCTGCGAGCCTTCTTCCAATTTTTCATGATTTCCCATGCAGGAACATCAAAAGAGAAAGCAGAGAATAGCACTGTTCCAAAGCAACAGTGCTCTGTGTGAAAAATATGTGTTTAGCTACAGTGCACATAAAACGTAAGTGGGAAATTATTATTTACATGAGACACATTTTAATAAACATCATCATTAGCTCCCTTTCTTTTCCTATAAGGAACAAGGATTTGTGCAGTTCAAAATCATGTCCAAAGCTCAAGGGATTTCTGGAAGAAAATGAAAAAGAATTAGAAAGTATCTAATATATAAGTCTTCAAAGCAAAAAGATCAATTTATTTTCATTTTTACTTACTGAAACACATTCTGCATTGTTTTTGTCATCTTGTTATAATCCATCCAAAGAGTTTTCAAAGAACATTAAGTCCTACAATTAAACAAACAGTGAATGGTAAGGAAGGTACAAAACTGCAACAATTACTATCAAAAGTCTTACATGTATGTTTTTCTTGCATGAAATAATTAGATTAGTCAATAATTTTCTATTACTCTGCCTGAGCAACAGCAGTTTTGGAGGACACAAAAACTCTTAAGTGTCATCAGAATTACATTGCTAACCCAATAAAACAAAAATATCAGAATTGCTGTTGTTATTTTAAAGCAAGCAGTTTCCAGTGAATAATATAAATCTTTTTGTTCTTCTGTTTCCTATTCTCTGATGTAGGTATCACAGACACTTTTGAAGTCATTGCATGTTAATATTAACAAAATAGCATCAGGCAAAAGATTACATCAATTTGTAATTCTAGAAAACCTGCATCTTGACTTCATCCTTAGTAAGTATTCTCTTTTTCATATAATTACTCTTTTGTGATTATTTTCACAAGGGAATTTTTGTAGGAAATTTCAGATGACTTGAAGGTGTTACATGCAACACTCCAGAGAACTATTGAAGTAACACTCACCATTTGAAGTTGCTTTTAGAAAAAACATGACTTTTGTTTTGGTTAATATCCCCATTCAGACACAACACATACAGGGTTTGGGGGAGTCTAGTAGTTTGACAAGTGGCAATATTTGAGCCTGCCATATAAGATATTGAATTACATGTGGAACACTACAGAAACAGTTTACATGGTGGGACAGCTCACATGACTGGAATGTGGTCATGGATGGCTATACCCTTCTCAGGAAAGATAGGCCAGCAAGGTGAGGTGGTGGAGTTGCTCTTTACGTGAGAGAGCAACTACAATGTACTTAGTACAGTCCAGGGGTGGGTGAGGAGTGAGTTGAGAGTTCATGGGTGAGAATTAAGGGGCAGGCCGGCATGGGTGATACTATTGTGGGTGTCTACTATAGGCCACCGGACCAAGATGAGGAAGTTGATGAGGCCTTCTACAGGCAACTGATAGCAGCCTCGCAATTACAGACCCTGGTTATGGTTGGGGATTTCAACTACCTTGATATTTGCTGGAAAGCCTAATCAGCCAGCCATCCACAGTCCAGGAGGTTCCTCCAGTGCATTGATGATAACTTCCTGATGCAAATGGTAGAGGAACCAATGAGGAGGAACCTGCTGGATCTTATTCTCACTAATA
>VZTM01040281.1:6846-111205 GCA_013400555.1 Jacana jacana
CTGGCCAGTTGTAGGTATGCATGGAAAAGTGTGGGGAAATTAGCTGGCTCTGTTGTTGCTACATGATTGTAAACGATCCTGGGGGGAGGGACACAGAGAAGCCTATGCAAAACAAAAAGCTCTCCCACCCTTGGAAAAAATCAGTGCTATCTTCCAGCTAAAGATATAGCATTTTTATCAGTGAACCCTGGGCAGAGGATGTACTAAGTCAATTTAATCATCACTCACCGATACATTATTATTCAGTAACAAATCTGTTGTGGTTTTAGTGAGTATGTTTGCAGTTTGCACTATCTGCTGTTCAATGTTGTTGTAGGAGCTGCTTCCATTGGTATTGATGTTTGAATTGCCTATTGCTGGAATTCTTCAGCCAATCCCAGATCCTAATTCTCCCACAATTCAGCATATATGTCAGACATATAACATTTCAGTTTCCTTTAAACAACGCTCTCAAATGTATGGTGCTACAGTCATTGTCAGAGGGTCACAGAATAACACGAGTGCTGTGAAGGTAATGTGTGTTCCTCAGTGTGTTCCTACATGTCATAAATGCATTCATCATGTAGATACTTTAGAACTATACCAGTGTTATATCCTGCCTCAGTACATGTAACTTGTGAGGCCTGAGGGTTTGGATTTTTTTAAAGATTTATAGGTGACATGTAAAAATGTATAGAAAATAAATTTTCTGTTGAGGATGTAGCATTGTTTATGTTAAGCTTTCGATTTCATCCCTTGCACACCTCTTTGGATTTCCAGCAATTCTGGAAGATGTGCTAATCTTACCCACCTTTTAATTAATCCCTTCTACATCCCCCAACTTTACTCTCACCCCCCCAAAAAAACACACACCCCAATATGATTTCTTCATGCTTTGATCTTCTCAATGTGCAGTCAAATACATCACCTTGGAAATTGCCCTAGCAGTTGGTAAAACTGGTCATGCGAAACCAGGCCTAGGAGAAGCGAACTGGACAGTCAAGTAGAAGAACTGCCATGAGCCTATTTATCATAATAAAATAAGAATATTTCCTTGTTACCAGCTGGCAGGGAGACAGGTTGATATGGTTTTAGATGATGTGTGTATCTGGAGTCAGTAAGAATATCTCAGGCCAAAAATGAAAGGCAGATTTTTGCAAGTCTACCTACCCATATAAATACCTGTTGACTTTCTCATTGTTATATACGGGCACAGAGAGTCTGTCGGGACCAAACCATTCAACATAGTCTTACTGCCTTTTCTGGTGGCAATTAAACACTGCATTTGGCCCTAAAATCGGAGTAGTAGATAGTTTAGTCCATCTGTTACCTTTAAAAAAATCAAACAGATTTTTAAACAAAACATCTTAAACACGGAATGTACGGTAAATTAGACAGCCTGAAGCGTCATTTCCTAGGCCTGTGAGCCCTGTTTCACCCATTTCTTGCTTTTTTTTCCTGCAGGAAGGAACAGCCATGCTTTTAGAACACCTAGCTGGGAGCCTGGCCTCTGCAATCCCTGTGAGCACACAACTCGACATTGCAGCGCAGCATCATCTCTTTATGATGGGTCGAAACGGCAGTAACATCAAACATATCATGCAGAGGACTGGTGCTCAGATCCACTTCCCTGACCCTAGTAACCCACAGAAGAAATCCACTGTCTACCTCCAGGGCACCATTGAGTCTGTCTGTCTTGCCAGGCAATATCTCATGGTAAATAACTTTCAGTGAAACTCGCTTGCGAAAAATGCCAGATCGTAGAAAACATGCTCATTCTGCATGTATTTGTGGCTCAGAAGGAAGCTAGCCTTAGAGAGGAAGGATTGCTACCCACATTGCAAAAAGCTGATGCAGTCAAATGCTCTGGTTTTGTCTCTGTTGTGTGTTTGTAGTTATATAAAATATTTGTAACCTCTGGTGTGATGATTTGAAAAATGACCCCTTCGTAATATAAATGCAACAGAAGCCATTTAAATTTACAATAGCAAGATGTTTCTAAGGCAGCACTTTGGAGGGGTTTCTTGCTGTTGGGTGGTGGTTATTTTGCAGTGCCAACCTGCCTTTTCCTTGTTTCTGAGGTAAGAAGTTTGTTTTGGGGAGTAAGTGACAATTTTTTTTTCAGTTTCTGTGTTGGGTGAGTTTTCAAGGAAACTGGGGAACCTTAGGAAATAACTCACTCTGCAGTCTGACATTATTTTGGTGCCATAGCCTCAGTGCTATAAGACTTTATAAAAATAGCTCTGGTAATTAATATATTATTATTATTTACACAGACTTTTGTTATGTTGACCCTTAAGCTTCGCAGGAGCCTTTAGGTTGTGGTGTAATAACGACATCTGTACATGCATTTTTATACATATGGACAGCAGATGGGAAGATTGGACTAAAAGCCAATTCCAAGCTGGTGTTAAGATAAACCATGATACCATTAAATTCCAGAAATCCGTCTCTCTCTTGCATTGCACTGTTCCTTGCTGCATAGTGGAAACCAAAAACATAGTGCCTGTTTATACAGTTCTATTCAAAATGATTATATTCTAGGATATTATTGTCTGTAATTACTAGGAGAGAGCCTTATTCTATGTATTTCATTGGTGAGGTTTAAGTAGTACTTTTCTGGAGGTTCATGAAGTAGAAGAAAATGCAAACAAGCATGAGTCGTATGAACATCGAAGTACACCTTTGCTCTTAAAACTTAAAATTTATACAAGGGCTATTTTTTGAAATACTGAAGTTTGATTTAAGTCCAAACCCATCAGTACAACGTAGTATCTTACCTCACATCGGCTATATCATCCTTTAACTGATCAGGAGACGTGGTCTGGTTTAGCTCAGGCATTATTGTGTCCTGAAACTGTTCTTTCCAGTTTTGTAGATAAAATGGGCATTAAAAGGAAATCTTGCAAAGGAGGACTATGTCTTTTTGAACAACAGAAATTTGAAAAGCTGACAGGGAAAAAGTAACTGACCAGATAAAAACTTTCCTCTGATTCCTAACTTTGCACAACTAGTGTTTTTCAGGTTCAGATAAAAGCACTTAAGATATGCCAGCCGTGCTGAAACCTCCCTGCAGATAGATAGCTGCAGTCATTGGCAGCTCCCTATGGGAGAAACTTCCCCTGACTTGTTTTCTTCTTGGGCACTGTTTGGAGGGATGTGATTTCTGTGGTGCAGAGTGATTTCCTGCCAGCAGACCTGCATGCTGGCCTTCTCCCTGTGGTCACCATTGCGAGTGCCTCTGCCAGCCCCTCTCCTTCAGAGCAATGGCCCATCCCGCTGCCCAGCCAGGCAGCAAGGGTGTCCCGGGGGACTGGAGAGGCGGCTTAAGAAACAGGGGAATGATCTGCGCAGAGCTCCTAGGAGTAACTCTCTAGAAGCATCTGAACATCAATACCAAGAAATTACCATGCAGTTTTTCTGAGCTACTAAATTGTTGCGATCTGTAATTCTCCTCAGAGGCTAAACTTGGGGCAGAGTTTATGATATCAGCAGAAAATGCAATGCATAGATCCCTTACAGAGGGAGATGTGCAACGTACTGGTGCTATCTTCAAAAATGGCTTAGCAGCACGTCTAAATGGAAACTTTAATATCAACTGGTAATTAATTGCATTGAGAAGGCTGTGAATTCTGTGGTGCATGAATTGCAAATATCCCTTATCTCTGACAAGGGTTGCAAGTCCCAGTTTCTGCTNGAAGAAAATGCAAACAAGCATGAGTCGTATGAACATCGAAGTACACCTTTGCTCTTAAAACTTAAAATTTATACAAGGGCTATTTTTTGAAATACTGAAGTTTGATTTAAGTCCAAACCCATCAGTACAACGTAGTATCTTACCTCACATCGGCTATATCATCCTTTAACTGATCAGGAGACGTGGTCTGGTTTAGCTCAGGCATTATTGTGTCCTGAAACTGTTCTTTCCAGTTTTGTAGATAAAATGGGCATTAAAAGGAAATCTTGCAAAGGAGGACTATGTCTTTTTGAACAACAGAAATTTGAAAAGCTGACAGGGAAAAAGTAACTGACCAGATAAAAACTTTCCTCTGATTCCTAACTTTGCACAACTAGTGTTTTTCGGGTTCAGATAAAAGCACTTAAGATATGCCAGCCGTGCTGAAACCCCCCTGCAGATAGATAGCTGCAGTCATTGGCAGCTCCCTATGGGAGAAACTTCCCCTGACTTGTTTTCTTCTTGGGCACTGTTTGGAGGGATGTGATTTCTGTGGTGCAGAGTGATTTCCTGCCAGCAGACCTGCATGCTGGCCTTCTCCCTGTGGTCACCATTGCGAGTGCCTCTGCCAGCCCCTCTCCTTCAGAGCAACGGCCCGTCCCGCTGCCCAGCCAGGCAGCAAGGGCGTCCTGGGGGACTGGAGAGGCGGCTTAAGAAACAGGGGATTGATCTGCGCAGAGCTCCTAGGAGTAACTCTCTAGAAGCATCTGAACATCAATACCAAGAAATTACCATGCTGTTTTTTCTGAGCTACTAAATTATTGCAATCTGTAATTCTCCTCAGAGGCTAAACTTGGGGCAGAGTTTATGATATCAGCAGAAAATGCAATGCATAGATCCCTTACAGAGGGAGATGTGCAACGTACTGGTGCTATCTTCAAAAATGGCTTAGCAGCACGTCTAAATGGAAACTTTAATATCAACTGGTAATTAATTGCATTGAGAAGGCTGTGAATTCTGTGGTGCATGAATTGCAAATATCCCTTATCTCTGACAAGGGTTGCAAGTCCCAGTTTCTGCTCATCAGCATATTGCTTGCAGGTTCATGTTCAATGTGGTTAAGACAATATTTACAGTGCTGAGGGCAAACTGTAAAAGGAAGGAAGAAAGAACACCCAGTCATTTAAAACTAAATGCTTTTATCGAAGCAAGAGTGATTTGGAGCCTTGTTTATAATGTTCTTGTTCTGTGTCTTGGCTTTATTCCAAACCCTTTAGTTTCATCTGTATTTTGATCATCACTAAAAAATACTGACTTGTTCTATTACAATCCCCATTATTACATGTTAAACCATTGTTGACAACTTAGGTTTTCTCACTCCCTGTCAAAGAGTGGTTGTGTTCCTCTCTCATCATCATGATGCAGGTGCTCTAAACACACAATAAACAGTAGTGTAAAAAAAATGAGCCTTTTAGTGCACAACCTGACATTTCAACTTTGGTGTCTCTGTTTTCCTGGTTAACCTTTAGTTGCGTTTTGGTTCAGCAGGCTTTTGATGAAACCTTCTGATCTTACTTTCTTACTTTCTGTAACTTTGAAGGGAAAAACCATCTGGCAGATGGAAGTCTGAAATGCTCTCAGCAGTTGTGTTACCATAAAATCCTTGATTATGGATTTCAGTGGTTTTTAATCAACTTTATTTGTAATTGTTCTTTTCAGACACGGTCACTTTGTGGAGTTAAGCTGTGTTTGTCACCCTTCCCAAAGTCAAAACAGTTAAGATGTCTTGCTTTAGTTTCCCTTAAGTTAAAATTGCTTTAAGTTTGGGAAGTAGGTGGTACTGCTGAGAAATTCTATTTAAATATAAAACGATAGTGAACCAGTGATCTGAAGAATAAATACACCAATTCACTGCTTTTCATTCCGAAGTACAAGCAGGAAACTGAAGGAATAAGAGGCTTTCTTGAATGTATCTTACTGTGGCTTTTTTCCAGATACATGTGAGACTCTGTTTACTTTATCTTGAATATAAAGTCACAGAAAAGTAGGATTTGGGTTTTACTGACTTTGTACCTTTTTGTTTTTGTTACTTGGTGAGAAGTAGAGATCTAATAATGTCTAGATACCCTGTGGCTTTTGAGGTTTTTTGTTAATGTTGAAGGTTGGACTTTTATGGGTGCTGGGTTTTTTTTTTTATTTAAAGCTTCAGTATTTGCAGTGTTTCGGGGATGTCATCTGTATCACTGGAAAATACTTACCTAGCTGATCTGCAACAGGGGGGAGAGAAGGGGAAAGTGAAGACTTAAGCAGTGGTGACCTACAGAGAAATGCTTTCAGAATTGTGTTTCCTTATTTCACACATAGTTTAATGTCAGCTATTTGGGTGTGCGACAGCCTTGCTTATCAGTTCCTGACAACGTTTTCTGCTGCTTTAGTAGGTAATGGAGGTTTCTGAATTTGAATCTCTGGACACCTCTAAGCCTGCATAAATAGCTAATGCAGGGTGCGTGTGCGCTGCTGGGAATGTCAAATATTCAGCAACTCATTTCACCCTTATGGCCCAAAACTGTTTGTTCAGAATCCCAGGGTAGAAAGGTGCACCCGTGTTCTCACATGGAAGGAGGTGGCTTCACTTTCATTCTTGCTATATTTTTTTCTGTATTTACTGTATCATGATGTATATATGTTATAATCTCCACATTTCAGTTCATTACTAACATTTTCATGGGGAAAGTGTTATAAGTGTTATGAATTGTTGTGTCTTGTCTCTTCAGGGCTGCCTTCCTCTTGTGCTCATGTTTGATATGAAGGAAGAAATCGAAGTCGAACCACAGTTTATAACACAGCTAATGGAGCAGTTAGACGTCTTTATAAGCATTAAGCCGAAGCCAAAGCAACCAAGCAAGGTTGGTGAAAAGCTAATAAACTCTTTTCAGGTTCTCCTGACAACTTTTCAGAGCTGATGAGCTGACATGTCAGCTCCTCCTCCCAGCTTAACGGATCATAAACTTGTAAAAGGCATATGTATATTTTTTGCTTGAAATATCAATTTTAATGTTACAACAGCTCTCCTTTATGGTAATTTTACTTTGTCATTAAGTATTAGACAATACATGCTTTCATGTGGAAGGTGCTAATAAAAGAAGTTGACTATGAGGAGATAAATTGTATCTGACTAGAACTACTCTTGATTTGTTTTTAAAGAAATTAGTCTTCTGTTGCAGCTCCCCCACATAACTGCAGTGTTCTTTAGCAATCAGGACTAAAACCAAAGCAAACAAAAAAACCCACACCTGAATAGTATGACTGTGAGAAAAGTCTGACTGTTCTACACAGATGTTGAAAAGAACCACAAGAACAAGAATTATGAGATACCCCTCATGGGAGGTGTTCATTAAATGACCATTCCGTTGTGTCAATAAGTAAGCTTCTCTGTATAGGGGTATATAAAGTCAGCGTAAAGAAATGTTGTGTGGAGACTGTACAAGAAACAAGGGATTTTGTCATAAATATTAAATTTCCAGGTGTTTGTTATTTTATTCTCAGACAGCTATGAATTTATTAACAATGTCATACAAACAAATTTGGTTTTGTCCATTTCAAGGTATAGATAGCTGATAGAAGATGAGATTTTAATTATTGGTTCAGTTCTCTAGATCTCAGGGCACGTAAGATTTGATACACTAAAGAGTCCCCATGTGTTTTTCTCAGTCAGAAAGGACTTTCATTATTCTTCTGATCAAGTATGTACAAAATCCTGGAGCTTACCATGAAGGCCACTGAATGTGAGTGGTTGCTGCTAGACCTTATCTCATGCTGTCTCACACTGCTGTTACTGGGAGCCATGAGGGGGTATTGAGAAGAGTTGTGTGTATCTGCACATCCACGTGTTGTAGTTGTGTTACTCACTGGTTTTCCTTCTTGTTGTTCTCTTTCCCTGCAGTCTGTGATTGTAAAAAGTGTTGAACGAAATGCCTTAAATATGTATGAGGCACGGAAATGTCTTCTGGGACTTGAAAGTAGCGGAGTTGTCGTAGCATCAAATCCCTCTACTGTCTCGTGCCCCGTTGGTCTGTCCTGTCCTGGTCTGGATATCTTGTCCTCAGCAGGACTAGGACTCACTGGACTTGGTATGCATTCCATTCTATATATATATAGATCTTTTTTTATGTAGTTATATATTTGTTTGGGACTTAATTCACTTGTACTAGAAAAAAGGACCAGCTGTGTGTTTTGCAGAAGGAATTGTGTTAAAGCATTAGAGAATTCCAAAAGCATCTGGCCTTTCAGGGGCTGCTTGTTTCAAAACTTCCTCCAAGGCTTTCGTAATCGTCCGTGTGACTCATCTCTGTACAAAATCCTCTGGGAGCTCACAAACCACTCAGCTGAAAGTGAGAGGGAGGGAAATGCAGGTGAAGTAAGATGTTGTGCCTTTACAAGTTTCAGAAGAATATTTCAAATGGAATTTCTTCTTTGGGAATATTGTGATGTCTCAGGCTGGCTGTTGTACCATCAGCAGTACCACGAAAGTGAAAATAGGTAACACCACACTCCAGTGCTGGTTGTATCTCGCTGTAATTGAAGGAGGCATGTGCTACTAGTTTAGATTGACTTATCAGTATGAAATTTTGGACAGAAATGTGTAAGTTCTCTGTCAATGTCATTTTGTGGAAGCTGCAGATAGTCCAGAGAGGTATTACTGTTTTATTTTCAAGCTGTGCAAATAGTGTATGATCAGAAATGCATACAAGGGACACCTTTTGACACTGGCTCTTGAAACTCAGAGGTCTCGTGTAACAACTGCTCCCTTGTGACCTGCTGTCCAAGAGTGCCATGTAGTCCCATGTCGGATGCTTTATGCCTTCTTGGGGGTCACATGAGGACAACTGTTGTGCTGTTAATGCTGCTTTTGTTACTGTTCTTGTCATGCCTGCACTTTGGGGTTGTGTGTTTGCCTCTTAGAGTGCAGTGATGATCTGCCTTGTGAATGCTGTTACATGAAGAACTGGTTTGGGGGGAATGCTTTGGGAATAAGCCATACATTTGGGGGGATGATTTGCAGTCAGTATTAAAGATGCAAAATGGGTCTTAGTGTGAAGGTGGTGGTTCGTTCACATGACCTTCTGAGAAGAAGGTTATCATCTGAGATGACAGTGAGGTTGCCTTCTTGTTCTCTAAGTGATACTTCCCTGAAGCACACTGATGGGAGCAATGAAGGGGTTACAAAAGGGTGGTGGGGCTGAGAAGCAGCCGGTGCAGGCTCTTTTGTTCTGACAACAGTTGGAGTCCAGTATAAGGACATAAGAGGCGCTACAATTCTTCCTGGGTGTTTGATTCCCAGTTTAAGGATGTTTGATTTTCTTAATGTGTTCTCTCCACAAAAATAGCAGCAGTTTTAATGTTAAAACTTGCTGGTGCAGTTTAGTGGGGTTTTGTTTGTTCTTAACTGGTACTTTTGTAAAAATGTTTTCCTGCAAGTCCTAAATATTCACTTGAACACTTTTTCATAGGCCTTTTAGGTCCAACAGCCCTGTCAGTCAACACTTCAAGTGCTCCAAACTCTCTGTTGAATGCCCTGAATAGCTCTGTGAGTCCCTTACAGAGTCCAAGTTCAGGCACTCCTAGTCCCACGTTATGGGCAACATCTCTTGCTAACACAAATGCCACAGGTTGGTAGAAGTTAAATGTAAATTAAATGAATTGTGCAAGAGCAAGTTTTAGAGTGACCATTGTCAAGTCCACAATCATTCATTTTGTAGAGACTTAACAGTTCTTAAGTTTATCTTAACACTGATGAATAAGTATCCAAATTTAAAGTTATCATTTAATATAAATTTACGTCTTTGCTGTCACCTGCAATGGTTTTTATCTGTTTTATAGATGTATTTTATATGTGTACATTAACTGTGTTAGATAAAGACAGCATTATGGGTTTGGCATGCAATTCTAAGAGAAACTCTTTTAATGCTGTATCAAAGCCACAGTTTTAGATCAGGTAGTACTGTAGTACTTGAGAAACTTTGAAGGAGAACCTTATCAGAATGTGACTGAATTTGTTGCAGGTTTTTCTGCTATTCCACACCTAATGATACCATCTACTGCCCAAGCAACTTTAACTAGTATTCTGTTGTCTGGAGTACCTAGTTACAGCCAGAATACTCCATCTCCGCCACCAGGCTTGACTCCTGTTGAAGTCCATGTCAATGGCATGCAATCAGAGAGTAAAAAAGGCTCACCTTCTTTGAATGGTCACGTGAAGGTAAGTGGTGCTAGCTCTGGAGAGGCAGATCTGTTTTTAGCAAACCTCTATGAAGGAGAGTGTAAAGAGAAAACCAGCTACACTAGTACCTTCTTAAACCTAGGTTTAGAAATAGAACAGTGGTGTTTCCAAACTGCTACTTGAAGAGCTAGGAAAATAGCATTATTTTTTTTCTCCTGTGTTAGGAATGTGTTTCTAGCTTTCCTGCGCAGATGGAAAAGGGAAATTCCTTCAATACTTCCTTAAGCATAACAACCACTGTCGTGATGTTTTCTGACAATCGTTTCAGGCCTCAAATATCAACTATGCTGCACTGTCTGCCACATCACTAGGAGAAAATGTGTTGACCACAAACCACAGTGATCCAGTGAGACAACCAAGTACTCATGGTGCCTCAGAACAAGTAGCTGCCAAGTCAAATGGCGCAGAAGGTAACGTTTTGACACTTTATTCTTTTGTCTGGTAGTGTTTGTGCAGTCTGTGTGCAGTTCATCAAACAGGATTGCCTGTGCATTGCCTGTGCAGATTGGGTTTGCAGCCACGTTGAAGGAAAAAGCGCTCGGATCTCCCGGATTTGTTGTCAAAGAAAATAAATACAAGTTTGGACTTGATGATCCCAAGGGTCTCTTCCAACCTAAACGATTCTATGATTCTATAAGTTGTAGTATCAGAGCTGGACTGTTACTATAAACACCCCGAGTCAACATAAAGGCACTTGTAACATTGGTTTGTCCCCAAAAAGCAGAGGGAAATAACCTATGAAAATTTTAGTATGTTTTACAGCTGCTTAATTTTATTGTTTGGAACAATTTCTGGTGGTTTAAATGATGTTGTTGTACTTTTTCATTTTAATGAAGGCTAATGCTTTTGAGAAGTTTATTGCCAAAAAAATGTGTAAGCCAAACCTAGATGTCACTGGCTAACACAACTGTTTTACATGTTTTACAACAGCATTTCAGTTAAGCTTCCTTTTAGGAGCTAAAAGAGCTAATGAACTGCTCCCATCATTCTCGGAGGAACAGATAGCCAGTTCTACACTTGAGCAAACACGTGTACAGGCCTTGTTTCCCGTGCAAATATTGAACAAGGGGGTGCTTTTTTATTAAGGGTTGTTGTCATTTGAAATGCTGATTTGAATGAAAGCTACATTGCCCAGTTATCATAAATATTTGAAAAAACGTGTCCTAAGGATATCTGAGTATTAAATGGGGACTTTTTTTCCCAACAACATTATCTGAGCATCTAGGTAGGTTTATTTTAACTAGATATAAAATCAAATTTATTTTAAATACTTAGTAATTTCTAATTGTCAGTCTTCAGGTGTAACATTAACTAATATTACTCAAAATAATATTTTAAAAATAGAAAATACTTATTTTGCCTACTCTACATGTGAATGCTAATACCTTTTTTATGCATTTACACTTACACCTATGACATACTGATCGTGACCAAGTTGTTACAATACTGTAAGGAAGAGGAGCAGATTTTGTTCTATAGTTGTCATTCCTTCAATAAGTTCACTAAAACGTAAGAGGAGTTTTGTTTAATTATTCTATTGGTCTTGTAGGTTGCAATGATGCTTTTGTAGAAGTGGGCATGCCAAGAAGTCCATCCCATTCAGCAAATACCAGTGATCTGAAGCAGATGATGAGCTCTTCCAAACAGGCCTGTGCTAAGAGACAAACTGTTGAATTACTGCAGGGCACCAAAAACTCTCATTTACAGTAAGTTAAATGGAACTTTTGCCATGCAAAAATACTTAACATGTTTGTTGTAGGTAGAGGGAGTGGTTCAGTCATAAGATACTCAAAAGAGTTGATTTAGATTGAATTTGATTGCTATTGATCACCCTGGACATTAATACACCCCACCCCAGTTTGTCTGATAATTGAATGCTTTTTGTACTTGCTAAGTATTTTTCTTTGAATTGAGAAAAGTGCCTTTCTCCCACACAAGAGAGAGTGGTTGGTTGTTTTTTTTTCTACAGAGTAACTTTTATTACCTATTTCTAAAAGATACAGTTTTGCACTTTCCTTTTTTATTGATTGTTTTGAGAACAATTCCTAATCGACAGCCTGTTTCCTTTTGTGTGTACTTGAGGCTGATTTCTTCTTAGAAAAACGATACTCAGGGCATAACAGCATGTTCTCCAGCGCTTGTCTTAATGATTTTTTTCTTTGTTTGGATGTTTTTTTTAAAGAGCCAGCAGTGGGAAAGGCTCTTTTGAGTCATGTGTCTTGGCAACACAAGTTTTTTGCTTAACGTAATGTTTTGTCCAATCTAATCTAAGTCATGTTTTCCCTACTCCTTTTGGGAACTGTTTATTATTGCTCTTTTGAGATGCATGTTTTCTCTTACCTAATTTATGCTGTTTAGCTATAATGCATATTTCATTAATTCTGCTTTCATAGTTTAGAAATCCAAGGATTCCTGCTAACCAAGCTCAGATGTTTGCATATCATTCAGTGCTTTTTTATGTCTTGTGCTTTTTCTCAACTATATGGTGCTCACAGCTTCCTTAGGGCATTTTTTTCTGGGATAGTCCACAGCATCTAAAACATGTTCCCTTTGCTTTGAAGTCAGTTTATACTCTTCTAGAGTAGGCATAAAATGCATCTGATTTCTAGAAAAGACAAGACTTCATTAGGATGTGCTTTGGCACGTAGGACTGCAGTTGCTGAAGCTTTTAAAAGCAAGCAGGATCCATGTTAACTTAGTTTTCATTATGCATCTCTCTTTGTCCTGCTGCTGTCAGTCTGTTGGAACCACTGGCCTGAGTGAGGCTGAAGAGTATAAAGTCACGCTGTGTAGGGGCTGCATGTGATGATTCCAGATACCAGACAGCTGCAGTCTGAGTCTGTAAACCATGCCTCACGCTCGCTAATATAGAAAGCAGCAGTAAGTGCTTGGTTTCTCTGTCAGAGAGGGAGGGGTGAAGAAAATCCAAGGCTTTGGAAGCGTTGCTCAGGGTGCTGAGATGTTGTGAGCGATGTGCAGGGCTGTAGAATGATGCTGTGTTTGCCTACTGGCATTTCTTGCGTTGGGCTGCCAGGCTTCTGAAGGCAAATCCCAGTTGTAGAAAGGTCACCCGATGTTCACTGCTCGTGGAAAAAGGAAGACTGGGGTTAATGCTGGCTTTCCTCCTTGCAGCACCGCAGAGAGGCTGCTCTCGGACGCGGAGCTGGGCGCTCCCGAGAGTCCCGTGGCTGACAAAAAGGCTCCTGGCAGTGAGCGCGCGGCAGAGCGAGCGGCAGCCGCCCAGCAGAACTCGGAAAGAGCACGCCTAGCTCCCCAGCCCTCCTATGTAAACATGCAGGTATGTGTCCCCCCCGGGTGAATCCTAGTCCAGTGCAAAAGCTGGTAAGTGCAGAGTGAAATTGCCACGGGGTGCCAAGGTGACTCCTGACCAGCAGACTGCCTTCCCGTTCCAGTAACAGCATTGCCCAGCAGAGTCGTGAGCTGTTCTGTCAACTAAAAGCCTTGAAGACAAAATAAGCCCTTGTGCTTCTGTTCAGCTAGAAAAAACATCAGTACAAAAATAAATTGCATGGCCATAATAATCTACATAAACTTGATTTGTGTCTTTTAAAAAAAAAATCATCTATCATTTGCTTTGTGAAGAGAGAATTACAGATAGAAAAGATGTTTTACAACTCTTCATGAGCAGTGTCAACACAATTGGGGGAGGGGGGATTTACTGGAGTGAATCACAAATTTGGGGTGGGATTTACTGGAGTGACTGCACTGGGTTTGCTTTACAAATAAAGATTTGTACCTATACTCCTTTTATTTCTCTTGTACTCCTCCTATTGTTAACTACAGGCTAGTACTATACTATAAACTACTCCCATGTTATTACAAATCTCCCCAAAGAGAGAGAGGCCCCTTTGACAGGGGTTAAGTGGTAGCAACAGGGTAGTTTTCATTATAGATCTTTAAGTGCAGACATAACTAGACTGCATGGCGTTTTGGAACAAGATTAGGGTTAGTGTTTTGCAACCCTTTTCCTTATCAGAGCTCTAGTTATTTCAAGTATTTGATTTAACATTTCAGGCTAAATACTGCATATTTGTAGTTTTGTATGTGTTTAGATTTGCTAATCTGTAATTCAAAGAAGTGTAATTTATTAAAACGACGTATTTAAACTTCCAATCTTCCATTCTCTTAAATAGTGCAAATTCAAGGATTTAGAATTCTCTCAAAACTTAGGTTCTTTTCCTTTCAGAAGATGAGTGCATGGAGAAGAACTAAACTTGAAAGATTACTAAGTGTAACTGGTGCCTAGATTTGCTGTCAAATATATATGCTGTCTTTTTTTGTACTTTTAGGGAATGTTTTAAATGATAATAACAGATGATTAAGAGAAAAATGCTTGAATAAGTGTAATCTTAAAAAAAAAATGAAGTTCTGCCTAAGCAGTTTGTAAGTACTGCTGCAGCCACTCTCAAATGGGTATCAGATAGTTGTTTAAACTCATTGCTACCTTTTAAGTGAGAGCTGTAACTAAGGCTCTAACTGGGTGACTGTCAAATTATTGTGCAGTACTTCAGCTTTCTCCTACATGTATTCACTGGCCACTTCCAAACCCCTTGCCTTGACAAAGAGCTGAGGACTGGAGTGACATTTAGTTTGAATGGCAACTAAGCTAACTTCTGCATGTTTAATTTTTAGGCATTTGACTATGAACAGAAGAAGCTGCTAGCAACCAAAGGTATGTGGATAAACAGTGCCTCCTGAATAGTTTGTCAGCACATGGCTGAAGGAATTTCCTGAAGCTTCAGTTTTGTAAAGTGATTTTTTTATTTAATTAAATTTAAAGCTGACAGTAAAACATTTGTGTATTAATTCTCACGTTCCAAAAATTTGTTAATACCAAGTTAGTGTAAAATACTGTAACTTGCAGAGGGGATATTCTCTGTGTGAGTATATCCATATGGAAATGACCATATTGCTTTCAGAGACCGCACAGCTGTAATATGTGATGTTATTTGGATGCAAATTAAAACTTTCAGATGTCTGTCATACTGGCAAGGCTGCACCTTATTTCAGGGATAAATTAAGATACAAAACTAAGAGACTTAATCATATCTTTGACCCTGCTAAAAAGAAACCAAATACCCCCACACCAAAAGAAAAACAGTAACCCTTCTTTTTGAAACAGATATTCTTTTGGCTTCTTTGCAGCCTTATGGGTTTTAACTATCTTCTGACAGAGTCAGTTGCTTTAAGGAAGGGTAGGTTCAGCCTGTTGTAGCAAGTGGAGGTGTTAAGAATTTACTGTTCTGTGGGTTGGCATCTATTAGAACACACAGCTTCAGGATTAGCATTTCAGTGCTTTTACTAAGGTTGAGATTTACAATTTCTTCCCCATTTTTTCCAGCTATGCTAAAGAAGCCAGTTGTGACAGAAGTGAGAACTCCAACAAATACGTGGAGTGGTTTAGGGTTCTCTAAATCTATGCCTGCAGAAACCATCAAGGAACTAAGAAGAGCAAATCACGTGTCGTACAAGCCATCTATGACAACTACATACGAGGTATAAAGAACTACCACAATAGAAATTTTATTTCTAGTAGCAATACAGGTGTTTTTCTTGAGAAATGTCTGTAACTTTTGCAAAAAGATCTTGCAGATAAGATTTTTAGCTTTCCTCTTGGGGTGGTAATTTTTTTGTTGTGAAAAATGTTTCTTACATAAATATTAAGGTATACAGAGTACATTAAGCCCAACACAAGAAATTACATCTACTTTGTAAGTCTTTTGTAAGTCTTGTAGCTTTATAGAAGTCTACTCCTGAATATATATTTGTTTGAAAAAACTTAGAACAGCTTATGGGATCAAATGTCTCAATAGCTGGAAACAAGTGGCAGAAGTTTTGTAACCGAACTAAACCAAGGTGCATGTAACAGAGAAACTATAGAATGTGGATCACTGCATAGTGGAGCAGAATGTTAGAGCCAGAAGGGGCTGCAGCTCATCTTATCTTCTGTGGCCAAAGCTGTAGAACTGGGAGAACTTGCTCTATTTGCACAATTCCCTGGGCCCAGAAATTTCCCAGGGAGGCAGCAGCCATAGGGTCCATCAAGCCTCTGCAGAGTCTCACCATGGGAATCTCGCAGGGAATTCATGTTTCTTTCTTCTCAGAAGCATTCTGAAGTTGCTTTTTCATGTGTTCCCTTGCTGTCATCCTTCCCAACTTCCACAGAGACATCTTTTTCATTACTTCTGTCAAATTTTCATGATATGTAAATGATATGTTTCTTCAGGACATACAGCTGTTCTGTAGAGGCCATGTCTCTTGTTTTTCTC
Organism: Jacana jacana; assembly: GCA_013400555.1. NCBI lineage: Eukaryota > Metazoa > Chordata > Aves > Charadriiformes > Jacanidae > Jacana > Jacana jacana. The sequence continues at coordinate 23,072 of VZTM01040281.1, forward strand.
TAAGAGTAGAAGTCAATTCCTGCCTTTCTGCCTCTGTTGAGCCATACTACCTCTAGCTCACACCTTTGTGATTTTACCAATGACAAGGAGCTTTTGCCTTTTTTTCTTCAGTGGTGTCAGTTTTCCTGAATAGCAGAAAAGATTGCTGCCTCCTACGTTAGTTATCAATTGGGATTCCATGCACATGCATAGAATTAAATTGTTTGGTTCCACAGCTTTTAGTTCATGTAAGTGTGTTATCAGTAACGTCCCTCTTCTTTGGGCTGCAACCCCACCGAATCCCAGAGCGAACTTCTGCTTTCAGGGACTGCTGGTGCTCTATTTTGGAACATTCTGACCCACAGTGATGTGAGCTGATACTTAGTACCTTGAAGGAGTATAAACATCTTGTTAAAAGAAAAACAAAAAATAAAAATGGCAAATTGACAAGCCATTGCAGACTTGCTGCTGCTGAATTGCATACCCTGTGGGTGCTGGGTGCTGTGTACTCGATCCACTTACCTTCAGCCAGTCCCTCTGCTACGTTCCCTTCCCCTTGAAGGGATCTAGTCAATAGGCTGCTTTGTCTAGAATTTGTGTGGAATTTGATACCAAGTGGAATGTTTTGGAAACAAACTTGGAACTAGTGAGGAATTTGTGTTGAAGTATGAGCTTTAAATAACTTGTGCTTAAAAAAAACCCAAATCTGTAAACTGCCTATGTTTTCAGCACACCTGCAGTTTTTGTCTGGTTTGCAATTATTTGCTTACTGATCAACTGCCAAAAGAATGTTTGCAAGCATTAAAAGCTGGGGTGTAAACTGAAGAAAACATCTGAGTTACAATGAATCTTCTCTTTTCTGCCCAATTTCTCTCTCTCTTGATTGGCAGGGTTCATCAATGTGTCTCTCACGGTCCAACAGTCGGGAGCACCTGGGAAGTGGCAGTGAATCTGATAACTGGAGAGACCGTAACGGGCTGGGACCTGGAGCTCATAACGACTTTGTCTCCTCAATTGGTAGCCCCAAACGGAAACAGAATAAATCAGGTAAGTAATTTCTTAAGATTGGGTTAAAAAAAAAAAAATAATCCTATTGCTAACCTCTTTTTTAATATCAATGTTTTCTGTCATCACTAGGGACTGTAAATACTGACACCTGTAAAGTAGACTTTACAGATGGAAAAGTGAAAGCAAATGCAAGGTTGTGTATCACAAATAATGCTCCAAAAGGAAAACTGTTGAGGAAATTTTTTAAATGCAAGACATTCTTGCTGAAAGCTCTTTGCTGTACTGAAAACACAGCTATATAAAAGCCTGTTTCATAGAATCATAGAATCATTTAGGTTGGAAGAGACCCTTGGGATCATGGAGTCCAACCATCAGCCCTACTCTACAAGTTCTCCCCTACACCAGATCCCTCAACACCACATCCAATCTACTCTGAAACACAGTCAGCAGATTTCTATACTGCCATCATTCTGCTCTCTTGTCGAGGCAACAGCAGCAGCTTTATTGGGCTCTTTGCTCACTGGTGGAGAAGTCTAATCTGAATTTGAATTTTAAAGCAGATTCTCCTACGGTGATAAAATATTTTAAGACTGTCCATATGTTTGACGTGGCCTAGCACATCATTTTAAACACTAGTTTCAGTGGATACAGGCTGTAAACTTTGTAACTCCTCTTTAAACAATGTTTAAAACTTAAAAATTAAAATTTTTATTAAATTGAACTCCTTGAAGGTTCATTTTACTAATAACTTGATATATGCTCTTCTGGAAGAGTGAAAAATGGTGGTAGAGAACCATTCAGTCCATACTGAGTTAGGGGGAAATAACTCCTTTGGCTGGGTTTACTATTTTTTGTTGCATTTTTCTTATAAAAATGGATAAAGCCTAAATCCTAGATCCAACTATGTACACAGGTATTAAAGTCCGACATCTTAAGGCAAGATATAGCTTCAATTAGCCTAAGCATTCGTGGCTGATGTAATTATTTATGATTTTTAAAAGCACATTAGTTCAACTGTGGATGGCTGCAGACCGTCTTCTAAGTACTCACAAAACAGAAGAGGTTAAAAGTTTGTCTTTGAAATCAAGCCATTGAAGTTTCCAAGTTAGTTGGACAAAGTGGAAGTTCTAGGTTAACCAAAATAAATAAGAATTAAAAACGTATTTGCATATGCATTAGAAGAAAATTAGAACTGTGACTACATTGGCAGTGTGTGAAACTGTTCTGTAGCAGCTGTATCTTTCCCAGAGAATGAAAGCCGTGGAGGAGGGACAAAAGAAATAGCTACGAGTTGCTGGACAAATGTTTTTACCTTCATGTATGGGTGCCAGAGTATTAAAATATAACTTTTCATTGATATGATGGCATAGAAGTGTTGAATTTCCACTTTGTTTTTGAGACAATGCCTCCTGACTGCAACAGTAGGAAGGATTTCTGGATACTCAGTTTTCAGGATGTTCTGTTGTGTCACCTTCCCTGAGCGTGGGACCAAGGGTTCCTTCTGCAGTATGTTTGTGCTGGCTCACTCCAGTAGCGAGGAGACTGAGGCATCCCCTTTTAAAGTCTACAAAGGCAACTTGGTTATTGCTCCATTTGTCAAACTTAATGTTCAGAATTTCACATTGAATGGTTACTGTATTTTAAACCTCCCCTCCAAAATGAAGCTGAGGTTGATAGAAGTTCCCCAAGCTCTGTAAATCTGATCTCAAATGTTTCTAACTACTCTGTGCCCAGAAGATAAGAAACGTAGCATAGCCAGTTGTGGGAAATGGTGGCTTTCACATCCTCTTGTGGTTCTGTACCAGAGGCCATGGTGTAAAGTCTCTGGGGCTGTCTTAAATTTACTCACCTGGGAAAGTATCTTTTTCCTTCTACAAGCTGCTTCTGCACATGCTGTTGGATCTTCCCGTGTCTGTAACAAGGGGAGGAGCACCCACAATGGCCTCACTCACACAAATGCCTGATGTGCTCCCTGGGAGCTGGCCTTTTCCTATGAGCCTGAGGAAGAATTAATATGAACTGTCCAGGGCAGGGCTACCAAGATGATGGAGTGGAGCATCTCCCATAGGAGGAAAGGCTGAGGGAACTGGGTCTCTTNTGTGCACACAAAGGGAAGGGACTGCACTGCTAAACCAGCTTTCTTCTTTGGTTGTTTTGGTTGGGTTTTTTTATGAACCTCACCCTGGAAACTTTGATAAAAGGAAATGCCTTTTAGGAATGTCATTTAAAATTGTGTTGGGAGTGTATTTCCAGTTTTACTCTCTTAAAAACTATTGCATTTATGGTTTTTTGTCTGTGTTTGTACTAAAATAATAGCCAAATCATGTGGCTATAGGTAGCTTTTTCATCAGGAATAGCTCCAGTGTGGTTTTCTTGCCATCCAGACCAGAAAGGGCTGGTTGCATTTGTGTGCAGTGGTGTTTTCCAAAATACTCACTGGAGAGAAGAGGAGAGAGCTTAAGAGGAGGAGAAGCAGCAGAGCCATTCCCCTCTATGAATTCCTGACTCAACACTGGGAATTAATTAACCAAAAATTTGCTTTATGCTTGTCATTCTCTGAGCCCACCGAAAGGCTTTTTCTGAATGAAGGTTTAACATTTTTTTTTTTTTTAATTTAATGATCTAATTTAATACAAAGTTGATGTGACAGAAAATTGTGCACTTCTGTGTGTGTGTGACTAAAAAGCGTGCTTCTTCCCTTTCAGCTGAACACTATCTCAGTAGCAGTAACTACATGGACTGCATCTCCTCACTGACAGGAAGCAATGGCTGTAACCTGAACAGTTTATTTAAAGGGTCTGATCTGCCTGAACTGTTCAGCAAACTTGGTTTGGGCAAATACACGGATGTATTCCAACAGCAAGAGGTTAGTATTCTTTTGAAAAGACATCTTTGTTTATATCTCACGTTTCCCAGAAGTAGTTGCTCTGTCTCTTGACCAAAGCCACAAAGAAGTCTCACTTTGTGACGGGATTTTCCTGAGCCACATTGTATATCTGTGAACAGAAGTACTATTTTGTCCTGCGCTGTTGATTTATATTTAACTAATTAAACTAGGGTGGCTTGTTGTTGGGGTTTTGGTTTGTTTTTTTTTATTATTCAAGAAAGTTTTAACCTTGGCTATACTACTAGGATGCTAAATGTAAATGAGTAGCTTTTAGTCAACTTCATGGCTAGGTTATGGAAATCTAATCTGCACTCACTCGTAGGGTCTTGTCTCAGCTGATGCTGGGGTCACATATATTAATCCCTGGACTCTTCCCCTGTGTGCCAGTTGGTTTCCTTTGATCCATTCCCAACAGGGAGATATGGGCAGTCATCTCTGTGAGCTTTTCACCTCTGCACCAAGTCATCTCAGTTTAGCCCAAGTGTTAGCATCTTTACAGGCAGCATGCATATGTTCATGAAGAGCAAACTCCAAGATAACCTTCCATTCATGTTGCACAAGTTGCTCTGGTATGCCAGTGCCCAGCTTCAGATTTGCTTCCATGAGAGGAAAACTGCACCCAGCAGGGGCACGTTGAAGTGTGTACTGCACTATTCCAAGGGTAGTCGTGAGGCAAACTTATACCTTTTCCTGTGCTTTGTCACTCATGTATATGTGCTCACAGGATTGTCCTGAGTCTCCTGAAGTGTATTGCTGTTGTCTCAGCTTGCATTTCTTTTTCTAATTGTGCTGCTTAAGCCCTGTGGGGGAATTCTATTCCTGTGCAGTACTGTACAAAAATGCCTAGGAACTGGCTGCACATGAGGTAATGAACTTTTTTGGATTGCAAAGCACTGTCATGTGTGGGATGGACACCCCCATGGGTTTGCATGCCACCAGTCTGAAGGCGGTAAGGTCCATCTTCAACCTGAGCAAATAAATCTAACTGTACCTCAATTAATTTTGGGTACAGTTCCTCAGCTTTATCTCCTCTGTACTCCCCTGCATGTTTCATAATACTCATATTTTGCAGACATCAATCCTTCCTGTTATCTTAGCCACTCTCCTACATGGCTGTGTTGGTTTCCAACACTAAAGGTGGCTTTTGTTTGACAGGTGGGGTTATTGTTTTGTTTTCTCTTACCTCCGGACCTGCTGATTAGGGTTGAGACGAACCAAGTAGCTTGGCCAGAATAGAGGCTGGACCATTTCCCACTACGTTTCTGTGAATTGTATTGGGAGAAAAAAAACCTCCAACATGCATTGTTGTACAGGCTTTAGAATGCAATGAACTGCTCACTGCTTTAACTCAAATGCATTGCCAGTGGTGGAGCAATCTTCCTCTGGTAACCTGCTGTAGCCTGAAGCACACCCACCATACACACAGACTCGTACACCTGGCTGCTCTCAAATATAGCGTAGCAATTGTGGTAAACACTCAAAATCTCAAGTCACAAATAAGTAAAACTGGTTTTCTCTGCTTTTTCTAAAGCCCCTTACTCTTTAGTTTCTCTTTATCTGTTAGAAATGCAGAGTGGCAAATGGAGTGACCATGAGAAGAAGCCATTGGAAAGCAGTGATTGCTGCTTACATGCAAAGAATAGGCTGGCAGAGTAACTATAAAATGCAGTAGGAAAAAAGAAGTGAAGCTATTCTGGACCACGTTCATGGCTCAATACTTTTGGAGAGAGACTTGTTTTGCATAATTTTCCTGTTTCTTTTATTCTCTAGATTGATCTGCAGACATTCCTTACTCTTACTGATCAAGATCTGAAAGAGTTAGGAATTACCACTTTTGGTGCCAGAAGAAAAATGCTGCTTGCAATCTCAGGTAAATAACACAGATTCCTACTTGTTGATTTTAAGTATTGCTTGTGTTCTTCTCACTTGAGCTGTGTGTTTATAGTTGATGAAAGGATCTTGGAAAGACTGAGAAGTAAGAATAAAGTCCACAGAAGTCATATTGGTTTGTCCCTCATCAGAAGGCACTTAAAACCAGGCTTTAGAGAGCTTTCACATTACTTAGTAAGATTTTAGTTGCATGGTCCTGTGTCCACTTGTAAAGTTGCAGCTTGGTAGAGAGCTTGTTTCACAGCAGATTGTGAACTTTGTCTTATGCCCCAAAACTGTAGCTCCTTGAAGCTCTGGGATTACAGGCTCTGCAGGGTCTGAATGGTGCTACATACTGGTTTGAACTGGAGTTTTTTGGTTCCCTGTCTTCCACTTCATTGATGAGCAAAGCAATCATCCTAGTGGGGAAAACCATATGGTGTTAGGGGAGCTTTGGTTTGGATTTTTGTTTAGGGGGGTTTATTTTGTTGTGTGGGGGGCTTGGGGTTGGGGTTTTCTTTCCCCCAAGGCCAGTTGTTTCTGCAAACTGTGTAAGGTTGAAAAGAAACATGTAACTCTTAGTTGGAGTTTTCCAGACCCCTTTAATTACTAGGATTTCTTGTACCAGACATGTAGAAAGACAGAGGGCAATTATAACTTCTTACACTGTGTTGTAGTATGCAATGCCTGACTGGACTTTTTTTTTCTACTTGTAATAAGCAGCATGAGATTCCATGTGACGTTGCCCCAGCAATGAATCTGTATTAGAAGAATAGTTTTCTGTAGATGCTTCATAGTAACACTTGGTCACTTTTCTCCCAGTTCTCTCTCTTCTACTGAAGCCATTAATGAATGTTATTTATGAATCTAAAATGGTGGCAAAAAAGAGGGTAAAAATGCCATTGGCTTGGTTCAATAGCAGTCATGAAAATCTATGTCATCATTTAGTGATTTGTATATATCATGGTGGAGCTTGCTTGCAAGAAGAGAAAGGAAAAATACTTTAGCTAAGCGTTTGCTAATTCAAGCTGAGGGTGCATGTTTGAATGTGAGGGGAGTGTCTGTTTTCTCTACAAGTCCTTATCAATATATTGCTTTGGTGTTGTGCTTAAAATAAGTAATTGTGGCGTTGAGAAGTGCTCGAGTTGGTAATAGACTGCTCTGACCTCTCGGTTTACGTGGCACGGCTGTGCTGCAGCCACACAATCCTGAAGTGCCTTCAGGAAGAGTGCAGCCTTGGAGCATTATAGCAAAACGTTTCTGAAGTGTTTCAGCTATGCCCATTTGACGCAAATCAATCTTGCAAAACTACCTACTGCACACCCTGTCGGTGCTGCTGAAGCACCGCCACGAGCAGAGGCCTGCATCCCGAGCAGCCTGCCTCGGTTGTTGCTGGCACTCGCTCCCTGTCCCATTGAACCGCTCAATTGAGCGAGGGCCTCACAGGCACTTCCACTCTAAAATGTCTTGCCTGCTCAAATATAAGCTTTGCTTGTGATTTAGAGCGAAATATTAAACCTGATTTGCTGAGGAGAGATACTTAATTTGAGTGTGACCTTTTACAGAACTGAATAAAAACCGCAGAAAGCTCTTTGACCCATCAAACCTACGGGCCTCGTTCCTGGAAGGTGGAGCCAGTGGAAGACTGCCGCGTCAGTACCATTCGGACATTGCCAGTGTCAGCGGCCGCTGGTAGCAGTAAGTTGTGGCTCAAACAAGTCAGCTGTAAAGATGGACATGGCAATCCTGTGGACAGCCTTCACTGCACACCACCCTCTGCACTTTGGGAGTTTGGGTGTCAAGGACCAAAGCATTTTGTCTGCACAATACTGTGCCAAAAAAAGAGGAAAACACGTTTTGTCTGTTGTCTTTCAAAACACCAAATGTGGGTTACGTTTTACTCGTGTAGATTGGACAGAATTTGCAATAATAATAATAATAATATACGGTTCTCTGTTTAGTATTTTATTACCTATAACTATAATGTATGCACTGAATTTTTACTTTGTTGAATGAAGGAAGAATGAAGAGCTGGGATGCCAGAGAGCATAGATTTTGGTTTTATCAAGATGGATTTTTCTGGTACTGCTTAAAATAATTATTGAGGTCTTTCTGCACTTTACATGTTCTGATTTCTTGTCCTGTGGAAATTTACTTCTCTTTCATTTCCATATCAATTTTTGTATTGGCACTAATCAATTTTTGTCAGGTGTTCCTGCATTAAGTCACATCTCACTATAACGGTACTAGAAACTGGTTCTTACACAGACTTTGGGTTTTTTTTCCCCTCTCTCTGCCTCCCCGGTAGTTACCTGAAGAGATTGTTCCAAAATCAAGCCACTTAGTAGTGAACCAGTCCTACTACACTCTTAGGAAGCAGTCTCCTGCTGCTTGCAATAATACTCATTCACTGTAACAGATGCAATGAAAGACCAAAATGGACCTTGCAATATTAACCCTTTGCAGTGATCATATTTAACTGCTGCCTGTTATGCTAAAACTGTTTTTAATGGTTGTCTCAAAGAAAAGGGCTATTTTTAGTACCCTGCCACTAAAGGACACTTATTTATATCAGACTTTTATTTTTAGATTCTATACACCTACAATACTTAAAAACTTAACTGATCTACTGCAGATGTATGGTAGAGAATGAAAGGCATTCGTCAAACTCGAGCTCTGGGCTGTCAGTTTGATTAAACAGACAACTAATTAATTTGACAAGACAGCACTGTTGCCATTTAACAAATGACACATATTACTTACATGACTATGCATGCAGCGATTAAGCGACCTACATAAAATAGGTGTGATAGCATCTGTTTTATTCAATCTAGATTTGTAATTGTCAGCTGCAGAAACATTTAAAACTCTGGAGGTGAACTATTTCTGAAACAAGTTATGTTCAACAGAGAGTCCATATTATACATGGCTAGAGCTAACTGTTGCCTTCTTATACTGTGAAAGTCCAAATAATTTGGCAATATTGTTTCTCTGTATTTACAGATGTCTTGTTATGGGTTTATGAAGGGTTCTGATAATGAAGGAATTCATGAAGTGCCTCTTTCTGCAATGCAATATGACGTTTCCAAGCATTAATTTGTTGAAAAGCATTCCCATAAGAAACATTGTGAGTTACCTCTACTGTAATGTATTATTTATGTTCGGTGTACAAGCCTTTTGAGATGGACATAAACCACTGTCAAGTGCTCTTAAAAGAAGGCATTAGAATAACATTTACAGTAGTTGGGTTTTATGCAAAAGTGGGTGAGAAATAGTTTTGACACTTTCCATGGATCATTCTTTCTTTTAAGGTGAGAATACAATACGATGTATAAAGAAATTTGCACACACAAAGGGAATTTAAAGAATCTATTACTTGAGGGCATAGATGATCAAGCAATAATTCAAAGTTTTGTTGTAGTTAAGCAAAAAATAACTGCTCAGTACTCATTTCAGCCATATCTCCTTAATGGTGTATAGCTGGGTGACTGCCCCTCTAGATCAAGTAGCACTTGGCTTCCTCTGGTTTTAAAATTGTTCTAGAGATGAATGGATACAACTGCTCCTTGTACACATGCAAAGTTCACGTCAAAGTTACGGTGCTCAAGTGCCAGAAGTCAGTGTCCACATATCTAGGAGATAGTTGTATGTACGTGTGTTACACAGGCAAGAGCAGCTTCGTGGAAACCACAACTTGTAATTCTAAAAGTATTTACACTTCTCCTTACTTCTAAGCACGTAGATAGCTCCAGTCACACAGACTACTTATGTGCTTAGACAGGTGAGCTGTCATTTAGGTGTTTGCATTTGCAAGACCAGTGGTTGCAACTCATTGTATTCAGTCATGTTAATTTTATAAAATACTTTTAATAAAATAAATATTCAGCAACACTTTGTACAGAAATTTCTGCAACCCTTTCTTGCGCTTATTTTGCCTAAACTTAGAAGTATCAAACCCTCTTTCCACTCCTAAGGTTTTCAGTCTAAGTCCATACTGTGTATCTATCTAGACAGTACTATACTCAGACACTGATCTTACTACAGTATTAAGTTGATGTGGTGTTTTGCTGAGCAGTGCTTACATCATCTACACCAAAGTGAAGAATTTCCCATTAACAGCATTATTTTTCAATAGGGCTTCACACACACGAAAAAAAGAACACACTGGAAGAAAAAGAATTCTCACTTGTTTTGATTCCACAAAGGGAATATGACAGTACAGTGTACCATATTGTTAGTGTTATATTATGCACAAATATTTGACTTAGTTTGAAATCTGTGCCTTAATAGTGACCAGTTATCTGTAAATATAGAGCAGATACAGATTGTATTTTTGTGGGTTGTGTCCTTTTAGTGATTTTTTTTTTTTAATAAAGATGAAATTAAAACATGGGAATTTTCAAAACTAATCAATGTTGCATAAAATAAATTTATATAACTCCCTTGTATTCTTATTGGTTAATGAAATATTTTTTATATAGACCCAGTTCCAGGGATGCTTGCTTGTTAATAAAAGATAAAAAGCAGTATTTGACAGAATTGCAACATGTTTCTTTCATGTGCTAATGCTCCCCCTGTTTTACTGTTCTTTTTACATCACAGTGTGTTTGTCTGGTTTCTAAATGAGAATGTCTGTCTTCTGGGGGTTTTTTGGTGGTGGTTTTTTGTTTGTTTTTGAGATACCTCTCATTTAAAATTAATGAAAGGAGTTAAATTATCTCGGGTTCAATTCCTAGCTGGTTTTTAATGGTTTGACCTACATGACTCTTATTCTTTCTTTGGTTTTCCCATTTTAATGACTGTGTGTGGTGATTAGCAGGACAGTTGTACGTACTCTTTCATGGTGGTCACCGTACTATCACTTCTAGTGGAGAAGCTGGGGGGAAGAAACACGAGGGATTCTTTATTTGGGATGCTGGCTGTGCAACCAGTCAGAAACTAGCAAGAGAGACAGCTCTCACACTGAGGTAATAAGTACATAACGTTCCCTCAGTCGGGTCTGTTTGCTTGACGTGCAGTGATACCAGTGGAATATTCCTTGCCTTACTGGGTGGTGCCTTCAGGCATTTCCAGCCTAATGTGCTTCCTGCATTACCTACTTTATACACACAGGTCTCCACTTAAATTAGAGTATTCCTGGCTTACTGACCTCTTGAAAAATCAGAGTTATTTTTCTGAATACCTCTGGGAATTTCAGGTGTGGGAACGAGTCTGGGAAGGTGACAGGTCAACAAACTCTCCAAAGGGTCTGGCGCTGAGCACAGACTCCCAAGGCATTGGCATAAACTATGTGGAAATAGCCCAGGCAGGTGGACTTGCAAATGAGCCAGCGTGTTTGATACCTGAGCAATACTGAACTAGAGAGGTCTGAAACACGATCACTTCCTTCATGGACCATTTATTTGGGAATATACTGCTTCTGATGGATCACCACCTGGCTTCAGTCAGCGGAGCGGTAAGGGTGACGTGGGGAAAAAGGAGGACTGGTGATGGGGTGTCAGAGCAGTGTTCCCAGCAGCTGGCATGGCATGAACAGGATTCCTCCCTGAACGAAGAACCTTTGCTGTCCAAAAAGCTCATCACCTCTCTCTGCTACCACTCAGAAGAGGAAAAACTGGTGACTTCCACTCTGAAGATGAAGATGTCTGCTAAGAAGTGTTGCCAAAACACGGGAGATGGATTCTCCAAGCTGTGTAGAGCTTACCAGTGAGACTCCTGTCCTTACTGTTTGACCCCACTCCAATCAAACACTTGGTGGAGACTGTTTTCCAGGACATTGGAAAAATCAGTTACAAAAGGTGTCTGAGTGCTGTTGTGGGCTGGTCAGGAAAGGTGTGGTAGGCAAGGATATTCAGAAACTTGTGCCTGTATTGTGAAATAAGCAAAGAAGTATTTGATTCCAGACAAGTCTGGACACTGCTGGAGCTCCCTTTTACACCTGAAGAACTGGCTTGCTTTGTGTCACACAGCTGAGCAAAAGAAAGGATTTTTCTTTTATCTGGAGTTGCTGCAAAGTCCTCGGGGATTTGAGAAGATGGAAAAGTAAATGGACTTATCGACATCTTTGCAATATGCACTGCTGGTGTCTACAGTAATTTCAACAGTTCCTCTGGAAGTGGAGAACTGAAGATATGTAGACAGCTAGGAAAGTGTTTACAGAATGCCTGACATCATTAAAAGATAAATGAGCTCGTACTTTGAATTGGGGATAGTTGTGACAGCCTGAAAAGTACCATGCAATAAACTCATGCTTTTGGGATAAATTTCACTTATTTCTCTTGTGGCTTAAGATACTGTCTGGGGTTTTTCTGTACCTGAAAACTAAATCTAGAAGTTACAAGAGGCTTTTTGCAGACTATGATTTGCCACTATATTAAGGAAAAATTGGGTTTTATCTGTTTCCTGTGCTATACGGAAGTTTCTATTTATAGTGTTCCTGACCTTAATGTTTTACATCATTTCATGAATCAAAGCAGATTTTATAAATTTTCTAAATTATGAAGACTCGATAGGAGTCAGCATTGAGCCCTGGCAGACAAAAGGGCAAACTGCATCGTGGGGTGCGTCAAGCACAGTCTGACCAGAAGAGAAGATTCCCCCACTCTATTCAGCACTGGTGAGGCCTTGCCATGAATACTGTGTGCAGTTCTGGGCCCCTCAGTTTAAGGATGTGAAGGGCCCTTGAATGCATGCAGAGGAGGGCTGCAAAGCTGGTGAAAGGGCTGGAAGAAGTGTTCTGTGAACCCAGGATTTCAGACTTGTCTAGTTTGGAGAAAAGGAAGCTGAGGGGCAACCTCATTTCTGTCTGCAGCTCCCTGAGGAGGGGAAGTGGAGAGGGATGTGCTGAGCTCTTTCCCATTGTATCAAATGATAGGACTAAGCAAGAATAGTTCAAAGTTGCACCAGGGAAGGTTCAGACTGGACATGAGTAAACATTTCTTTATCAAGAGGCTGGTCAGACCCTGGGACAGGCCTCTTAGAGAGGAGGTTGATGCCTCAAGCCTGTCAGTGTTTGAGAGGGGTTTAGAAAATGCTCTTAATAACCTGCTTTAAATTTTGGTCAGCCCTGAGTTGGTCAGGCAGTTGGACTAGTTGATCATTGTAGGTTTCTTCTAGCTGAAATAATCTATTCTGTAAATCATAGTAGTAGAACAGCCATATTTGCTACTTCTTATATTGACACAACTATTATGAGGAGCTAACAGTTGCTAGTGTTTTTTCCTCCACTTTGAAGAAAGTATATTAAAGAACAGACTCAAATGCAAACAAACTACTTATTGTAATAAGGTTTAATAGCAAAACAACCATAAGGTAAAACAAAACCCATTAACTCCCAACTTCTCATCAAAAAGCAAATGTTCAGCCTTGAAGGGAAAAAAAAAATGTTTGAACTCTCTCAAGGTGGTTGTGTTTGGTTTTTTTTTTTAATAAATAGTCCAGAAAATGGTCTGAGATTCTTGGAATTACATGTATTTTTGGTGTGTTGTTTTGTTATTCCCAGTACTCTTTAGAGTATTGGGCTATTTTGAGCTATAATTACGAGAAGTATTCTATGAATTTCTTTTGACACTGAATGAAATTAGATATGAATTATGTTGGAAAATGAAGATACTTGGTTATGAAAATGCAGAACCTTAGGCACTGGTTAAAGCATCATGTAGCGTCAAGTTTCTACACTCCAAGGAGTAAGATTTGGGCGGTATTTGCTCAACTGAGAAATACTGAGTGATTCCAGATGTTTGACAAAAATATGAGGATGAATACATTGTGATGGAAATTACCTTGTTTGCACCAAAAACTGTGTTGCAATTTTATGGAAACTGACAGATTGAAAAAGCAAAACATAAGAGGAGAAAAAGATCCAATTATATAATGAAGTAAAGATTTGTCACTTGCGACAACGGGTGATGAATGTTTTAAGAAATACTGTTGCCACTAATGTAGTAACTCTGGGACCAAGTATTGATACAGAAGTTCTCACACATCTTTCCTATAGTAAAAATCAGAGTTTGTCATCTAGGAAGGACAGAAGATTTGAAGAAACCTGAAATGCACATGCCACTAGGTTATGGTTCCCAAAATTAAAACCATCCACAGGAAATGCAATCTTTTGCTGTCTATGGACCATATGGAAAAGAAGTGGGAAGGATGTCCTATTTTGAGGGGAACGGTAACATAAGAGACTTTTGGTAGACAGTAAATCTTGCCATACTTGACATGTGAATGTAGTAAGGGAAAAGGAAGATGGAACCCGAGAATGAATCCATTTTAAAGCAAAAGAAAAATGAAGTTTGGATTCAACAAAGCATTCAGAACCTTTTGCTCTAGCAGGAATCTTTCCATTATGCAGCAGAACAGGTTTGGTTTCTCAAGACTAAGCCCAGACTCGCCTCAGTGTGAAGTTTCTTGGTACCAGAAAAGTTCCTTACTCTGATGTAGCTTGAATACAGCATTGGATGCTTAGCAATGACAGCTCAGAACTAACAATGCTGATCCTTTTGGTACTGAAAGAGACTTTTTTTTTCTTTTTTAATCTAGTCTAGCATCTAGAAATCAGTACAAAGCAAGCTTGCGTGGTGAGCGAGGCTAAATAGCTGACAGATTTAAATCTTGCTCTGAAATGGGATGGGAGACAAGTAGCTAAATAATCCCTGTGGGGCAATAGATATTTTTTGTGCAGCTTGTATTAAAATAATCTTAGTCTCAGCTGTGTTTCCTCTTGCACCAAGTGGTGACAATAGCCAGCAAGCTGGAATGCTGAAGGCGTCTGTCACGTAGGAAGGTTTTTCCTGAGCATGCCTCCAGCACTGGCTTATCTTCCATCTTCCCTGAAAATGGTTGCAGATGCTCCACTGTTGAGTCAGTACTTTCTTTCCATTATAATTCTGGACTCTAAATGCTAGAAAGGGCTGTTTTTTAAATTTTACATGTAGTTTCATGAGCTTTTTGCTTGCACAAGCACAACGTTTCCTACAAGTGATTAACATGGAGAGTATCCAGAACCGCTGGTGTTGATGAGAACTTTGAAGGATTTTTTTTGAAGAGATTTGAGTCATGACTGGAGACTGGAAATAACACTTCTGGCACTGCTGTCTGCCTTGGCTGCTGGTGGTGTCTGCTCACCTCTCCTAGATCTTGGCTCTCCTGTACTTGGCTGTAGCCTCTGCCGTCTTCTGGTGAGCAGTCAAGTTTCGAACAAACACTGTTGGGATGTTTTGAAGCATTTAAAATTTTCAGGCAGGCTTGTGTTTCCTTTGCTTTTCATGATGAACTTAAAAACTATGGCAGTGAAGGTACAGATGCTTATGGTCATCACTGGCCACTGTGAGGAATGGAATTTGCAAATACAACACAAACAATACGTTGTGATTACAAGGCCAATTTATATGAGGGCATAATTCCTTCAGATGGGTGGTTGTTCATGAAGAACACAAAGTAGAGGAAACATTCATTAAGTTCATTTTTGATACATTCATAGAAAGGAGCATCTGTCCTTTTGCATGGTGTTCCTATTACAGTTTAAAAATGATTATGCAAAGTGGCTCCACGGGGCACTTCCAGTAACCAATAACAAATACATAATTATTCAGAGAAGGATACTTTAATGCCTGTCCATTTCCTCTTTAGCATTAGTTATTGGAGTCAACAGCACATTTCTTTCTTGTCTTGTTTCCCATCTGTGCATAATATTTTTGCTGAGGCCAAAGCATCCATGTTCTTCAGCTGCATACTAATATGTGGTTATTCTCTGCTCGGGAGCTGCTACAGAGACAAGATAATGAAACCCCCAAACAGAATCTCTTATGATGTAGTTCCTAGTGCATCTTCCCGCTGTGTAAACGGGTCAGGAGCTATGAGAGAATTTCTGGAGTGAACAGAGAGGTTGGTCTGATGAAAACTTCGGAAATTATATTTTCAAGTCCTTTCTCTGCTTACTCATTATGTGATGAATCTGTAAGCTTCAGTAAGTTCTCTCTGTCAAATCACTTTCAACTGTTCAGTTTTTTGTGATTATACTATCTGGGATAAAGCTGGTGTTAAATCAAGTGCAGTATGAAAATGCAAGACTGTACTAGAAACTGAATATTGGTGGGGTTTTGTACCTTTGGTTTATTTTGAGTTTAAGTGAAATTCTATGGGCATTTCAGAATTTGTGTGTGTACATAAAACCCCAGAATGTTATGACAAAGAATCACTGAGACTGTCCCTTCCAGCTCCCTTCCCCAAACCAGATAAGAGTTCAGTGTTTCATCTTAAAGCATTTCTCCTCTAATCAAGATTTTCTAAGCTCACAACATTTGGCAGGAGAGAAATGAAGTTCTTTGGTTCCTGAAGGCAAACCATTTTCTGATAAACACCCTGGTATGTTTTCATGTGCTATTCAAGATGGGAGGTGTGCAGAAATATCAAAAGGATGTTGAAAGCTTTCTTGCTTGACCTCTAACTCTTCACCAGGTCAGCTTTTCCTCTTGCTTGAATTGAGTGAAGTTGTTCTGTGCCGAAGCACAGAAAAGAAATCCACAGTAGAGCAATACTTCCTTCTTCTGTGCATGCTGTGATCTTGCCTACATTTTTAAAAATAATAAAAAAAAAGCTCTCCAGACATCTAGACATGGTAATATGTTGTAAGGAATGTCTAGCTGCTATGTGTTCACCTACCCGGAGGTGAGGAGCGTGGGCATCGTGGTGAACAGGCTCTGAATTTGTGGGGGTTTTTTTTGTGTTCCTTCTTTCCATAGGGAACCAATTTGTGCCTGTGTCTCATGCTCAAGCAGGAAAAGGCAAAACTCTGAGATAGTATAAATTTTCAGGTCTTTCTTTTCCCATAAAAGCTGTCCCTGGCTAAGCTGCCTCTGTGAAAGCAGAGTTCTTTTCATTCCTGTTGAATGGACTGCCCCTGTTAGACAATCATTTGTCAAAATAAATGTTACAGTCTATCTCCTGGTGGCTACTCAAGTCTGCATAAAAGTGAGTTTTACTCCACCAGGACCCATAACTGAACGGTGGCCAATGCTGCTTAATGGTTTCTTTGCCTTTTGCAGCATTCATAACTTTCATTATGTAACACCCTAATGAAGAACGCTTCCGGCACAATTATCTTCTTATTTACAAGGTGTAATATTGTCATTGTATAACCCAAGTGAGGAGTTGGATGGTCAAAGGTTAACCCGGGCAGCTGTTAGGAAAGCTGTGGATGAAAGTGTCCATATTTGACTTTGGGAAGAGCTGCTGCGACGGGTCTTAAAGGGACAGAAAACATTGCAAACCTCTGCTTTGCTGTGGCTTATTAGCTGGAGTGGTGACGATTAGAGGAGGAAACCAGCTGTGTGGTGCACTGCCTTTTCAGGAGCTTTATCTCACAGGATGGTGGTCAGAGGGAGAATCTGCTTGGAAGTACGATGCACTTTTTAAGAATCATCACCAAATTACTGCTCTGAAGAGACAGATAATGTTTCGTGAGTGTTTTTAGCATCACATCGTTAAGTACTGAGCCTGTTCTTGATAAATGTGGGTTCATACCTCTACTGTGAAAGTGTTTAAAAGTTTTTGATTAACAACCACAACAACAAAAAAAAACAACATTCTTTAATTTTCAATGATCTTCTGATCTTTAGCAATATTTCCCCCCCCAGCATGGCAGAGGAGTAAATAAGGTGAAAAAACTCAAGGGTGGAAATAAGGGCAGGGACGTCCCTTACCTATTACTCTCAGAGGAAAATTAATTTCTTGACAGTAAAAATAGGTTTGGATGGTGAGAAACAAAGACAAGTTAACCCCCTCACACCTCACCTTTGCTCCTGCCTCTCCCTGCTCCAGGTGGCTCTTTCCCGCCTCTCACCTCCCTCCCCCTGAGGGGCTCAGTGGGGCCCCTCAAACGGGCCAGAACTGGCCCTGCCCTCACCTCACCTCACAAGACCCCTCAGCCCTGCCATTGCCCCAAAACCCTTGAGCTCCTTCTCCGAGGGGTGGGTTTGGGAGCAGCCCCAGCCACCTCTGACGTAGAAGATGCTGCCACTAGTCATGATGACACCTTCAACCAAAGAAAGATGGCGCCTGCAGCTGCCTCTTCCCCTCACCTCAGCACCTGGGAGCCGAGGCTGAATGCACAAAGGTAAGGATGTCCCAGCTGTAGGGAGCTATTTGGGAGTGATCCTTTTGGTGCACAATAAGGTGCCCCTGGTGACCCACCCCAGGTCCAGGTGGTGGCCATTGCTGCTGATGAGCTGGCCCTGCATCCAGGTGGGGGCCATTGCTGCTGATGAGCTGCCCTCAGAGCCCTGCCCTCCCCAGGTGCTGCCTAGATTAGGGTAGGATGGGACTCCTCGGCACTGTGGGTTGAGGTGGCAAACAGTGCTTGAAGCAGAGGCCTTTTTGTTACCACAAGTTTCTGGCTGAGTTACCCGGAAATGTGGAACCTTAGCCTTGGTGAGCAGAGAGGTGAAGCAAAGCAGGAGGAGGAACATCTGTGATGGTAAGTCCTCTCTTAAAATACGCTAGAAGAAGCACACTGATTGCAAAGCTGTATTTGGGCAGTGTATTCTCTCTCTTTGCTTGTCTAGTGCACGTGCCATGGGGTGCTTTATAGCAGGGGCTTGGGTCTGTCCATATGCTGGGCTGTCCTAAAAGTCTCTAGTGTCTGGCTGTAAAACTGAGTATCAGTGCCTGTATTTGGACCACAGAAGGATTGTAAAGCATGCTTAAGGTTCTAAATGATTGTTTTTCCTTGTTTTAAAATGCTTCTTTGTAGTCAGGCATGCTTTGAATTGCACATCTAGCCTCATCCAGGGCTTTGTTTGTGTGGCGTGAGTGTAAATATTTACATTAAATCAAATAGTAGTGCACCAATGAGGGTCCTCTCCACTGCCGTGTGTCGGGTCTCCAGCCCTGGGTGCTGCACGGGCAGAAACTGTGTGATGCTGAATGGTTTTGAATTGTTATTTCAACGTGCTGTGTGATGAATTCAGGGCTTGGCTTTGGGAGATAATCATGTGCTACTGACACAGGTCAAAAGTCATCCAAATCATGGTTTAAATAATGGTTTTGTAAGAAAAAGGCTTGGGGTAAACTGTTGAGTATGTCCAGTAATTTCACATCCATACAAACCTGACCTTTCATCTTTAGTCCTTAATCTGTGCTGTTTTTTTTAATGTTTGTCTGAATATAAGAGCAATCAAAGATCAGTCATGATTCAAATTAACAACTTATTTTTTTTTAACCATCTGATAAAGGCTTTGCTTTCCGTTTAGAGCCGCTGATATTTTGTGAGGCTTGGGAGTAAAGGCAATAGCAGATGGCAAAAATTTCCAGCAACAGGCAGCGTGACATCTAGGCTGAGCTTTCCCAGCACCCCTGCTGTGGCAGCAGATGGAGAGATTGGCAAGTAGAGAGGATGTTGCTTTTACAGCGCTCGGTGCTTCAAGAGATGGGCTTTGCTGTGTGAGCCGGGGTTGGCAGAGCTGGAGCCTGCTGCGGCAGCCAGGGCTGAAGGGAGAGTAGCAAATGCTAAGAAAGGGGATGCCAAAGGCACCACAAAAATGTAGCGGAGCTCCTAATGGTGTGTTGAGGTTTTCCTTGCTCTTGACCTTCTTTGACCTTTTTTTCAAGGCAGAGTATCAGAACTGCAGCTTGCCATGAACCTGCCTGCGAGAAAGGCGTTTCAGCCTTTTCTAAACCTCTGCAACGTATTCAGAAACTTTGAAACCTTTCAGTTGTTTCTGGGATAAATCACATTTAAATGTCTGAGCATATAAGTCATATAGCAACTGCAGATAACAGTAATTACCAGAAGCATTTAAAATAGTGTCTAATTTTGCTAGAAAATGAAATCACCTTTCTTCTGCTGCAACTTTGATTTTTTTTTCTTTAGAGCTGGTAGAAATCTATCTTTATGAAAGCTTCTAGGTTAGTTTTTATTTTACATCAGGCATTATCTTACTGCATTAAGTTTTCTTGAAACCTCTTTGCACTCAACCCATCCAAAATGACAAAATATTACTATCTCTTTATAAGCAATCTCTGTAGAACTGATATTTGAAACTGCGGTTCCAGCAGACAGATTAGTATGTGAAAATCTTTGCTTTTCATTATTTTTTATTATTGATAGGGGCTTAGAAATGATATTCTGAACTAGTTGAAGATGTTGCTGCTTGTTGCAGCAGGATTGGACGTAGGTGGCCTTTAAAGATCGCTTTCAACCCACACTGTTCTCTGATACTCTTAACAACAAAGAAGCACAAATTACAAGACTTACAAATAAATTACTTTAAACATATTCTTTATTCAGCAATACTATCAATCAACAAGTCTTTAAAAAACCCTTAGTTTTTAAAGGAAAGCAGTTTACAACATTTTCTTTCCTGCTTCTCAGGCTTGAGCCAGCAATGCACACTGGTAGCCTAGAAAGCCAGTTGCATCTGGGGCTGCATCAAAAGAAGTGCGGCCAGCAGGTGGAGGGAGGTGATTCAGTGCCTCTAATGCTTTCTGGTGAGACCCTGCCTGGAACACTGCATCCAGCTCTGGCAGAAGATAGGCTGGGAGAATTGGAGTTGTTCAGCCTGGAGAAGAGAAAGCTCCAGGGAGACATTATAGCAGTCTTCTGGTACCTAAAGGGGCATACAGGAGAGATGGGGGAGGACTCTATAAAAGGGAGTGTAGTGACAGGGACAGGTATAATGATTTTAAGCTGAAAGAGGGGAGATCTAGGTTAGATATGAGGAAATTATTTACTGTGAGGGTGGTGAGACTCTGGAACAGGTTGCCCAGAGAAGCTTTGGATGTCCCTTCCCTGGAGGTTCTTTGAGCAACCTAGTCTAGTGGGAGGTGTCCCTGCCCACAGCAGGGGGCTTGGAACGAAATGATCTTTAAGGTCCCTTCCAATCCAAACCATTCTACAATTTGTTATCAGCTTGTGGAAATAAAATGTGCTTCTTCGGGTAGCAATGGGTCTGGCATGGTGAAGAGACATGAATCTCCTAATGCAGCTGTGGAGAAGTTTGCTGGAACTTCACGGTTGTTCTGGTAGGGTGCAATGAGAAGTGAACACTAACTGTGCTGGTAGACTGCTATATAGGAGGCTAAAGGGTTTGTGGTGTCAAAAAAAGAGCACAACTTGCAGCTCAAATTTAGGTTCAGAAGCACTAGAAGAATCCTCCCTGTGAGTGGCATCGATTAATCATTGAAGTGAAAGATTTTTCTTCCTTTCCATGTAAAGTTACAGTAGGCTAAAATTGCACTCAGTGGGTTGTTAGCACAACATGCTTTTTTTAAGCTGAAGCTTTGTCTGAGGACGGTGACCTGTGAATTGTATTTTTAAATCTGCCACTAAGCTTTGAGGTGCCCAGAGGCACCATCTGGACTTTTAAGGAACTGTGAAGCAGCTGTATTTCATAAGCATCTGGAAACTTGCCGTTGATAGCTTCACAAAACAGCATCATTCTGGCTGAAATTATCAACTTTGTTAGGTCAGTATAGCTGCACATACTAAGGAATTTAAAATACACTTTTACAAGAATACATAAAAACATCACATGCTTATAGGCTTTAAAACTAGCAAAGTCTGAGGAAAATTGCCTAGTGCTTATTAAACTTTCTGCCATCCCTCTGTGTTCTGTAGTCAACACTGACATACTTCAGCTATTGCTCACTTTCTTCTCATGGGTTAAAAAGTAAGGAACTTAAACATTTTTGTAGTTCAGACGTTTCAATACTAAATAACTCCCTATTTATATGGCTGGGAGAATTGTAGTAACTTCTCTATCATTTCTTTGTATTTTAGCATACCATTTACATAACTCTAGGAAAGAAGGTACAAGACTTGAGGTTAGAGTCAAAGATTGGTGTTTTACTTCTGTGAATGTATTCTCTTCTAAATAGCTTCACCTTTTGGGAAGCTGTTTTTTGAGAAGGCACAGGGAGTTGGTGATGATGGTGGTGTTCCGGGGACATTTATCCCTACTCTTTTCAGCAGTTAATATTGAATCAAATGTAGTACTGGAAATGGGAGATTTAGTGTATCTCCTGTTGTTTGCACAAAAGCTTAAAGTAGATTAAGTGTTTTGGCAGAATCTGATGGCAGGAGTTAAGGGGGTGTGTGTGTCTGCTTTTCTTTTAAACCATAAAAAGGTATTTTTTGCATGTATCTGTGAATGTGAGATTTTCACGTACGTTTCTAAAACATACTACTTTTTGTGTTCTTTAAAACCGGGAAATTAGCTGATGGCTCAACTTTAGAGGTCCTGAGGTTGCAGAGAGGAAGTTCTTCCTGTTAATAAATGAGAAACATTTGTGTTCCCCAAGCAATGGAAAGAGGAGAGGTAAAACTTTTACAACTGTGGTGTGCTGCCCAAGTCTTCCGGCTGTGTGTAGTAAAAGTGATTGTGTAAAGCCCTGCTTCATCAAAGCAAACAGTGGCATACCTGGGAATGGCTGCACTGGGGTAGGTCAGGGTCTGTCCAGTCCAGGACTGTGCTGCCAGAGCCATTAATATTCCCTAGGATTTCCTCTTGGGCTCCAGCAGATTACTCGGAAGCTTCCACGCAACAGGATCAGCTTTCACGTTGATAGTTATGTTGAGAGCATGGAAAAAAGGTCCAACATTTAATTTTCTGGATGCTTTGTTTTGGGTTTTTTTCCAAGTGTGTGAGGAGCACACAACTGGGTACCCACCTGGGGACGCCAAGCCCTTTCTGGAGTGTCCCTGCCTCTCTGCCTGCTTTGCAGGTGGGGGCAAATTTCTGTTGTTGCCACAACCTTAACCTAGTTTCTTCAGGCTAACTGTGACTCCTTGGGATTTTGGGGGGTTGTGGTTGGGATTTTGGGGTGTTTTTTCCATGTTTAAAAGTTAACCTCATTGATTGATCTATCCTAGTACTGCCTGAATAGAATACCTGGATATAAGTGGTGGTTGTTCACATGTTCCTATGTTGTCTGCATGGTAAAAAAAGGAATGAAACTCTTCAGTGGTTTCAGTCCAGAGTCGTTCCTTGGTTATACAGGTTAAAACACTCTGCTCAGGCATGATGCTCTTGTGGTACAGTGCTGGGAAAAATGTTCTTTTTCTTTTTTCTTTTTTCTTTTTTTACAATAAAAAAATTGGTTTTGTTATTAGACTCTACAAGTTTCCTTTCAAGTTTTCCAAGAAATCTCCTGAGCTTCCCCTTCCCAACCAACACTGCCCTTGATTTGCAGTTGACCCCTGTGGGATGAAGTCATCAGGAGAAAGTTCTTGTTTTTCTGTATCTGTTTTCCTACACAGCCTTGTTGCTTTATTAATTTCACCAGAGTAGGCATGTGTTTTAAGTCTGATGACTTGTATTACGTTAGGAAATCCTCCCACAGCACAGACCTTTCTGAACATTGTTTGTTGACTTACGGGAACAAGATCATTCCTGTTGCTCCATCCTGGCCTTCAAAAATGGGCTGACATTTGTGTGTGGCAGCCACATGCTCTGGGAGATGGGGACAGCTCAGTCACTTTCCTGTTTGTAGAGCAAAATGAATAACAACAACAAAACAAAAAAGCTGTTGTCTGAGAGGG
This sequence comes from Jacana jacana, assembly GCA_013400555.1. NCBI lineage: Eukaryota > Metazoa > Chordata > Aves > Charadriiformes > Jacanidae > Jacana > Jacana jacana. Next base: position 46,351 of record VZTM01040281.1, read on the forward strand.
GCCTTTCTGGGTTAAAATGATGAGCAAGACAGCTTTAGAGAGGCATCATTTCTTTTAACAAGAGGCTTTTGCAGCTAGGAGGCTGCTGAGAGCCTTGCACGCGAGCGTTTAGAGGGTAGGTGGTATGTCTGTGTCAGCCCGCCTGAAAGAATCGGGGCGGGAGCGTCTGATTGAAAAAGAAACAGGCACTGACTTCCTCTCGTCCTAATCCCCGTCTGCCAAAAAGGATGGGGAAGGAGTATTTGGCATCTCCTGGAGGAATGCAATAGTCCCAAACGTGGTGTGAGAGTACTTCGTGATCACACACTGGCACTCGCTCCCTGTGGCTGCTGCCAGTTTCCCTCCCACGTGTGCTTAGTCTCGGAGGTAACGTGAGTCTGGATGCTGGACAGTTAATCAACTGCAGGGAAATTAACGTTTTGGAGACTGTTCTTGTGTTGTGGAGGTGCTTGCTGTTTAATAAAACACAGCATGCTGTCGCATATCACATACTTACACGACCCTGCTGGCCGCCTGCACTGTTGGCTTTTGGTTTTGGCTGGGGTTTAGCATTTCTCAGTGTTGAATTTCTCTCTTCTGTTGCCATTGCAGGGGGGAGGATGGGCTGTGCTATGCTGGGGAAGGCAGCTGAAGTCTGGCCCTGACAGCCTTGTGTTTTCTTCAGAGCTGTACACCCTCGGGAGAGCAGCATCCCATTGTCCCTGGGTGCCTGCATGCATGGGAGAAACACAATGTGGAGACTGGATTTTGAACAGTCTATGTGAGACTATTGTGGGAAGAGGGTGCTGAAGAGGTGGTGAAAGGCCATCTACTGAAGGGTGTACAAGTGTTTCTTGTGGTGATTTTTGCACAGATGAGAAGCTGCTCAGCTTTTTGTTAATGAAGGCTATGACCCTGCAGGTGTGGAGCCAAGATTCCCTCCTATGGCAGACCCCTTTGCCCTTGGGGACAATCTTGTCCCCAAGGATTTCTTGGGGAGGCTTTCCAAAAAGAGCCTGACAGCAGCCGGCAGGGTTGTTCCCATGAGGGCAGAGCTATGGGACAAACAAAGGCCAGCCTTGGAGAGGAGATGATGTCTGGATGCAAATCCAGCACCTCAGGTTGTTTGGATCTGTCAGCAGTCAGGACCCTGGTACACAGAAGCCAACCCATCCCTAAAAAAAAACCCCTTGAAGTCATTCTTTTGTTATGATCATAGAATCATAGAATCATAGAATCATTTAGGTTGGAAGAGACCCCTGGGATCATCAAGTCCAACCATCAGCCCTACTCTACAAGTTCTCCCCTACACTAGATCCCGCAATACCACATCTAATCTGCTCTTAAACACAGTCAGGGAGGGTGACTCCACCACCTCCCTGGGCAGCTGATTCCACTGACTGACCACTCTCTCTGGGAAAAACTTTTTCCTCATGTCCAGCCTAACCCTCCCCTGCTGCAGCTTGCAGCCNGTAACAGTAGCACCGTCTCCTTTCTGTGAGGGTGATTTAGGGAGTGGGTGTAAGTGATGTATGTAAATCCCACGTCAGCGCTACGTGCCTGTGTTGTTGCCCAGTGTGGCCCAATACACAGTCCTCGTGCTCTGGCCCAGTTCACATGGTTTTGTGTTTTGCTCTGGCAGGGGCTTAGTTTGCTCCATTGCACTGGTCAATAATGGTGTACAACTGCTGGGGGGTCTGGGTTTGTTTGTTTGTTTGGGATTTCTTGCTTGAGCTTTAGCTTTGGTTCATTTTGATCGTTTAAATAAATGCGTGGAAAGTGAAAGAGTAACATGTCCTGTCCAGAACAGACTACAAACAAAATACCCTGACCCCTGAGGAAGACTTTTCACATTGGGTATACTCAGATAGATAGAAATCTCTGATATTTTACCTTTTTCTAAGTCATCTAAATACTCTATTTTCCAGCTTTGTGACATTTGAGAAATGTAACAGTAACCTTGTTTGCTCATTTGCAGTTTCTTACAGGGCTTGGCAGCTCTGCCAGCCTTCCTTCTCCTGGGCACTGACCTCTGCCTTGGTGAAACACCCACAAATTCAGCACTGGGAATGTAATCGACTGAAGTTGATCTCGGGAAAGAGGTTTTGGGTTAGGTTGTTGGTTTTTTTCCTGATATATGGAGGGATTTTATGAACAGAAGGAAAGAATAGTCACATAGCATATTATTTCAATGGCCCTCACCTTCAGTCCTTTTTGCACACACTGGGAGAATGGCTGGAGAAGTTCCTGCCAGCTCAAAAAACGCTTTGGTGCTGAGCAGTTGGGACGGCACAGGCAGCACATTGCGCTCTGAGGTTATGCTCGCAGACCAGAAAATGAAGCTGCAGCTCAGGAAACAGCAGAGGCATGTGGCTGGAAGAGGTATGCAATTTTAGGCTTGTCCAGAAACAACTGAGGTATGGTTTTAGAGGGACAATTTAGTGAAAGGAAATTGCTCTCCTCCCACCCGTTGCACACAGGCAGGCAGATGCAGGGAGGGGTGGCCAGACAAAGGAAGAGGGGGAGATGTTTTGTATTGACACAGCAACAGCGTTGTCTGGAGAGCAGCAGAGAGTTTGTCACTGTTTCAAAATAAACAGATGACTTCGGACACAGGAGAAAATACAGCAGCTCTTCAAGATGATGTTGACCGCTGCCATCAGCAAAGCTGTGCTCTCTCACCTCAGGAAGAGCAAAACTCTACCCCATCTTTAAATGAGGGCTGTAAAGAGAAACTGTTTTCTGACATTGATCTACTGGCTGGACAAGAGAAGAGCCTCTGGGGTCCCAGCTACTGCCCATCTGGGTCTGTCTGGGCACTGAGGGCCACTTGCCTTTCCAGAGAAAAGCATCACAATGCCTCTGATGAAGGACAGCATGTGGTCTCTCGCTCCTGTGCTCTAGAAGAAAAATCACCATAAAGGCACTATGGTTACTTCTACCCCTGAGGAACAAATGGAAAATATCAGCATGGGAAAAATTTTAATTGTTAGGGTGTTAACCTTTCCTCACCAGTGAAACTGGTCCCGGCATGCGTCGGCTCTTGTTAGGGAGCCAAACACAGTCCCGATTCAATTTAAGCTCCAATGCTTTACTAGGTACTTGGATATCTTAATATTTGTCTTAGGAGCCTCTCTAAAGTACGGTTGCAGCCAGCTGAGAGGTGCAGGGTCTTGAGTGTGTTCCCATAAGCTCATCAGGGCTGCTCCCGCCTTGGGAAAATGCTCTGTAATGCTCTTTCTCAGCAGCACTGGTCTGTGACACCTTCTCAAAGCACAGCTCCTCGCTGAGTCTGCCTGCTGCTCTGCTTATTGAGAAAATGCTAGTTTTGCACTGTGGCTCCCCTGTGCTTGAACTCTCCGCCCCTAGTCTCCAGCAGACCAGGACTGGCCAGGGTCCGTTAGACTATTGATTTTTTTATTTATTTATTTTAAAATTGCTTTTCCATTGTAAAGCTGCAGGCACAGCCTGGCTTGGTATTGATTTCTGGCAGCATCACAAAGGGCGTGCAAGGCGTAGCGTTTGCAGGGCCTTACCATGTGTGGAGGAGAGCTGAGCCCCGTGCTGCAGAGCTGCACATCTAGGTCTCCCCAGTCCCAAAAGAAAGTGCAAGAGCAGAGGGCTGATGTGAAAGGGGAAGGGCAGCTGACAGAAACACTCACCTAGGTGTACCAGTGGGGCTGTGTCGGGCTTTGACTGCAGAAACTTGGAGTTTTCAGAATCTGAGAAAACCTACACCACTTCTCAGTTTGCTCCAAGAAAAGCACCCTGCTGCTCCCAGGTCACAACAGGAGCTGGGTTTGCTCAGGACCTAATTAAAGACAAAGCAGAAGTGAGTTTTTCTGCATATCATAAAGCACTTTGTTTCCACTTTGTTTGACCCCAAATTGTTTGGTTCATGCAAGAGTCTGTTCCACTTTTACCACTATAATTCCATAGCTAAAACCGTAGTCACGCGGTATTTGTCTGCCTGAAGAAGTTTTAATGTTCTTAGGACTGATGCTCAGACTGCAGTGCTATGTGCTCCTGCTGTCCACGTTTCAGTTGGAGGTAACTACAACTTTGCAAGCATTTGATCTAGATCTGGACAGGAAATTTAACATGTCAAGAGTTTTTGTAGCATATGGGTATATGTAGAGCACAAAATTGATGCAGAACTGACCTGGAGTTGAGAAAATCCAGGATTTCAGTCCTGTGGGCTCTGAAATGTTTTCAGCTACAGCGGCAACCCACGTACATGGAAGCTGCAATTCCCAGACAGTGCAACAGCATGGGCCATGAGTGTACCTGCAGGCTTTTCTGCTTACAGCACCTGACAGAGGCGCAGGCAAGAGCTTGCCAGCAGCTTGTTCCTGCAAGCAGGAAAGCAAGTTTTGGTCCCAGGATGATGTTGTGGTAAAGCTAAGGTCAGAAAGACAGGACTTTCTTTGTTGCTTTCCTCTTCTCCTTTCCTTATTTCCTTCCTGTATGCCATCATAGCTGGTATTTTGCAGAATTAGGAGGCTGAGTTTTTGTTACAGGACCTGGGTGCTTCATTAAGGCACAGAGGATGCCAGGGACCACATGCTGCTGTAGACCTGGGAGCACGGCGTATCCTCCAGGGCTCTTCAAATCCCATGGTGCAATGGGTGCAGGACCTGTTCAAGCATCTATTCAAGCCCTTCCAGCAAAAGTCAAATGCGTGCTTCCTTTCTTCTTGCATCTCTAGTACAACAGTTTGGGCTTCCCCAACAATAAAAGTCTGATTAGTTCACCAAGTCCCAGGGAACACCTATTTGGTATCTGTAGCACTTATGTATATTAAAAAAAACCCAGAAACCCTACCTTGCTACTTTTAATATATCTCATATGCCGCTTACACTCATGTTTTCCCTGCCTTTCAGGTGGCCTTATCACAAGCTGAATTTCCTGATAATAAACGAGATGAACTGTGTGACTAACAGCTATAGAATGAGGTTTTTTTCCTGCAAGCAGGAAAGCAATAAATAAATAAATATTCTGTTCTCAGTTCCTCAGCTTAGGTGTGAAACTTGCCAGACAGCTTTCAAACCATGTAAGTGCTTAATTCCCAGGGAAATGATGGATTTGTCTCCCCAGTAATGAACTCACTGTTTTAGAAGATGTTTGTGCTATAAGATGGTTTTCTCATCAAGGCAAGCGTTTCCATTGATTTATCATCCCTATTGTGAAGTAATCTAAGAGGCAACCAAATGAAGTTTAATTTAATAAATTGATGACTTTAATAAGCTACCAAAAGTCTTTAAACTAAAAAAAAAAAAAGCAAACAAAACCTGAAACAAACCACTCCCAGTAAATCCAAGAGTGTCTTGATTTTTTTCCTCTCTTTATCTCAGTCTGAGCTTCTTTGTGTCCAACCCCAAAAGAGTTCATCCAGCATGTCTAAAGAATGGCAGCTTGACTAAACCAGTGATGTGAAATTGCAGCAACCCTGTATGTTACTGCTGTTTAAAAAATTATTTTGAACTAATAGACACTGCAGAACCATGACTGTTGGTTTGTGTTGGGGTTTTTGTTTGGTTTGTGGTTGGGCTGGTTTTTTTGGTTTGGTTTTGTATTTTTACTGGATACTTTTCAAATTAGCATGCATGCGAACTTAGACATTGTTTTTAAAGTAAAATGAAACAAAACTTGGGGAACTGGGACACATAGAAGCTTTTCTCTGCTTAAAAACTCTACCAAACATCTCTTTGCTAGTTTCTGGGAATGGGCTCTTACTGAGGCAGATTTTTGCCTGAGGAGCAATATCATCAAAATATTTGCGTTTGCCTTTCAATCTGAGGCACTTAGATAAATAGCAGCTTGATGAACTACAAACACTTGTTCCTTGCACAACGAGGGCCTGTAAAGGCACAACAAGTTCTGAAAAGGTTTTTTTTTGACCTATAGAGAGAGGATGTGAGAAACTTAAATCTAGTTTTGCCCCCCTTGTTGGAGCTGCACTTGCTGCAGGTGTGCCTGTGCTTTCTGCTCCAGCCGCGGCAGCTCCTGAGCAGAGAGGTATTTACTAGCTGCTAAATTGACTTAGAAAGCAAACATGCTTTGGAGGACTTGCATCTAATGAGATGTCACCATAATAGTATCCCTGGGCATGAGTCAGTGAAAGCCGAGCTGCAGGATTAAGTCCTTGGGGGTATGTTTTGACCCATTGCTGAGAGCAACAGTGGTGGTGGTCATGAAGCCTCAGAGCAACTCTGAGGTTTGAGATCTCTCCTTGCTTGAGATTTTTGTGAATTGTGTATTGCACTAATGAATTAATCTCAAAACATTTACTCTTAACAATAAAAAAAACAAAACCAAACAACAAAAATACCCAAACAACAACTCTGCAAATAAAACCTAAATATGAATATTTTACGAGCTTGTTGAGTTTGGTTTCTGTCTAGTTTTCTCCATATGCTGAGAAGCTTTCATGTACCTGAAGCCCCATTCCTGCATGTACTAGGAAGAAATTATATCCCTAGGACAAGGAATGAGCTATTTAGAGATGTCTTAGTATCAGTTGTTTTTCTGTTCTGGTGAAAGCTCTTAGTATATATAGATATATGTGTATTACAAAAAATAATATATACGTATGTAAAGCCCTATGTATATATATGAATCCATTAAATAAAAAATTAGTACTTTCTGGTGTTCTGGTTTACATATAGTATTTAAAGCCTTAGTTAAAGGAGTGAAATTAATCATTGTGATCAAAGCCAAGCTTGCCAGGGTGCAATTCCCTCAATGGAGGGAGTTGATGGCCAGAACCTTGGTGGCTGCCATGTCCCCAGTGGGGGTGGCAGGGAGGCTGTGCCCCCCCGTAGGAGCTGCTGTGCCCTTTTCCTCCTTGCTGGCCAGGGCTATTGAAGAAAACCCTCCCAGGAGGGCAAACTTGGCTTTTGTGATCATTTCCTCAGGCAGCTGGGGGCTCTGGGCAGTTTTGTGGCCCAGATGGTTTTTTTTTTTTGAGTGAAAAATTCCCACTCTAATGCTTGCACAGAGTAGAAGTGCTGCCTTTTGCAGAAAGGCCATTTCCCTGAAATATGGAACCCATCCCAAAGTCCCAAACCCAAAGAGTTTGGACTCTGTGGCTGTGGCACAGCACTGCTCTGGTTGGGAAATGAAGGGTTACAGTGGTCCAGTGATAGTTCCAGCCCAAGATTAATTTGGGTCAGGAGGAGTTTTGTGGGTGGCTGGATGAGGTCTGGGGAGGGGAAGAGGGAAGAGGGCACTTGCCACATGTGTTCTGTGGCAGAGGTGATGCAAATTCCTGTCGTGCTTCTGATGTGCTGTGAGTCACATATCAAAGGCTTTGGAGTGTAGATGAGGAACACAAAACCTGTTGTTGAGAGCAGAATTGTGCAACTTCCTTCACTGGGGAAAAAATCTTTTGTTTAAATAAATGTTAAACCATTAAAGCTCAAATGGAGTGTAACCTAGTACATGCCTTTCTCATAACCATAGAAAATATACATCGAAGTTGGGGGGGGGAAACTGTAACATTAATTTCCCATTTCCCAATTTTCTTTGAGGTAGAAAATGAAGTTCCCAAATGCCAAAAATAACTTTTTCCACTTCCTGCTTCTGCTGTGAGTCCAAAACAGAAATTCTGCAACTCCAATAGGAAGCCTGTTTTTATGGACCCACCAATCCCTCTCCAGCTCAGGCACTGACTCAGATTTAGATCAACAATAAACCAGCCTCCAGATGTTTGAGGCTGGTACTAGCCTCTGAGTTCACCCGTTTGTTCTCCGATTACACGCCTCTTAGGCTGCAGAGTGAGTTCTTTGACAGACAGCTGAATATTGGCAACCTAACTGCTGGCTGTGAGGTTGGTGACAGCCACACAGGCTCAAACTCATCAATCCTCTTTTCAGAGATATGTATGTATGTACCAGAGAAGGTGTTAGATGTTGGATACACAAATTAGTAAAATTCAGCAATGTTAGCTGGTGATCCTGCACACGCAGATCATCAAAATAAGGCAAGAGCTGCTCAGTTGCGGAGTTACTCGGTTACAGCATCACCCCGTGCACGGGGGTGTAAACTGCTCTTAGCTGTCATAGCCAGATTGTCTTTGCAGTCATTGTTTTTGAAGACTGACAGAGTACCAGTTAGATTCTGTTCCCCAGACACTGGTGCCATCAGTGTCCTACTTCATTAGCTGTACCATCTTGAGGTCTCTCTCATTTTCTGCAGTTCCCTGCTGCTTAGCAGTGTCTGTGCTCAAAACCAGAAGCTTCTCCCAACTTGTGTTTTCAGGTCCCTTATGCTGAGTTGGAAGGACCTAACCTTGCTCCAGTAAATGCTAGGACTCTGGTTTACAATTACCCTTTTTTCTGAAGCTCTGTGGCCTGCTTTGTATCAATTTAACTGCATTTCAGAGCAAGCCAATTTAATTAATGGTTTCCTTCAGGATATCAAACAGCAGTATATCACATTTCTTACTGAAATCCATAAACATTAAATTGTCTCCATTTTGGTTTATTTAAAAAAAAAAAAAAAAGAGATACAATCAAGCTTGTTTAGCAATATTTTCCTTTAATGAACATATGTTGTTTGATCGTCAAGATGTGAGTCACTTTGACCTTGTTTTCAATTAGCATTTCGTGCTCAGTAATGAAGAAGATGCAACATCATCTGTTGAAAATCCACTCTTTGTGTGAAACTTTGGAACTTTTAATTCCAAATTACCAAATGATCAGTTTTCTTCTTCCTCACAGACAATCCTCTGTCAAGGAACCTGCTATGCGGAGAAGGGTTGCCCTCAGACTCCTTAAAAATAATGATTTGGTGCTAAAAATACTCTGCTCCGATTTTCCTCTCTGTTGTTGCTATGCCAAAAGTTTCCTAGATCAGGAAGGCGTTCTGTCTGTCTTTCTGTCTGTCTTTATCACAGTTATGAAAGCATCTAAGGGTCTGATTGTGTTTCCATTTCTATCTATAAAACTTGTGCTGCTGAGGTGGAGGTGAGATTGGCACAGGAGCGCAGGGGAAGGGAGAGGGAAGGGCTGGGTGTGCGTGTTGTGTTGATGACTGCAGTGTTGTGCCGAGGGTGCTCCTGCAGAGAGGCAGGTGGGATGGGACCAAGTGAAAAACCAAGGCTAAGAAATGAAGAGGGATACCTGGTCAAAATGGTAGCACTAGGGTGCAGAGTTTAGGTCTCTGAGGGAGTGGAACAGCCTCTGGAGTAAGTGTACACAAGAAAGATGGGCTTCATCTGAGCCAAGCAAATGATATAATGAAAATCCTGTAATCCAGGAATAAAAATGATAGAGTATAACAACATTTTTGAAGGAATAACGAAGAATGTTAGAAGTTTGGGATTGTTTAGTTTGAGGAAGAGGAGGCTGAGGGGAGACCTCATCCCTCTCTACAACTGCTTGAAAGGCCATTGGAGAGAGGTTGGTGCTGGTCTCTTCTCACGGGCAATGAGCGACAGAAGGAGAGGGAATGGCTGCAAGCTGCAGCAGGGTAGGGTTAGGCTGGACAGTAGGAAAAAGTTTTTCCCAGAAAGAGTGGTCAGTCAGTGGAATCAGCTGCCCAGGGAGTTGGTGGAGTCCCCATCCCTGACTGTGTTTCAGAGTAGATTGGATGTGGTGTTGAGGGATCTGGTGTAGGGGAGAACTTGTAGAGTAGGGCTGATGGTTGGACTTGATGATCCCAAGGGTCTCTTCCAACCTAAATGATTCTATGATTCTATGAAGTAAATAGCCACTGATAACCACAGCAAATAAAAACAGGCAAGAAACAAATGTAGAAGTGTTTTACAAGTGCTGCAGATGTAAACAAAAATATACCTCAACAAAACCACAACCAAATTACAGTGTATGAAAGGAAACGGCCGGTTTAAATCAGAATATGAATGTAAAAGATAAGCCAAAATCTTGGTAGAAGAGGTGAAATGCTGTAATAAAAAGAATGAAATCACACAGGCATGACAGCTCCTGCCATAAGTCACACTTAGCAGTCAGCCAGTTTTTTTAAGATGCTGTCAAGAACAAAACAACCTCCTTCATACAGTGTCTTTGGCTATGTAGAAAAGTTATTGTAAGTGTTTCAGCACACATACCTATAAATACTAAGATGTTGTAGAAGGAGGCTTTTGTTTTTGTTTGGGTTTTTTTTTGGTTTTTTGTTTTTTATATATTAATAAACATAAATAGATGAAGTGGAAAAAAAAGAGGAGGAAATGGCCAGCTCTTCCCATGAGAGGAAAGCTGAATGGTCTCCACTGAGAATCTAGAGCAATGCTCTGTTCAATAAACTTGTAGCTATGTGGGAACACAGGTGACTAGTCAGTGACAAAGTTAGATGAAGATGTCAAATCATTTGGGATGGCTCAAGCAGCTGTTACTTGGTGTTATTCATGGTGGTGGAATATGTTTCTCTTGACATTGAGCAGCTAGATGAGACAATGGTAGGGAAAGAAACTGAATTTCAAGTTCAATAGCCGTAAGAAACAGTTCCAGCCGTGCTAACTCAAGGATGGGCCCCAAATGAGCTACTGCCTTTTTAGGAAACACTTGGTAAGGTTATTATGGAAACTTATCTGAAAATGTTGGCTCAGTGCCACTAATGAGTGTATCTAATGAGGTTTTCCTCTGTGATGACCAACAGCTAGGGTTTTCCTTATAAGATGTGTCTTGTTTCAAGTAAAGGATCCTCTTCTTGCTGTTAAGTAAATGGCGTGCATTATCGATCCCTTTCACTTCCCAATGTAATCCTCCGGTGTTTGGGAGTGTATGTCTCTGTACATTCTTATTTTAAAACATGCAGTCTTGCTTCAGGTCCAGCCTAGTTTCTGGTGAAAAGGTTTTGCTCTGAATTTTCTCAAAAGCTTTCCGTCTGTACTTTCATTTAATCAGCTTATATCTGCTTCCTCCGCCTCAGGGATTCCTTAACTCAATGGAGATCTAGCACTGGTTAGGATTTTATACAGTTGAGGTAATCCGTAGCATGCAAACTTGGTGGTATTTGTAGAGTTTCTTGAAAGAATTTGTCTTTTTGTTTTATAGGCATTAGTTATCTATAGTAAATATTCACAGCTGCTTTTGTTTGCTCAGTTTTTTTCTTGACATTAGTAGGCTTGGATGCAGTTTGAGAATTATATCAGAAACAGTTATTTAATAAGAACAGTAAACTGATTTCATAAAAGTTTAATTTCTGAAGGATTAGGTCTTTATGAGCTTTCACTCAGAGGCTGACTGCATGGTGTTTAAAATAAACTCCTCAAATAATCAGAAAAGAACATCTTGGTATGAAATCCTGTTGAAATCTCCTTTGTGATTTTCACCTTTTATTTAATTTTATTTTTATTTTTATTTTTATTCATTATTCATGACCAGTTCACACTTAAATTGTGGATGGATTGCTGACCAGAGCAGAAGATATTGCAAAGGACTCTCTTACATTCACTGACGTGAGAATTGCATAGGAAAGTAATCAAAACAGGGTAAATCTCCATCATCCTTTTCTGGATCGCTACACACAGCAAAATTCACTACCCCCACATTCAAGCTCGCTTTTGCTAACCCAAACTGCTGAAATTTATCTCCTCAAGGAACTGCTTTTGGGATTCGTGCCCAAGACCAGCCGCCCAGGTGCCTGAGAAGTGGGGCCCACCGCAGTGCAGAGAGCATGAGGGAGTAGTTTGTTTGCTTTATGAAATTTAAGCAGCACAATGAACTGCAGAACAGTTTTTCTTGATTGAAGGGTCTATCTGCATCTAGAAGCATTCATATTCAAATGTATTTCATTGTAAAACATACAAGCTTCTCCTTCTTACTGCTGAGGTACTCATTCAGCAGATTTGTTCCCTGCAAATTTGCTCACTCCGTTGACCACACAGATGCATTTGCTATTCTGTACTGAGCTGAGCCACATTAAAAAACCCTCAGAGGGTTTTTCATTGGAGTTGCTTTTCATTAGTGCTTTGCTGATAATATATGCAGGAAGATGGAAGGAAAGAAGTAATTTATTGTTTCATTTGAAGAAGTCACTTAGGATTAGTAAGATTATTTTTTTTTTCATGGAAAGTGTAATAGCTGACCTTTAAAGAATAGGTTTGTTGTTCTGACAAGATATTGAAGTCCATTTTTTAATGGAAGTATTTTTTCTAAGCTTCACATGCTTAAATGGGAAAACATAAATTATTTCATTGCCCATGGTTACTTATGCCATGCTCCTGAAATCATAAACAAAAATGTAATCAGAAGAAGGATTAGCAGCTGCTTCTCTGCTCCTTTCTTCCTCCCCTCATCCCCTCCAAGTCTGGTACAGCTATGAATGCAAGCTATTTTAGAAAATAGTGTTTCTTGGTTGCATTGGAGCTCAACTAAATCTTCAAATCTAGAACACAAATATGGAATTGTCACCATATGTTAACTGCTAATTATTTAGACCTAAACTGAAGAATGGTTGCCACTGTCATAAATATTTTCTTTAATATCTGTTAAAATTAAATCTTTTAGAATGTATAAATACTTCTGAGAACTGCATGGGTTCAGTGGAATTACAGACAACTCCTGAGAAAGATAAGCTCAGTACCCTGCAGCAATTTATTTTCCTTTAATTAAGAAAGTAATATATTTTCTTATTTCATCATCCTCTGAAAACACCTCAGGAGTATCCTCCATTAAGTGAGAGCTATTCTGAGCTGATACCCACTTTCTCTTTCCCCATCACTTAGATGGGAAGATTAATGTAATGCCTCACTTTCAAGTAGGAATCAATTCATAGGACCTTAAATAGGATCAAGTAGGAGAATTTAGACTTTCATGCCATCCAGTGCACCTTCCTCCATTTGTTCAAATATTGCCTATGTTGCCTGCTGGCTCCAGAAAACACAGCAAGGCAAGAAAATGCCTTTCCCTGCACACTTGTTACATGGAAAATAGAGGCTCTTTTGGTGCTGAGTCGATAACCCCATTGTGAAGACCCCTCTTGTGTCAAGCCCAGGGGAGCGATGTGCTTCCCCATCTCAGCCTGTGTGTCTCACCTTCTCCCTCTCCGTGCTGTGTGCTGCCAGCTCCTGAATTGCAGTTCTTTAAGAGAAAGGAACAGCAGTTTCTGTGAGGAGATGATTATTGGCAATAAAAATGTTCCTTGGAAGAAGTCGTTGGATGTGAGCAGAAATGGCTCCAGCATCGGGGGAAGCATCCTGCCATGTCCTCCCAAAGCTTTGAAACAAAGGAGAACAAATGCCTTGGAAGAACTATAAAATTGTGTATAACAAATCCCACCCTCATCATGCTGCTCATGGAGGCAGTGACTGCCCTGTTTCCCTCCCAGTTCTCTTTCCCCATTCATGGTTTCACGTTCTTGCACAGAGGTTTCCAGTCCCACTGCAGTACAGCTGTGGAGCTCCCTACAGACTGAGAGCTCCCTTTTTTCCTTAACTTTGCCCTTCCCGAGCTTTAATGACCTAATAGGAGCTATTTCTTATTTTCCATTGGTGTAAATAAAGGGCTCAGTAACAAAAATACTCATTTTAGCCTCCCCCCAAAAGGCTTACAGTGAACTGCTATGTACTTATTGGACTCTGGACTCCATTGATCTGCAGAAAGAGCAAAGATGAGCCTGGGGGTGGGGGGAAAAAACATCACAAGAAAATATTTTATTTCCTGGATGCTCCCTCCCCCCAGTATCGATGCATTGATCCTCTACTGTTTCTCTGGTCTGTCACTTTTGACTCCATGGGTTTTTTTTAGTGCAAAGAGGGCATATGGTCTTTCTTTGTGCCTGGAAAGTGCCTAATGCGTTTGAGGCAGTAGGCTATCAAATAAGTAAGTTTATCTGTGTGGAGACCTGCACAGCCCATCTCATTTCAGGCTCCTACTTAACCTTCCTTCTGTTTGTTTTACCTACCCAAAGAGGAGACCGACCCCACCATTTCTCTGGCACCACCCTTTCAAGTTGGCTGAACCGTGTATATTTTTTACTTACATGTGTGTATATATGTATGCATTAGTTTTGGGTAAGCTAATGCATTTGTGAGAACTTTTCAGGTTTTGGGTGGATTTTTCTATTTTTTTTTTATTGTTATTGGCAGAGTTTGAAACCATCTGAAATGCAGCCACATTGGCTCATGCCCTGTAAGAAACGGGGGAATGAATTACTGTCTGCCAAGTGGAAAAGGATAAAACTGGTGTAATAATATGTTGCAATCATTCTGCAAAACCTACCACAGTAAATTACTGCTGTAACAACCTCTTTCCTGTTGCAAAAGGCTTCAGCCCAGGCGTTCCTGTGCCTCTCTTCTTGACGCTTCAGTTCTCGAGAGAAAGTTCTCTCTGCGACCCTTAGCACTGACGCACTACTAAGCTTCTCAGAGGACAAACTGAAAAACAAGGACGGAGGGCAGGTGCCTCATTTTGGGCTCAGTGACGCTGCAGGACGTGAGTGCCATCGGTTTGTGGCAGCTGACCCACAGCATTGTGGGCAAGGCTTCATCTGGCATGGTGGTCTTGCTGCATAGAGTCTTTTTGTCCCATGTGGTCACTGGTATCCGTAATTGTAGGTCACCTGAAGCTTTTATGATGCTGCCTGTGCAAGCCAGCAGCTGGGATGCTCTGCCCTGTGCCTGTGGCAGCAGTATGACCAGCAGTGGCCCAGGGGGAGCATTGCCCTCTGAGGCAGAAAATGAACTGCAGCTTCTGCTTTCTTCTGTCCCAGATGCATCTCCTCTCCACTGACGTTGCACTGTGTTTGGCACACAGTCATGTTTTGTTAACGCTGAATGAAGGAGTGAAAAGAGAGAGAGACAAAAAAGCAAATTACTATCCTGGTTTCAGAGTGATCCTCCTAAAGGGAGGGGAGAAGGTGACAACCTCTGTGTGGGAAAGTTTTCAGGTTGCTCTTGAAGTTGTTTATGTTCTGTGGAGAGAGTGGTTTGGGTCTCCTGAATCCAACTGCATGTTTGAGACAGAATTATTCATTTGTTTGAGGAAGGAGAAAAGGGGAAAGCAATGAGATCCCAGTGGTTTCAGAGGTGTAAGGTGATGGCCCTTTAACAGCACTTTCCAGAAAAGCTTCATAAAAATCTTCATCTGACAGCACTAAAACAGGAGAAGACTGTGAGGAACTCAGGTGCTTTGTACTTCAAACGTGCAAACCACCTCATGTGACCCAGGCTGTCAGACCAGTGACCGGGGAACATCTTTTCCCAGGGATTTCACCTTCTGCTGGCAAGATGGATGATGAGTCTTGAGGATGTTGAGAATTATACAGAGACAAAGTCTGGGAGTCCCTGAAAGCTGAGTGGAATGGAAATGCGCTTTCCCGACCAGTGAACGATGGGTTCCCAGCATCCTGTGCTTGTGTACGTGCTTAGCTCAGTGCTGCTTCAGCTGGTCCTGGGCTTTCCAACTGAGCCTGCTGTGATGTTTCCCCTGGATGTGAATGAACTCCTTCTAATTTCTCTTCTGTGGTGTTTATACAATTTCCTTTTTTAAAATTTATTTTTCAAAAAAAACATCATTAGTTTCCTGTACTTGAAGCTCACCACCACATCCTTGCACTCCCTCAGTCCCCAACCTCTGCTGCTTCCAATAATAATAATAAAACCTGAAAAGGATTGTTTTGTCCTCTTTACAGCTACAACAAAATGGATGTAGATTTAGCTGTGCTTTTCCCCTCAGATATCTGGCAGAGCTCTGTTTCTCTCTCTCCAAGTCCTTCCTGTGAGGAATGAGGACAGCCGATCACGGGGATAAGGATCAGCTCAGGGGAGCATGTGCTGGCCAGGGAAATTTTTTCCCTTTGATGCCCATTGCTCCCCACCTCTGATGTCTCATGCACATTTCACATTCTCCAAGCCCAGAGTCATCTGAAGTCACAGGCCAGAAGCAGCTTCTCTCCCCGGGCTGCACAGACCAGATCACCCCAAGGGGATTTTCCCTTCCTGAAGTTGCCAGCAAAATATTTTGCATGGCTTAACTTGAGGTATCAAATTATTTCCCAGCTATGGCCAGTTTGAACCAAAGGCTGTTATGAAGAAATGCTGTCTGTTACATTAACATGAGTGGTCAAGAACAGCCCCAAATAAAAGCTCTGAACAGGCAGGATCCAGTTGGCCAATTTCTTTCTTGTCTCTTGTGAGTTTAACTATACTTTCTCTCTTAAAATGAAATCTGATATTTATGGGAATATGTCGTTCTCTATAAAGCTATGATTTATTTTTTTTTCATGAACAGACCAAATGCTACATATAAACCACATGGAACAGATAAGTTGAGATATGTTTTTAAAAGGTTGATTTTTTTGTTGTTTTTTTTTGTATATATAACAGAAGTGGGTCTATCTCTTTCATGTACTGGATGCTCTCTATGGAAAATTCATAAAACAAATGGGAAATAAGAAACCATTTGTTTGCTGCTGGTGTAAAATGACTGAGAGGAGGAAGTGTCTGAATTATAATGGGTCAAGGAAAAATACCTCCCTGACTTCTCCTTCCAAAAGAAAACTGAACGAGTCAGATATCCTGCATACCAATGAGGATCAGTTTGGGCTACTCCATTCAGCTTTGCAAGGGAGTTTGGTTGTATTATATTAAATTCTCTCAGCCATAAGTACCTTTAATCGTAAATGTCACAGAGTATCTATTTCAAACTATGTTTAGGTAATTACTCAAAGTGGAAAACAAAGGGAACAGGGGGTGGTTTGGAGTTAGACTGGAAATGGATGGCTCATATTGTGAGGGGGTTTAATTTCAGTGCTGTGAGGACCAGGCATCGGGAAAAGAAGAGTGGCTGAAGGCAAGCAGGTGTCCAGGCTGGCTTCTTGCTGCTTGGAGCTGTGCAGGAAGGGGAATACTTCTGCTTCTTCAGCAGTGCCAAAAGTCAGCTTCTTGCCTTCACTGCTGCAAAGAGTATGCGTTGGAAAGCACAGAGAGGGTGGGAAGACAGGGTGGTTGCTACCACCCCATATCTTCATGGTCGGTACAGAACAAGGATACAGCTGCCCCCCTTCCCCTCCCTCCCACCACCACCTTGGATGGGGACTGGTTTTGCTCTTGCCCCATTCTCCCCTCCTTTGCTCCTTGAAAACCTCTGAAGTCCAGCTGGCAGTGAAGGAGGAGAGAAAGTCCAGGCACTGCTGCCCGGTCACCCTGCATTGCTTTAGTCCCATCATGGAGAGGAGAATCACAGCAGTGAAGGCCATTGGAAACATAACTCCCTGCAGCTGAAAGCTGCCTCACCAAAGGGATTTAGTTTATTATTTCTGTGTGTTGCTCCAATAACACTGGCTGTTAGGCTTGTATTCAGTGAATGAGGATTTGAGCTCTAGGAAGCTGTTTTGTTGCTGTCACAGTTGGTGTCTTGTCAGAATTTCCAAGGATATTCTGATATTTCAGGAGACCAGTTTCCTGATTATGGCAAAATGCACTGGGCTTAGTCCTGCATCAGCCTAAGGAATATTCTGCTTGATACAGCCTTTTCTTTGGACCGTGCAAAGCAACTTTGCTTGTTTGCTTTGTCTGCTGTTTTAAAGCTTTTTGAAGCAGATCAGCAGCCTGCTGTAGGGTTTATCTGTGTTCTTTCCTCTGCTTCTTGCCTGCTGCTGGGATGGGTAGAGCTGTGGATGGATGAGCATTCAGTTGGGAGATGTCCCTGCCAGATGTGACTCTCCCATCAGCTGCAGGAGGAAAAGTCGCGTTTTTACTCTGCTGGGCCACTAGATGGAGAAATTGTATTTACTCTTTCGGGCTGCAAAATGAATCCTGGCCTCCGGGCTGGAGCTCTTGAGAGTAATGAAGCGTATCAAGCCTGTTATCTGCAAGAGGTGTGTGGTGATGACTCAGACTTTGTCCCCCTCTTCAGCAATGCCACTGCTGCTCCTCTGAAAGGAGCCATGCTCTGTTGAGCCATGCTGAGGCCTGACGTGCTTTTAGGGAGGTACTCTGCAAAATCGACAGTGTCTACTCCTTTGAAAGGTTTCTGTGGTGTAGGGCAGCAGAGGGGTTTCTCCCTGGGGCTAATGGGTGCCTTCTCCCTGTCACCTCCTGCATGCACCCCACAGCTTCACGCTGCAGATGGGGAGATGGCACAAATATTTCAACAAAGTTCTGAACAGGGAGCTCATGAGGCCAGGGAACTGTCTGGTAACCTAAAAGCTCATGTCAGGTTCAAGGCAAAAACACAAAGCAATGTGTGCTCAGAGCCTTCTTTTGCTTTAGGTGTTTTACTGCTTCTGAGCCATTGCCTGTTTCATGATGAAAGTATTTGTGCACAAAGTGGCAGCTGTATTGTGACACTGGATCTGACAGGCCTGCAGATGGTGACTATAGGGCAGGGTTAATTCAAGCTTGAGAAATTTGGTAGGCACAAGAATATTTCAAAGTTGGGAATTAAAGACCTTTGCCCAAACCACAGTGAGTATCAATTCCCAACCATTAGATCATTTTGATTTAAAGCAAACATTTTGGGACGTAATGCACCCTTTTCCTGTAAGAAAGCAGTAAGACTGGACATAGTCCATTTTGGATTACCCAAAGCCTTAAGTCCACAAGGTGATTGGTGACTTGGTAATGTTACCTAAAAAAGCAGTTTTTTTTTAAAGGACAAAAGGTGGAATGCAGGTCACAATGATTATTTTCTGTGGTGTGGGGTGTGAATGATGGGATTGCAGCATGATACAGTGCTTTTGACAATGTTACAATAATTCATCAACTTTCTCCATGCAGTGCTATTTACAGAGCAGATGGGCCTTCCACTAAGGTGTGTAAAGTTTTTTTAATCTTCCTATGGATAATATAACTTTGGAAAGCAGCCTTATTTCCTTAAAGGTATTTCTGGGAACATATTTAAAGTGGTACAACCGTTGCAGTGTGATAGCAGCTATGAAAACACATACCTCTACCTGTGCAGGCAGGGAAATGAGCCATGCCATGAAGAGTTACCTTCATGCTACCACAACCAAGTCCATGCAGCTCTCTGTTCCCACCTCCCCCTACCAGTTTCCATCAGATTCAGGGTCTGTATGGGGTCATACTGCTGCTTGCACTTACCCCGATGGGTCCTGTCATAGCTGATGGATTCTTTTGTGAAAGCTCAGTTACCCAAAATTGATGTTAGCTCAGAAAGCTGCCACAAGAATGTGTTTAAATAAGCATATCTGCATCTTTTAGGTAATTGGAGCTACTGTAAATAGCTTAGCCAAAAATATAGATGAGCATTTCTATCCTTCCTTTCAAATATCACCGCCAAGCAACTAGGGAGCCAAATGGTTTGACAGCAGTTGTGTGCTTTATCTGCGTGTGCTTTCTTGGAGAAATAATGTCTTTGCACTGGAGTCTGGAAGGCAGAGCTATAAAGGAAAGAGGCCTGTGAGAAGCAGTTACAATCACCCTTTGGGCGACTTCAGTTAACTGTTAAGGAAGATCTCTAACGTTGAATCAGGTTGGTCACTAGGACTCTGCAGTTGACTAACTGAGAAAATTGTACAGCCATGACTTTGGCTAGGAGAAGTCTCTGTCATGCACTACAGTGTGCACGAGGGTGGATGATTTGTGGAAGTTTTCCCCTTTTGATTTATAGAAATAATTCCATAAGGGAAACTTTTAAGCCAGGGCTCCTCGTGAATTGAGACAGTCCTGGTACAGGAGCAGCAATGCAACGTGTGCTCGGGGGAGCCAAGGTGCTTGTGTAGCCACAGATCTTTTCCGTGTCATGGAATAGAGGTAATCTTTCTATTTTATGAAGTCATCTGCTTTTACATTTTTACCCACACACCTTAAAATGA
Organism: Jacana jacana; assembly: GCA_013400555.1. NCBI lineage: Eukaryota > Metazoa > Chordata > Aves > Charadriiformes > Jacanidae > Jacana > Jacana jacana. The sequence continues at coordinate 66,073 of VZTM01040281.1, forward strand.
TTCACACAACATATAAGTAGGGTATTTCTATCTTAAATATGAGGAAATGGAGTGCATGTGCATGCACACAGGAACAGAGCCTCTCCCTTCCCACTCCAACCTGTGTGTTGACTTCAAATGGGATAACTGTGTATTCCCAGGACACTTCAGTGATAGAAGGAAGAAGCAAACTTTCTCCAGGGCATCTGTCCTGATTTTATAATTGGAAAATCTTCCAGAGACTTCATGCCCTGATATGCAATAATATGGCATGGCAGGTTGGACCTCTGTGTCCCTGAAAACAGGCACTGCTTTGGCTGAAAGTTGCACAACAATATACCGTGCTTTGATCCTGTAGAGTAGTCTTTTGGGGTTTCTTGTTGTGCTGGAAGGGTGACTGTCACGTGAGTGGAGGTACTGGCTGGAGGCAGCAGCACAGGGCTGGATCTCAGAGGATTTTGCAGCAGGCTGCAAAACTGTTCCAGCATCCCAGCAAGCCAGGCTGAGTTTCCAGTCACACCAAAGTGATGGCACTGCAAAACGCTTCCTTGCCTTCAAATTAGCTTTCACACTTTGTGATGTGCACAAGGTAACTTCTGTAATCTTATTTTTCCAGGCAAGCTAAGATTACTCTGTGTCCTTAAACTGTAAAGAGCCCTTTTATGCAGTTAGATGATGTCTTGTCAGCTTCCCATCATGTCTGATGGAGCCAAGGGTCAAAGATACTGAATCAAAATTAGGTTTTAAAAATCCATCCATGAGCCAGCATAGGGAACTCTAGGAGGTGAGATATAATCACAGTCCAGCTTTCCCTGGGCATTGAAATGTAATAGAAATGTCATTGTTGCACTCTTACCTTGTATTTTATGCTCTTCGTCAAGAACCTATTTGTCTATTATCTTGATTTATTTATGGCCATTCTTTGGCCAGTGCAGGAACTACCACTGAGCTTTGCTACTGCTTCTCACCTTCCTTTTGCAAACATTAGTTAAAGGAAAAAAGCTGCAGACCACACACTCTGTGTAAAGGATCAGTACCTTGGCAGGACAGAGATAGGATGGAATTGCTTATCGTTCTTGTTTGGGTATGGTTCACATGGGCTGGCTTCATACACTGAATTCTGAAGAGAGGCATAAACATGTGAGTGACAGTTTCTTCAGTCACTCAAGGACTTCCCAGAGCTCTCTGTCTGAGATCTCATTTTTAATGGGGGACCATCTGCTGCAAATGCAGACGGTTGTTAGCAAATGCTGTTCCAAGCAACACCCAAGGTAGATGAAACAAATTAAGAAAATATACCACCTGCTTTTCTGTTTGTTTAGCTCATTGCATTTCACAACACATTGTGTATAATCAGTTTTACTGTTCCCTTCCGTGGCCTGTCAGATTTGGGTTTTGTGGGGTTTTTACACATGGTGAGAGGTTAAGAAGGAAACCATAAAGGCTGTAAAATCACAAAATAACTGCAGGCACCACTCTTCTGCATTCTTTCTGTTTATCTGAAAATGGCTAGGTTTGTAGTGAACAGCAATGTACCTTCAAAGCTCAAGTTATCTACAGTCTGCAAGCATAGATTTCTAGTTCCTTGCCATCTCCCTGTTGGTTAGGCTGCAGTTTGCAGTGCAGTTGGCAACGGTCCCCATGTTGCTTTTGAGGCCCTCTAATTACTATTAATTAATTAATTAATTAAAGTATAGAGGTATCTTATCTGAATTCTGGCATGACTTACCAAACTCACCTCTTTGCTTTCAAACTTCTTGAAGTCTAGACAGTTTGTACAATTTGCATATTCAATTAAATATTATTTGCTGCTTTGACCTTTGATGTACAACGTGAGCTTCAATTGGCTGCCTGCTTTTTCACAGCAAACACTATTAGCACAAGCCTTTTAATTGTTGAGATATGGTTGAATTCCTGTGAGTTAACATTTACAAAGCTAAGCATCAAAATATTGTGATGCTTCATGTGACTATTCCTAAGATCTGAGATAGGGCAAAAAACATGCATCTTCATCTTGCTGGTTTTTGCCTTGTCAGGGTGACTACCAACAAAAGGTCGATATTTAGGCTGTGAGAGTTGCCTGGGGTGCGTCACTACATGGCATTGTGGATCTGATACCAAGCAGTCCTACAGAATGATTGTGCCCAAAAATAAAAGCAAGGTACCCAAGTGTAAATAGTCAGGTTGAGATGACTTAATTGCATGATTAATTTTGGACACAGGATGTGTGACTATCCTGTCTTAATGAGAGGCAAGGGAAAGGGATGCCCCTGCTGTCCTCCCTCCTCACCAAGGTGGCTGCCCAAGGTGTGCAGGGGCACCTCTTTCCATCCCCTCCCATTGAGAGCTGAGCTGCTTGGCGTTGGACAACTTTTAGAGGTAACACCTGTGGCTTCCTTTTCAGCAGTAGGTAGTTAATGCTCTTCCCCTCCTCACTTTTGGGAAAATTACAGTTAAGCTACACAAGAGCAGCTCAAAGTCATGCGCTTAATGGTATCCTTTTTTACTCTCTCCCTAACTGAGTGGGCTGTCTCCACTCAAGGTTGGTACAGCAAATGTCTAAGTGAGGATCTAGAAATCCCAACGGGGGATTTACATAAGCCTTTTGCTTTCTCTAGGCCCACAGCTTGAATAAATAATAAATGCATCTCTGCTAGCGTGCCTTTGCAGACCTACCCCAGACAAATGCCTACTTGTTCTGGTATAAAAATGTCCCAAGTGTCATAGGCCAAAACTAAACCGTGTTGTTTTCTCTCTCTCTCTTCTTCTTTTTTTTTTTNTCTGGCTTGGCTTTCAATTACATCAGTAATAAACACAGCTGCAGGCTGAACAGGGCTGTTCTGTAGTCTGGCCAATTATACCGTGGCTGATATGATAGTGGTATTGTGTGGCACAGCCCAGAGAAGCAGTCAAATTTTCATCCCTCCCCAAATCTACCACTCCTCGTGACTCTCTCTCTTTGCCAAGGCCAAAGTGTGTGGGTCAGCCCTCTTGGAAGGGAAGCTGCCATTCCCCCTCTGAATATCCCAGGAACTCTGTACTTCTTTCCCTGCCCACACGCAGGTCACCTAACCTGTTGCAGATTGGCTGCTGCCAGGATTTTGTGGCAGGTTTTTCTGTGCCCTGTGATTTCTTTGCTTTTGTGATCAAAATACTCTTTCTTTTACCTGGTTCTCTGCCTGCAGGTCCCAGGTTGTGGGGTGTCAGTGCAGAGCAGCTTGTGCAGAGCTGTGTCCTAATTCTGCTATCAAACTCAGAAAATTTTGGGGGAATTCAGTGTAAGGTGGTTTGCAAAGTGAGAACTTGCTCCACTTGATTCTTTGCAGTGGGAATACAAAGCTTCAGCAGTTTCTCTGTACACAGAAGTGTATTAAATATCTCCACCAAGTGTTATGGTGTCATCAAAGTACCTGTGCTGCCCAATTAATTTGCATTGCATCCTCTGGGTAACTTTACTGAGCTGTGTTTGGAAAGAGCTGAAATTGCTCCAGGTGTGCTGGGCTGGGCCCAGCATTTCCTAGACTGTTCACAGTTTTCCATAATGCTGCAGCTACTGACTGTGTCTCCTGGATGTTTGTCCTGTCTGGCTAAGCCTAGGCTCAAGCCATCTGTGCAGCCTCCAACACCATGAGAAATACTTGCCCTGCACGCTTTGGGAAACAGAACGGCAGAGAAAGCGTGTGCTTGCACAGCTGATGGGTGTCAGGAGAGAGTGAGGGCTGGGGGCACTTGCCAGGCAAGCGTGTAGGACACAGTCTCCAAGCATGTGAGCCCCTGGCAAAGTGTGAAAGTCAAAGAGAAACAGAAGAAAATAGATGGCAGGAACTCAGCTGAACTGCCTATCTGTATTTTTAATAATGTGGTCTTCTCCCTGTGCTGTCCTTAAAGCCTGTAAAGAGCTTGTATGATTTCCTGTCCAGCTCACTACAAAAAATAAAATTCATTAAAAGAATTAAGGGATAATGCTATACTAAAAAGCATACAGTCTGCAATGTAAACTAAACAGCTTGTAGAGATGGTAAAATGTCAACACATTGCAGGAGCCACTTATTCCAAATATAAAAGACAACATGAAGGAGAATACCTTCTTCCCACCTGCACTCCTCTCGCTGTGGTCTGTGTCAGTGGGAAGATGCAGCAAATGAGGTGTTTCCTTCTGGGACAGAAAGGGGTTAGGACTCATATGCTGGCAACTTGTCACCCTCTGCCTCCCACAGCCAGCCCAATTTCAAAGTACATTTCCTTTTGTGAGAGGGAAGCAAACCACAAGGACTCCTTCGGGAGGAAACTTTAGGGTATGAAATTTCTTGCTTTTTCTAGCTACCAGTGACACTTCTCAGCTGTGGCAATGGTGCTATTAACCTGGCTTTGGTTCCTCCGAGGTAGAGCAGTCTGCTGCAAAGCAGTCCTCCTCAGGGTCTGAGGAAAATGGAGTCCTAGTCTGAAAGGAAAATACAAGCTGTTGGTTTGCGTTTCAGTCTTGTTTTCCAGTGAACATTGCACAGCTGCAGGACTGCGTGATGCAGAACAGAAGCAAATAGGGACAGCTCTGGACACAATGGTGGGAATAGTGGAAGGGGCACAAGGGTGTCCCTGTGGGGACAGCAATGGGCAGGGCATACACGTACTCCATTTGCATTCTTCAGGCTCCCTTATCTCTTACAGAAGGGAAAGTGCAGCTCCAGCTGTTAGCCAGGCTGGACCAGGAATATGCTGAAATCACAGTGCAACTCCATAGAGGGTGTTCAGGCTCAAACCTGCCTGTGCCTTCGCCAGGCACTGATTCAAAACAGTTATTGAAATCCCTGCCAATATCTGCTGGCAGCAGCTTGGGCAGAAGTACAAAGGAAGAAACTGACATGCTATAAAAAGCAGCTTCTCTCACTGCCGGTTAGGGACAGCAAGGGCAGTGCCCCTTTGCAGAGCCACAAGGTGCTAGATGTGCTGTTCTGCTGCTGCCAAGGAGCAGCTTGATCATCTCCTCCCATCATCTTGAGAGCGAACCTCCCAGTTCCTCTACTGCCCAGAGCTGTGAGCCCAAAGGGCCTCAAGAAATGGAGAATTCAGGGAAACTCCGAGAAATTTCACCACTGGGGAAAACAGTATGTTTCCCTAAGCAACACGGTCATTCAGTAATGGATTATGTGACCGTATGATGACAAGCCCATGGTTACTCCTTTAATCTATCATTAGTGTATGAGATAAAGAAGCCTTCACTGCTCCATCAGACAGTGCACTATGGCTGGTTGCATTACCAGGAGGCTAAAGTTGCTTATGTCTCAGCCTGGGCTTTTTTGTCTGTAGATTGAAATAGATGGGAGGAGATACTGAAGAGGAGAAAGCAGTAGGAAGAGAAAAGGTTGAATGGTTCAAGATGAAGACCGTGCTAACCACTGTACAATGCTGTACAAAACCAGTCCATCTTTGTTTTCTGTATATGAAGTGTATTCAGCTGCTCTCCATCTCTTTTGTCTGTCTTTCCTTAGTAAGGCTGGTGTTTCTGTTAGTTTGTTTAGCCTGCAGACAATATCAAAATGAAACTTTAGGCTTTCTTGAAACAGCTCATTTAAAGACATTTACACAGAAGTACTGGGATAAAAATGCACCTTCTGAATGGAACACCAAAAAGATATAAATTTGAGAGAACCTGTGTGTGCTTTCAAGTAAATTATTCTAATTTTGGTGTGAATGTAGTGCTTAGCAGAAATCCTGCCTGCTGCTAAGAAGTATAAACCATGTTCTGTTTAAAAACAAATATAACCCCCAGTGGCAATATTGCTTGTCGTTAATAACCACACTCTGGAAGTGCATGTTAGTTGAGGTAAACACTAATTCCCCTTTTTCTGTGTTTCACAGGTCTTGCCAAACCGTAGCATGTGAACACAAACCATGGTAAATCCCAGCTGGGGAGAACCTTAGCTCTTAATTGTTTTAAAAAAGTAAATCAATCCTGATGATCTAGAGGGGTTGATGGCACAGGTATGGTGCCCAGCAACATCCCTGGGCACAGCTGAGTTGACTGGCTTGGGCATGGTCTGTGTCCTCTGGATCCCTGCTGGGCACAGGAGCAGCTTCTCAGGCCTCTCCACAGCATCGTTGCACACAGAGGGTAGCACTAGTCAGTGTGCTCTGTCTGGTTTCCCTCCATTGCTCTTGGGTCTGTGCTCTCTGTACCACGGATATGTTTTGCAATGGTTTACAGCAGTTTTCTGCTTTCTTTTGTCTGGATAAACCCTGGGTTTGTGGGGTTGGCTTTCAGGATTTGTAGAGCTGCACCAGTGGCAGCATCTGCACCTCCTGGGACAGGAGAAGCTTATGGGCGGAGGAAAGAGAAAGGTTGTTTGCGATATGGGTATGATGACATTGGAAAAACACAGTGCTAATAACACCTTTCCCCATCTATCTGAGAGGTTTTGTCACCAAAACCACACAAGTAAGAGCCTTTCCATGCAGAATTAATTTTGCTCTTCACAGCCCAGTGGCCACATCTTTTTAATGGAGTCAGAGATGCACCTACATTGAGTGTGTTTACCTCTGTGTATATATATATATTTTTTTTTTTTAAAGTACTCTGCAGTGAAGCAATGTTAACCACTGCAGGAAAGATCCAAAAATGTCTTAAGTCTAAGGAGAGTTGAACTGTATTTAGAAACTGGAGGGGGACTGCCATTATGGTATGGGTTGTATCTGCTGCCAGTGCAGCTCTTGGGCAACGTGCTTTGCTAAGGTGCAGCTAAGACTGTGAAGATGTCTGGGGTACATGTACTGAAAGCCTGGTACACTCAAACTGTACTACCAGAAATACCTCAGCTATCTGAACTAGGATTAAATTTAGGAAAATGAGGAACTTCTGATTTTCAAAACCCAAATCGGAATTACCTTCAGCTCCAGACTTGGCAAACTCAGTCAGTTTTGTTCCGTTCATGGAGGAAATATCCTATGTAGTTTCTATTGACCTGGTTATTACTGTATCACTTCAACATGGTTTTAGGATTTTATGTTGTCACCCAGGACAATGGTATCTCAGATAATTCAGGTTACTCACAGCCCATCCACACCTCTGGTTTCCCCAACCTGTGTCCTTGCCTGCTCTCTGTGAGTTCACAAAACATCCCCAAGAATTATAAATAATCCTTCTTAGGGCAGAGGATTATACAAGTGAGGAATCATTGGAAAGATACACATCTGGGATGAACAACATGAGGGTTGCTTCTAAGATATGGTCTGCGTTTCCCAACCAGGCAATGTTTTGCTCCAGGCAGTGACAAAGTTTGAAACAAGATGTTCTGCACGTCTGTGTGTGAGGCACTTTCTGTTGTGGACTGTTACCTGGTGTTTGAAATCCAGTCTAGCCTAAGGGCTCAGTCCTTCATGACAAAACCCTGTGGGCACCTGGCCCATGGCAGGGGCTCTAGTTGGAGGCTTTGGTGGCATTACAAATATCCAAAAGCAGGAGCACCAAGTCTAGGAGGCTCCTCTGGTGAGAGTGATTTGAGATGCAGCAGGAGAGCTACCCTGGGAGGGGAGTGTCTCTCTCCACCCCCCAAGCCCTTTTACGAGGGTGGTGTGGGGCAGAGTGCTGTACTGAATATGTGGCATATGTCAGTGTGGCACTGGAGGACTTATAGCTAGTGCCCAGCTTGCAGAATTTTCCAAATTGAAGACCACTGCCATTCCCTGAATTATGCTGGGGGTCAGCTGGCTGGAACTGATTCTGCTGTGGTGAGTCCTTCTCTCAAGGCAAATTTGTCCTGACAGGGAGAGAATCATACTGCCAGTAAAGGAAATTATCTTATCGTGAAATATAGGACAATACCAATTCTTATTTAAATAAACTCCCTGTATGCATGGAATCATCTGGTTTATATAAACACTTTTCGTCTCAGCAGATTGTAGGTACTTCTGTTTGTGTGAAAGTCACTGTGCTCAAGATGAAGACAGCTAGCTTTATAAGCCTGTACAAGATAAAAATGAAGACTAAATGATCTATTTGAAAACCTAGGGGAATCTCAATTACTCAGAAGTCTGACCAGCACACTGTATGCTGCTGGAGCTGCCCCTGCTGGAGCACTGCTTAAGAGTAGCTGATGCCAGCGCTGCACGAGCGCGTTGTGGTGAACCGCCAGCTCTGGCTCAGGCTCAGTGCAGCAACAACGTGATGCAAGATGAAGATTTTGAAGATAAGATGAAGAGCCCCTGTCCCCACCCTGTGCAAGCACTGTGCATTCATACTGATGCAATAACCTTAGTGTTCCTGTGACACCCATCTGTGATTTAAAGCATGATATTACCAAATATTTTGTGCAAAATATCAACTTTCCTCCTCCGCTTCTGTCCTGTTTATGTTCTTAACCCAGGTTAACCAGTCTGAAATAGGAGTGCCTCATGCTTTACGTGCCTTATCACTTATTTGTCACCCATGAGGGTCTTCCTTTTCCTCAGAGGGGGAGAACACATGGCTTTTTTGTGGGAACAGATGCTTTGTTGTCAGGCAGGCGAGGAGGAGCATTCCTGGGGGTGGGGAGGAATGGCTGGGTTCTGAGGTGGCTCTGGCTCTGCGGGTCCCCAGAGGCAGCTGCGTGCCTGGCAAGGGGCAATGTTCATCACAGCCTGCAAATGAGAGTTTGTGGCAGTAATGGGATTTTGCTACCTAAAAATTGACTCCATTTACTGTTCTCACGGTAACCGAAAGCTTAACTGCTCATTAGTGAAATATGGTGTGCTACTCTTTTTACCTGATTCAAGTTATGTTATATAATTACAAAAAAAATACTAGCAATGCATATGCCTAAAATGTGAGTTCCCAACTCATCCCAACAACCACAAAGCATTGCAGTGTGGCTGAGAGAGCCTGCGCACGGCTTTGGGGATGAGCAGCACTAGCCTGACCTGCGTGGTGCAGCTGCGCTCCAGCCTTGCAGGGGGCAAAATGCAGAACGCCAGGAAAGAACAAAACAATCTCCAGCTATGTGGCTCTTCAGAGCTGAGGTCAGGGAACGTGTCTCCAGTGCCTGCCCTCTATTTTCACTAAAACAGATGAATTTTAGAGTAGGCGCTGACCTACATAATGTGGGAAGCCTTGCCTGCAACTGTTCCTGGGAGATTAGTAGAGGGAGCTGGGTGTGGGGTATAAAGGGGTAATAACAAATTTTTACTTTTTCTTTTTTTTTTTAAACTGGTTAGCTATTTAGGGACCAACCTCATTAAATCCACACACTACAATTCAATGGCCTTTGAATGAATGGATTAATTCAGTGTTATTTTATCGCTTTCCTCCTGCACCCTGCAGCTGGGCAGTCTAAAGTTATCTTGTTTTCTCATTTATAAGTGTTGTAAAGGAAGCTCCCTGGAGATGATGCAGTGTGCTGAACACAAAACCCTCTGCTGAGCTCTATTGCTGTGAACAATCATCATAACAGCTCCTCAAAGCAGCAACCTGGGCTACACTTCATGGGGGATGTATTAACTGTACGTTTCCCCTTTTTGCTGTTTCACCTAGGGATCTCAGTGAAACACCTAGAAAAGTGCAGACAATCAAGACTGCAGTATTGATTTGTGAGGTTTGGGCTCATTTGCTTTGAATCTGGGATGACTGTGAATTACACCTTCCAGCAACAGTGTCAAAGCAGCGGCAGGTCCAGAAAAATGGTGTGAAGAATTGGAGTTTGTGCTCTTCATTGCTTTTACATGGAAAACACCGGGGTCTGGGTTCTTTGCAAACAGAAATGTCTCACACTGAGCACAGCAGATTTCAGAAAAAAAAATATCTAGAATATCTCAGACCACTTCTGCTTAGTGGTCACTAGCAGGGCTGTGATAATGTGCACTGTGTTTTAACAAAAACCTCTCATCTACTTTGGCATAACATTTTTTAAAAGCCTCGCTGAATTTCATCTTTCCTGGTAGATAATAAAAGTACATTTTGATTTTCAGGATGTGTAGTTGCTCAGACTGGTAGCTGGCAATGCTATCTGTATTCAGCATGTCTATGAAACAGCCTTGATTCTCTGGAGAAGGGACTGGCCCATGATAAATCTCATCCTTTTAATGTCTGCAACGAAGCTGCCCCTGGCCAGCCTTCCCCTGAGGCCTGATGGAAAGAAAAGCCCGTGGCATTTCTATGGTGCAAATTTTTCTAGGTACAAACTGCTGTAGGACCCCTCATCTCCCTGAGCCTTTTCCCTCCTGCAGCTTTCATACACAATATCTCAGGTTCTCTGCATTTGTGATTCAGATGATGGAGGACCATCCCAGGGCAATATGGTGGGGGCAGGTCCCACCCATCACTGCTGCAGCTCTTTGCAGCTGAAATACAGGAACCAGAGGCTTTTCCTAACCAAATGAGTGTTGGGTGCAGGTAAAGAAGCTGAAATCTTCTTTGTGGTGTAGGCAGTAGGTAGCATGGCCATCACTTGGAGGAAAGTTCCACTTAAGGCATTTTAGGATTTCAGAAGCTGAACAGTAAATGCAACAGAATCAGTGGAGCCCTTTCCACCTGGTCACTGCATATTGTACACTCTGACCTCCTAGGGGCCAGATACGTCTTTTGCTTTATCCAGAAGTTTCATTTTATTTTAGTTCAAACCTCTCCTCTGATAAAACTGGGATAGCAACCCTCCCACTTAACTTCCTCCCCCCCGCCCTCCACCCCTGTAGAATTTTATTATGACTAATTTCAGAGCTGGAGATCTTAGACCTCTGTGCAAGCTCCCCTGTGACGTGAGCAGCCTGCCCGCGGCCCTGGGAAGCAAAGCTGCTGTGAGTCAGTGAAACTCTGTGGGTTTTTTGGAGGACCCTGGAGGCAGGAGGGATCTTGGAGATGATAGAGAATGCTCCTGGTCTAAGTCACCTGGGGATGCCTCGTCTCCTCTGAAAAGCACCTTAGTGGATATTGTGGCCACTCATGCTGCATGGCCACAGGGAGGCCGATCTCTCTGCAGCCTCATTGCTGAGAAATGGGAAAATTGTTGGTGCTGGCATGAGGGCAAGGGTGAGCTGCCTTCCCTCCAAATCAGCCCAGTCTCTGTCCTCTGCTGCCCAGCTGCTGGGCACACTGTGTATTTGGTTTATGCTGGCTGTTCACAGGTGCTGATGTATATTCCCTTGTAGGATTCATTCTTCTGATACTACTCTGGTCCTAAGATGAAATCTGTTTCATCCTCCTGCCTCTTTCCAGCTTTGGGCCCTTCCTGCAGGAGGAGGCAGAGCCAAGAAGCTTTGTCCCAGGAAGGCACACTTGCTTTTCCAGGAGTAAACCACAGCTTCAATCCAGATGTGCTTTTCTCCATTCTATGCATTTAATTTTCCTGTTTGAAGCTGATGTTGCATCAGGGAAAAGCTGACAGGTGACAGTGGTTAAAGAGTTCCCAAAGGCAAGGTACTTGGGCTGTAAAATTTCTTAGCCTACTCCCTCTCTCTGTAGGTAATTAGTAAACTACTCATTGAGATTATTTCCTATTAACAGGTTTGAATAACTGCATAGCCCTTAGGCTGTTTGGTACCTGATAGCCTAAAACCCACATGTAGGTAAATATGAAAAATAAATTACTCACTAGTACTCGTGGGCTATAACTCCAGGTCTGACTGTGTGGGGGCTGATTTAATGCCACTTTAGAGGGGAGCTTGTTTATGAGGAGCCTGGATGATAGATCTGCAGGAGGGAATGAGGCTCAATGTGTCTTATTGAATTGAATTGGGGTGAGGGGCTTGCAGGGAGGGTACATTTAGTTAACGTCAGGGCTTGGTTTGCACCTGTACTGCCCTGGCTGTGAGCTGGAGCTGCATCTGTAAAAACCCAAAGGCAAACAATGAATCATCTCCATCATTTGCAGCTGCTCCAGTATCAATGTCTGATCAGCAGAGGTGCTTTTAGCTTGGTTTCTGCTCAGTGCTGCAGTGTGATCAGAGCAGGGCAAGCTAGGGGTGGCTGGGGGGTCTCCTAGGACCCAGAAAAGCTGGTGGCAGACCTGCTTGCGTGAGGCTGTGTGCTCCCTGGGATGCAGAGCTGTCAGCCCCCATTTCTGGGTACGCTGGCAGACTTGCTCTGTGCTAGCACATTAAATCCTGTAGAAATTGTTGTCTCCCAGGGTGGAGACAGCATCCATTTCTGCCAAAACCATTTCTTTGCAATTAGCTCCAAAGAGAAGGGCCCTTAGTGCAGAGATAAAACACCAGTGGGATGAGCAAGATGTTCACTCTTTTCCTCTGAAAGCCCTTTGTTTTCAGGGAGGATATGGCTGTCATCTCATAATTATCTTCTGGAACATTATCTGCATTATTAGTTGAAGGTTGCAGTGGGAAGGCAGGTTTTTGATCTTAAAATCTAAGAACGTTTAAGCATGTTTGGGCCATTTATCTGTTGTAAAATACAAATCTTTGGGAAAAGGCTTAATGCAGCAGTTGTTAATAAAAGCATTAGGTCAGTACACAAAAGTACATTAATGCAGCAGTAGCTTTCTGGTTTAATTTTGGCATTCTCTTTTACAATTTATTTTTGTTTCAACCAGGAGCACTAACCTTGATATTCACGGATATAAGTAGTGTTATATAAGACTGGGAGGGGACCTATGGAGAGTCTTCAGTCCAACTCTAAGACAAGACCCAGTTGATCTACTTCACCCCTCAGAAATATTTGTATAACCTCATCTTAAAGCCTTACACAAAAATTTCTCCAGCCTCCAAAGAAAAAAAAATTGAGTATCAGGCCCCAGACCATACTCATTATTTCAACCGAGGCCTTACCAACATTGAGGAGAAAGGAATAATTGTCTGCCTTATTAATGCAGCCCATGACATCTGCCTCCTGTTCATCAGCATTGCTTTGCAAACTCCTGTTCAGCTCAGGATGATTCCTCATGCTTTTCTGCATATAGCTGACTGAGTAGTTACCATTGACGTTGTACTGCGTATTTGATTTTGCTTTCTGCAGGGTAGGGATTTGCATGTGATAAAACATTTTGAGTCATGTCAGACAGGAAAGATATATATCAGAAGCAAATATGACTTTGAAAGTCAATGTGGTTTCTAATGTACAGTCAGTGCCTCTGTGATAACTGCTCCAATGACAGCAGAAAGATTTCATTTCCATTCAGTAGGTGTTATGTATTTTGTTTCTAACAAATATTAATAACTGCAGCAGATACTCATTTTCAGTTAACCAGGAAACTACTGATTCCCTGTTGTTCTCAGTAGGCATGTGAAGGTGAACATATTTATATGCCAGAGCACAGGAAATTTTGTGCACTTCTTGGTAATTGTGGGGTTTGTGGCATTCAGAAGCCCACGAGACAGGGCATATGCTGATTAGCAGTGTCTTCTCACTGACTACAATTAGCTAAAGTAGTTTCCTATGCTGACACAGTCTGCCGTTAACAGAAAGACTTGAGCCCAATGTTATGTTCAGCTTCGTGATACCACCTGTGGAGAGAAACTGCACCCAATATGTAGTACTATTTTAAGTGTAGTTAAAAGAAATTTTCAATACTTGAAGAACCGATGTGAGAGAGCTTAGGGCTTGCCTGGATTTCGTGATAAGCGATCTCCGTGCATGGAACTTTTGTTCTGTTTATGGGTGTGAAAACACCCTGTGTATGTTCAGATGGGGGTGCTAACTTCAGCTTCAGACAGCTGCAGTGATTCTAAATAGGAACAGGATGGGTCACAATAATTTATCAACAGACTTGTTTTCAGTCTCCTGTTCTAGGCTGAAGAACCCCTTTGTACAGCAGCATAATAACCAGTGCGCAGATGACTTTGACTCTCTCACTCTCAGGGGCACATGAATAAGACCTAATGAAAATAGGAGGGAGACAAAGAGTGATAGCTACTTCATGCTGCTAGCAAAGATAGTCCTTTCTAACACTCCATACATCTGTAACACTCCGCATCTACAACACACTGGACAGGGCCAACAACTGTAAACAACATTATCAGAGGACAATGTGGGCTGTGTGTGTGTTTATTCCAGATAAATTAACACATGCTTGTTCACTGGAGCAGAGAAAATAAAGCAATTCTTTGACACTCTGCAAAAACCTGATTTGAAAAGGGCAGTTTTAACCAAGAATGTTTGGAAATTGAATGTTGGTGGTGATGAAAGGTTGATCTTCCACTGCCTTATTTTTCACTTTCCCCCTTGTTGCCTGGACATATTTAGACAGTCTCTAAATATACTGCTCATGAGAAATGCAAAGGGATGTAGAAAGATGTAGATGCAGTCCAAATTTTTGGTTATGGCACCTTCATAGTCTCTAACAGAGACATTTAGTTCCCTGGAATTACATTTGCTGTTTTGCTCAAAAGAAAATAGATTGTCTTTTACTAATGCTCAAAACCTGTATCCAATAGTAGGACAAATAGACTGAGTAAACTCCATGCTACCAAAATAAAGCATTTTTAAAATGCCATGTTTGGTCTCATAGCAAAACTCCAGCCGAATGCACCCAAAGTAATGGGAGGTCTGCCTGATAGGTCTCATTAGCTGCTAACAGGAATAGACACAAATCCACTAGTATAAATTATGAAATGTAGGTGCAATAATAGTTCAATTTTACAAAATACAGCTGTAATGGATATACAGTGCAATAATAGCCTGTGTGATGTTAGCCTTAAAAAGAATCTTTACTGTATTACTATGAAAATCATGTCCCTGCTTCTACAAGTCTTGGTTTTATTTTTTTTTTCCATGGTTTTATCCCTGCACTTTCTAAACAAACAAGAATATATAATTAGGAGACCTGCTGGGAAAAGAAAGCCTGTAGAAGGTGCTGTTGAGGTTCAATGCTTTTAGAACATCCTCTCTCAGCTGTGACTGGTGTGGTTGGGTGCATTCCTCACAGGTGCCACACGAGTAGCTTTAGGAGTAAATCCTGAGACCTGCAGCTTGTGATCTCCAGAACACCCACTCCACACCCGACCTGCAGATGGAAACACTGAAAAGCATTATTTAAAGTATGTTGAAGGCTATAGCTCTTATAATGTCCTTGTATAAATAACTACTAAGAGTGATCCTGGAAAAATATATGGTGCCCTCATCGCTCCTGGATGTGAAGAGAGGATGTGAAATTGAATCAGGTATGAGGTAGTGACTGAGACATGGAGAAGACCAGACAGGCTTTATTTGTCCAATCTAGGAAAAAGCAAGAGGGTCTGTGATCACTTTCAATTAGATGAATTAGAAAGAAACACCATGGAAGACTATTTTAGTTCAAATAAAAAGCTGCCGTGACAAAAACTAGGTATAAAGTAGTCACAAATCTGAAATGGAAATAAAATCACAATTTCTTACAGGAAAAAAGATTAAATTGGGCAAATAATGAGTCTTAAATGAAGGGGTTTTCAGCTGTGGAACAAAGGGCATAATGGAATAAAACTCAATGGCTATTCTTTGTTTAGGAAAACTTGAAGCCTTTTTTATTTCTTTTAAAGAACAGTAAGTGCAACAGGTTTTGTGTGTTTGAAAAGCATTCAGTGCTTATTGAAGAACCTTTTATGCTCAAGGGACCAATCTACTTACCATTAATAGGTTTGTGTGGTACAGCCTTTGGTTGTGTCACGGTTCACACTGAGTAACAACCTTGTCACTCTTTGAAATATGTGGGAAAATTTCCACTGGCTGTACTTACAGTAGCCCTTCGCTGTGAATTAGGCAATAGAGCACCCATCCCTGCCAACTTCCCAGCCTCGGCTGCGTTTCACAAAGCGCTCAGAGCAGGCAGACATGCAAGGGCTGCTGTGACTGGGCCCACAGCCTGGCAAACAATTCATAGTAAACAACCCATTAGGTGTTTTTTTCCCCTGTTTATTGTGTATTATCTGTGAACAGATGGCTATAATGAATTAATTCAGCTTTCAGAGTTACTTCATAAATGCTTTTATACCAAAAAAGTGTGGTCTGAAGCATTTGCTTTGACTTTGTCTTGACTGCTTGTCCCAGTGAGATGAGCCTCCTGTCTGCTTCCTGGTTAGGGAAGCCACAGGACTAGGAACTGAGGCTGCAGTTTATAGCCCAAGGGTAGAAGAGCTGAATGTCAAAAGCATCTTGGTTCCCATTTCCAGATTTTGGGGAAAGAGAGAGTTGGACTGAAGCATTGCCAAAGCCTCGGTGTAAAGCCTAGTTATGCACAGATTGAAAAGCTGTAGTAGTTGTGCTAAAATCAACTGAAAAAGTTGGCTGTGCAAGCAAGCATATGATATAGAGAACTTTTGATATTGTCTTTTACATTACAGTAAGTTTAAACTTCATTTCATTCCATTAATACACATTACTGTTGCTCCTAGAAAATATTTCAAAACTGAACTTCATATGCTTTAATTTAAAGTATGATTTTATTACTCTTACTTCAAGTTCTTTTTTAGTTGAAGTACCTTTCCATAACAGAGGAAGCAAAACTACTTGGCTTGCTATCTTCTAGTCATCCCCAGGAAATTAAATTAGTGCATTCTGAATAGATTCTCTGGAAGCAAGTATTCAAAGTACATATCTCAAAAGATTAGTCAGGTTGCCAGGGACCACATTGCTAATTACTTTTCTTTTGCTATCAAAGCTGTATCTGAAAATTGAGCAATGTCTTTACAGATGTGGTTTATCCCCCCACCCTGCAACTGAAGGAAAATGCACTGTAATTTGTGAAAGACAATTAGCATCCAGGGAATCGCCTCTCCCTGTGTTTTAGTACAGTGCTCAGAATAGTTCTGCACCTGAGTGCTGCTATAGCAGACATGAGCAGCAGCGGTGTGATAAGAAAGCAGCCTATTAAAATGACAGTTGATACCATGTGAATAATTTCCTTCTCATTTGTCTCCAGTCACTTCGGGACTGGAGATGCAGGAACTTCTTTGCAAAGGCAAACTTGTTGCCTGGATGCAAGGCTTGCAGAAGAGGTTTGGGCTGCAGCAGTAACCTGGTAGTGGCTGCCCCGCAGCCCCCAGCACCCCTGTGCAGCAAACCCTTGCAGCTGGCAAGGACCAGCCTGCCCCTCAAAGTGATTTGCTGTTTTGGGTGGTTTGGTGTCATGATTGCCTGTACGGGAAGTACTTCTGAATGTGATCTTGGGTCAGCCTGCTTCTGCCTCAGCTCCTGTGTTTGTGCCTATAAAACAAATGCCATTGCAGATGAAAGAAAACTCTATGTGATTTCATGCTGGCCTCTGGGAACGGTCTGCTGACATCTGATTTGTAAAAGCAAGGAGAAAGATTGGGGTAGCTTGGTGTAAATCATGTCAAGAGGTAAGCCTAGTTCTCATCCACCTTGCCTAGACAAAGATGAAGACCTTTTTCTGTGGAGCTCTGTGTGTCTCCATGCTGTCCCCTGCTCAGTGAGGTGCCCTGAAGGCTACCCTGTCTCATGCTACTGTGCTGAGCTCTTAGGTTCTGGCCAGTGCTAGGAGCAGCCCCGCGGCCGTGTGCTGTGCCAGCAGCACCCTGCCTGCTGCAAGTGCAACCACACCAGCACCCCACGGCTGCTTGTCTTGCCATGGGCACGCTCCTAGAAGCTAGGCTGGTGAAGATGCAGTTACAGCTCTACAGTACAGTAAGATCTGCTTGTATCCAATGTCATGAGTTGGATATCATGCTGCTTACCACTGCAGTCAAACTGCAGATTGGAGCAGGAGCGGTGGGATTAAGAGACAGTCCCCCTGTCTAGCATGGTGGAGTCTTGGCACAGCATTTGACTTACATCTTGTAATAGTGAATACAGCATTTGGGGATACCTAGGGGGGAAGAAATATCTTGTGCATTGTTATGTTCCTGATTTGTATAAAAAATACTGGGACGTAAGAGCTGAGCAGTATAGAGAACCTGACTGTCCCCAGTGGTTAGGCTAGTTCTAGAAGCGATGGGAGACCTTGCTTCAGCTGCCACTTGACATCTTTGCTTAGCAGGACATCCTGACACCCAGGATTTAGCAGGACCCTGGCTGCAGCTGCCCAGCCCCACACGCTCTCTCTGCTGAGTAATTGCCCACTGCAGTGGGGCAGCCCCTGCAGTCACCCCCAAAATACCAAGTAGTCTCATAGTCCTCAGAGCACGCACAGCAGATGCAAGAGACTGAGGCCATGCGGCCTGGGAAGCCTCTGAATTGCAGTTTACCTGAAATAGATATATTTTACTTTGAGGAGCTGGTGGATTACTGGTGTGATTACAGCTCACAAGCACATACTTTGTCATAATGAAGCTACGGGTGCATGCTGTTTGATTTAAAGTTTGAACAAAGCAATTGGCTCTGCAGTCTAAACCCATATTTCCACAGAAATTAAGCACTTTTCTGCTCTGGGTTCTTCAAAAGGGCCGAATGGCATCATTTCCCCAAAGTTACACGACATTAACTTGGTATGGTTTTTCCAGAACCGAGGGGAAATTATATGAACATCCTAATGCAATTAATTGATATAAATATGCCTCGTGGCAATAAAGAAAACCAAATAATGTTCTTCCTCAATATAAAGAATCCATTTAGAAATTGTAAAGCAATAAATGTATCAGACTGAATTTAACAGCATACAGTAGAAAAAAATGATGCTTAGAGCCACAGTTCTAGAAATGTTGTATCCCTCTTAGATAGGAATAGAAAAAAGAGAAAACTCAACTATAAATAAACTGTTTCATGCCTGATAATTAAGAAATCAATAACAATATTATGTGATATGCCAGGCTCAGCTGCTTTTGACGTTTCTGGGACCTGAACCTCTAGACTTTTATGTAAACACAGGATTTTATTCATATGAGCATTATCATTGTTGTCAGGGAGACAGTCACTCGTCTACCGCTCCCCACGGAGCATTTTAATCATCCCCTCTCTCCAGTCAGAATTCCTGCTTTTCAAAGAGCAGACAAAGGTTCCTTTTCTCACTTGCTTTGCATCTAGATATCACCATTAGACAAGTCCTGCATCAGGTCATGTGCGATGAAGGGAAAAAGTCATTCTCAGAGAGAAGAGGCCCCTGTTTTTAGTGTTCCCCAGACACTGGTGTAAGACCAAAAAATTGATTTTTTTTCATTCTTAGTGTGTTCTGTGCTGATGCCTGCTATTTTTGCTGTTAGCTTTTCACATTTGCTTGACTATCTTATTTGTTACTCTTTATTAAAGCGACAACCATCCCTCACACACACCAAAAAGCAGCTGACTGGTAGGAAGACTTTTTAGTCTCTTGTCGAGGAATTCGATAGAAACTGCCAGAGACCAGGATGCCACAGGATTGTGGGAACCCTGGCTGCTGCTCCTGTGTTTTTAGTATTACTGAATAATTTATATTTTGAGAGGGGAAAATGTGCAGTCTTTGTCACCTTTTGTTTCTGTCTTTTCTATAAATTAAAACTTCTCAATGAGACAGTGGAACTGCCAGAAACACAATAGGGATTGTGTTTCATTTCAACCCCCGTAATTTAAAATTTGTGTCTGTCAATGCAGAATAATTGCTTCTCCAAAGAGTAGCACGATTCTCCTGCAAGCTCAGCCTCTTAACCCAGCTGCTGACTCCCAAAGGCATCTGGGCTGTGATGCAGGCTTTGCCTGATTCGGGGCTAAAATAAACACAGCAAAAAATACTGCAAAGCGGTTGGGTTCGTGTGTCCCCCTGCACTGTGTTAACACCACCACCGTGGTCTGCCACAGATGTGTGCTGACCCCCAAGGTGATATCTCCCCGGGTTCGTGTGCGTGGCCAGGCCAGGCTGGCTGGTTCCAGCAGGTTGAGCGGGGATGCGACCGCCCTGCCTGGGCCAGGAATAGGATGTCTCGGTGAGAACTGTGTTACCAAAAGACAAGCGAGGGATGGTCTCTGTGTATTGACTGTCATACTTTAACTCCTGCCAACCCGTGAAAGAGAGATGAATCTTTTTTGTAAATCTAAACACATGGGCTCCTGGTGAACAGAAACAGGAAATTTGGAGTGTAGGTTGGTTTTTGAAGTTTGTTTTCCTGGTGGCCCCTGGC
Organism: Jacana jacana; assembly: GCA_013400555.1. Taxonomy (NCBI): domain Eukaryota; kingdom Metazoa; phylum Chordata; class Aves; order Charadriiformes; family Jacanidae; genus Jacana; species Jacana jacana. The sequence continues at coordinate 85,984 of VZTM01040281.1, forward strand.
ATGTCAGATAGATCCTGTCTCCTACCTCTGTCTGTAAAGACCATTTATTACCTATCTTGTGGGCACATTACAAAGGTTGTTTAGCTAATACTTGCAAAATGCTTTGAATGGGAAATATGTTGGACGAGCTCATTTCTTTCTAAACTCTTTTTGAGGTAACTATAAGCAGGCATTGGAATATTTTTTTTCCAGAGCTACACAGTTACAACAAACCACTAGTTTGTGAAGCAGCATTTTACAGTCTGGGGGTTTGTGGTTTGGGTTTATTTTTTACTTTTCTGCTCTGAGTTATTTGAAGTATTTCTCCAGAGAGAAGGCGAAGCGGGGAAAATGAGAGACTCATGGGAAAAGCTTACCAAAACATTAAGGAAACTGGGCTGAATCCTGGTATCAATGTCAATATTTCTTTTTACCATTGTAGTGGAAAGGAGGAATGCCAAAGATAAGTTATTTAATTTTTCTTTTGGAGGTGAATCTAAGAGAAAATGGTTTACTGCCACCAAAACCAGTAAACCAAATGATCTAAACTTACATACAAAGTTGCTGTGTAGACCATACCAAAGAGACAGGCTTGGCTTGAATACTTAGCTGGATCTTGGGAAATTTCTGGCTGCACAGTGGAGATCTTGCTCTTTGCAGTGTCCAACTTCACTGAGATGAGTTCCCCATATAAAATAATCCTTTTTCCTGGTGTCCATTGTATTTATCAGACTGTAAGATTCTGTCGGGGAGACTCCCTCTTTGCCTGTCTGGGTTTTAAAATATTAATCCAACTGCCCATTAATAAGTGCTTATCCCTGTTTGCCTACCTATGATGTGACAAATTGGTGCCACAATTAATACCTGATTATTATGATCTGCACAAGTATATTAAAGGATTCACTGTAGATGATTCGGTTTTGGGGTTTTTTCTTCCTTTTTTTTTCCCCAGACAGAAGATTTCCTTTAAAATTAGGGTCAGAAAAAAACATTTGGACATAACCAAAGCTGTCTCTATGTTTAGTTTGGATTTGATGAGTGTATTTTTTTAGGAAAGCATACGTAAGCAGGAGTAGGGACTGAGACTATACAAGTAAAATGAATTTTTATCATTCTTTAGAAGCATTTAAATGAAAGGCAAGAAAAGGTGTGATAAGGAATGAAAACTTAATGTTCCAGTTCAGGTGGAACAAAACATTTCAAATTACCTCACCAGGCAAATATCAAAACTGAAAGAAAAAAATTCTCTCTGCTCTACTTATTCTTCTATGCCAAGCTGCTTCTAGAAGTAAGATTTTCTTTCTGTGGCACAACTTTTGCACAGTATCCATTTTGATTAGCACCCTTGGGCAAACTTGTGCCCAGGTTCCAGGAGTTAAGTTATTGCTCAAGCAACAAAAGAAACCCATGCTGTTTGTGAACTGCAGAGCTTTAGTTATCCTAAGCGTAATTCATTTTGTTGTAAGGCAGAACTTTCATGATACACTTCTGAAATAATAACATATTCAACAAAATGTCTTCCCAAGTGCATGCAGTGGACTATGTCTTTGTAGATTTAATATAAACTAAGCCTACTTTCAGCAAAAAGCCACCAGAATTTTCCAAGCCAGTGGGGACCCACCTGTTGCATTTAAGTGTAGAATGTCAATGAAACAAACTTGGCGGGACCATTAATTTCCATTCAAGTATAAAATCCAGTTTTGCTGATTATGGAGGTCAACAAGAAATTTTGAAGTCTCCAAACAAGAGTATGTATTTTCTTGGCTGTTAGTTGAGAGTTGGTGAGACTGGCAGCCTGGGAAAGCAGCGCTACCTGTATCTCATGATGTAACCATATTTTACAGTGCAGCCTCAGCACTGCGTCTCAAAGTCATGTTGCATCTTATCAGGCTAGATTCTCACCCTAATTACACCAGCATAAACAGTTGTAGCTTAATTGAATTCAGTGGAGTTGAATAATTGCTGTGAGGGGAAAAAAGTAGATGTGATTGAATTCACAGTCCAAATTCATGTTTTAAGAACAAACCCAGTACACACAAAAGCTATGCAAAATGCTGGGTGTTGTGAGTTCCTGTGGAAGTTCAAACAAGTTGTGTTACGTTGGTGCAAATCCTCATTTGGTGCACACTAATGAACTGCTAATTCAACTGTGTGTTTTTATGTGATGTTCCAGAATCAAAAGAGATGTATAAAGTTTAGAAGTCAGATTAATTTGCTCATCTAGCAACCAAGCCAACACGGCAGAGTGACAGGCACACAGCAAAAATGGAGCACAAAAATGGGGAAAGATGATTGCTGCAGCTATAACCTTTCATTCAAAGTGGTTTCAAAATACTAGTTCAAACTGGCAGAGGCCTTGAGAAGTGAGGAAATACAATCATGTCAGAGACTGTTGCTGCTTGTTTAGGATCATACACTTAGTGGCAAAGTGGGGATTAGGAGATGGAAACCCTGAGAACATGAAAGGCTTGAGGATAGTCCTGATAAAATTGCAATTACTCATCACAAATATTTGATTCTTGGTGTTTATAAGACATTTTGGCTGGCAGTTCAGTTTCCTAACTCAAGGAGTTCTGTTAAGACAGAAATACCACAAAGAGTTATTCTGCATGGAAATTATTGAGGGGGAAAAGTTTACTTAACTGATACTTTACTAGTCTTAAAAAAAAGTCTAATGCCATAGAGACATTTGAACAACTTTTTAATGTTCCACTGAGGAGCCTCAAGTGAGTGTGAAAGATTAACACAGTATGTCTTGACTTGGATAGACTGGATAGATGGGCCAATGTTAATTGCATGGTCTTCAATGAGGCCAAGGGCCAGGTCCTACACTTGGGCCACAACAACCCCATGGATGGCTACAGGCTTGGGGCAGTGTGGCTGGAGCTGCCTGGCAGAAAAGGACCTGGGGGTGCTGGGTGACAAGGGGCTGAACATGAGCCAGCAGTGTGCCCAGGTGGCCAAGGCGGCCAAGGGCATCCTGGCTTGCATAAAGAATAGTGTGACCAGCGGAAGCAGGGAGGTGATTGTCCCCCTGTGCTCAGCACTGGTGAGGCCACACCTTGAGTATTGTGTCCAGTTCTGGGCACCTCAGCACAAGAGAGATATCGAGGTGCTGGAGCGAGTACAGAGGAAGGCAACGAAGCTGGTGAGAGGCCTGGAAAACAAGGCTTATGAGGATCGATTGAGGGAGTTGGGATTGTTTAGTTTGAGGAAGAGGAGGCTGAGGGGAGACCTCATCCCTCTCTACAACTGCTTGAAAGGGCATTGGAGAGAGGTTGGTGCTGGTCTCTTCTCACGGGCAATGAGCGACAGGACAAGAGGGAATGGCTGCAAGCTGCAGCAGGGTAGGGTTAGGCTGGACATGAGGAAAAAGTTTTTCCCAGAGAGAGTGGTCAGTCAGTGGAATCAGCTGCCCAGGGAGGGGGTGGAGTCCCCATCCCTGACTGTGTTTAAGAGCAGATTGGATGTGGTGTTGAGGGCTCTGGTGTAGGGGAGAACTTGTAGAGTAGGGCTGATGGTTGGACTTGATGATCCCAAGTGTCTCTTCCAACCTAAATGATTCTATGATTCTATGTCCAAACTTTACCCTTAGTGAGGACTTGCTACTCCCTCCCTAACAGGCTCACCTGAGACACTGAGAAGAGCCAGCGAGCTGGCCGATGTGCTATCAGAGCACACATCTCTTTATGGATGTTCTCCTAAAGAAAGCTTATCAATAGACAGCATGTTCGCTCCTCAGCTGTTCTGCCACAGCAGCAGTAGCCCAAACTCCTATCACATGGCTGTTGCAAATCCTTTCTTGGGCTATACATGCTACATATGTAATCAACTGCCATTCAAGTTCGCTCATAGGACGTCCCCTGTGGAAATAAAGAGATAAATTATTTACTGTGCAGAAAAGGCGATAGTGAATATTGTGGCAGTTCAATATTGCAGTTACACTAAGTTCCCACGAACAGAACATAACTTATTCATCGTCACGAAGTGCAGGAACTCTTTCACAAGCTAGATTTTTTGTCAGTTACGATGATTTTCTGTGTGTTCTGCATTATAGGAAGTCCTCTTTGAAAAGAGGACAGTAAATTATTTAGCATGCAGGGAATATGATACTAAATGGTACAGCAGAAAAACCGTGTAGCTACAGTGAATTCACATGAGCGTGATGTGACATTCATGAACCATTTATTTAGCCGGGCTTCCAGGCTAAGCTTGGTTATCTCCAGCAGCCCACGTGTGCTCTTCTGCTGTGAAACAGAGCTGCCTTCTAGAGCAGGCACAGGTTAGCCCTTTGAAATCTGCCACACTTTCACAGCTGTCCAGCAAACAAGTTACTCTCGCATGTGTAAATCTACAGGAGGTACAGTATGGTGCCTCTAGGTAGTGCTCTACTTTACTAATTTTCTATCATTTGGGGTCAGACCCTGCCTCTGGAAGGCAGAGACTTAGTCATCTCTCTGCAAGGTGGTACATGTGCTGCTGAGTGATGGCTGCTGGACTTAGTGCTCTCACGGGTTGTTTTGAGGTGGAATTGCACCCTGCAGCTCATATACAGCACATTGTGTACATGATATAATCTGCCATAAACACTGATATAACATGACATGTCGTTAAGTAGAAATCCTATTTAGAAAGGAAGAGAAAAGAGAAGAGTACCAGCAAAGATAGCAGGTGGCATCTTCAATACTGAAGTAAGGGCACTCGAGTGCTCATCCATTCATTTTGAACACTAGACTCTCTTTGGAGGACTGAAAGGTCTTGTTTTAAAAAAGGATTCTCCTTTGGTTTATAGAGAGTGTTCAAGGTGTCTGTGACAATTATTGTGGTTCCTGTACCGTTTTCTAGGCTACCTGTAGTCTGGTTCAGGAAGGAAACTCTCCCGGCTGCAGCTCCTAAGCCTGTGCTTTTGTCCCTTAGTAGGGGAAGAACATGAAATATCAATAGTCACAATTTTTTTAAGGAATAAAACAATGAGAAAAAATTTCTTTCAATTTTCTCATGCCTGTCCTTAGAGTTTCCTAGATACTTGCCTCTGTCTTAAGGACTTTTGCATCTCCTGCTTCTAGTCTGTAGTGGAGCACGTTTTCTTTGGAGGCTGAGAATCCCGTCTCTCATGCACGGTGAAGCAGAGCAACTCGCCCTGAGCAGCACAGCTTGTGACTGGACAAACCTCCTTTCCTTCTGCAGTGCTGCTGAGGAAAAGGACTTGTCATCATCTTTATAATTTAGCTCATCTATAGCAGCACAAGAACCAGCGTGTATGCAAATTGGAGAACATTTACCTGCAGAGAGTTAAAATCTGCTCATCCAATTCATTCATGTAAGCCTATATATAAATGTGTTTATTGTAGATAAATTAGCTATCATAGCCAATTTATTCTAAATAATTCTTATTAGCTATGTTAATTCCCTTAACTCACCCAACCACATTTCTCCTCTTTCCTTCAATTCTCTTTTGATCCTCTCGGCACTGGTTTGAATAAGTTTTTCATCATGACTCCTGTGTTAAAATACTTTCAAAAATCAGCCCTGTGCTTACCCTTTGCTTGGGTAGCGTTTCTCTTACAGCATGGAGGGGTTGTGCTTTGTTTTTACTTTGTGGATCCTCTGGCAAACACGGTGGTTTATGGTTTTGCCTTACTGCACCCTATGATTTCTGGAAGCAGATGTCTTTGCTTGCTTGCCACCTACTTTAGTAGAATAAAGCTGCCTCTTGATTAAAGCCTACACTGAAGGCTTTACAGGCTTTAAAGCCACAAGTCCAGCCCTGTGTCAAGCAGGACTGTGAGGTCTTTCCTAGGATGCAGAAGGAAGACCATTGTCTTGTTGAATATTTATAAAGGATGATGCCATTCCAATTAGAAGACTATGACAAACAATGTTGAAGGGCTAAGAAAGCATCCCATACTTAGGGACATACTGTTTCTTTTCCTGCTCTGGAAGTTGTACACTGATTTTACAAATGCATTTGTTGTTCCATTTTTGAATGAACGCCTTGTGACAGCAGATTTTACCAGCAGATTTCTGAGGAACTATATACTGCTCATTCACCTATTCCCACATCTCAGCTGTGGGATGCCACCCCAACTGTGTCCACATGTGGTACAGAGAGTGACTCTGAACCTGGGAGCTCTGTCTACCTTCCCATGGGACTGAAAACTCCATTACAACTGCAAGGCTGCTCCTTGCTTTCCATTTCTCAGGGAGCTCGCTAAAGATTTGTGGTATGGAGTTGCTGGCTAAGTGCTATACTGTCAAAATCTAATTGTTGTAACCAGTGAGAGCTAAGCTGTGGCTCTCCCAGCAGATGACAGGCTGCTGGGGAGAAGGTCACCCTGGCAACGCCGCTTGCAGGTACCGCCGCAGCAACCTGCTGAGGATGGCTGATGAGAGCTCATCAGGGAGCTCTTGCAGAGCAGCAATGGGTTTTTGCAAAAGCAACTGTGGCTTTTGCTCTCTCAGGCTATTTCCAGCAGCTGAGTGAGAAACCCAGAGAGGCAAAGGAAATCCTGCTTTGCTTAAGACTGTCAGACCCTCAGGGATCAGGAGAGGAAAGGAGGGTTAGTGATGACCATTGCTTTTCCAGAGAGTGTTGCTTTTGTGATGACCTCTCACTTTCAGTAAAAGCCACGGCATATTCAAAATGCCATAAAAAGTATTTTAGTTCACAGCTATTACAAATTTTCTGCAGATTTTAGCTGGAAACCAAAATCATCCTCCAGTGGGAAGAGGGTATTAAAGCATAATGGGAGTCCAAGCCTCATCTGGGACACAACTGCCGGGGGATGAGGCAACCCAGCACCTCACAGTAGTTTGGTGTATGGCCAAAGAGAAATGCTCAGCCAGTACTACCATAGCAGCACGTGCAATTCTCCTGGGCTTTCTGTTCAATACCTGGACAGTCTGATCCTTATGAACAGTAGTGTGGAATTTTATAAGTGTAGTTTCAGAATTTTTGTTTTGCTTTTCTGCTTCTTTATAGCCATGTAGGTATTTATCTCACATCTTTGCAAGTAGGACATGAGGTTTCTGATGTTCTCTGCATGGGAAAAGGGGACTACTTCATAGCCATAAACCATACAACAAACTGTTCTCTAATCAGGTAAATTTTATCATTTTGGTCAAAAATTGACCCTTCTGTAGTGCAAAGCTGTTAATGGTGATCATGCCCACAAGGATATAGACAGACTTTCAGTCAAGAGGAGCTGTGTGCTATTTCTCTAGAAACCAGTGCAGACTCTCAGCATCCGAGCAGGGCATCTGCACCTATTTAAAAGCACCTGTCAGTTCATATTGGCAAAATATTCCCATTAAAAAAAAAACCCAGCCTAAGAAAACAAGCAAAACCAATCAGTTCTTTGCTTGTCAGGTACGTGTCCCATCTGCTGCCTGAGTGAGCAGGTCAGGTGAGGAGAAGACATGGTTGGAGGTAAATTTTCACAGGTAGTATTGCTGCTGCTTAGCTGGCAGATGCAGGTGGACGTCTTTTGCCATTTGCCAGCTCTGAAAATACTCTCTGAGATCTAAAATCTCTTGCTGTGTTTAATTTACAAAACTCTCTCTCTGTTAATATTACCCCCAAATGCTTCTAATGGAACTGCTTAAACTTCAGCTTCTCAGGTTGTTATCTGTCTGTAGAAATGCAGCTTGAGAGATAATTTTCCAACACTCAAGACAAAACCTCCTGGCTTGATTTTAGCATGTATTTCTAAGCAAAACGAGAGTAGTTGTACTAACAGCTCTGATATATCTAGTCCTTTATTTAAACACCAGCAGGCATGAACTTTGATACGTAGACAAGTGATACTGTACGACAAGTGGTGTATTTTAATGAGTTTGCAAGGTGGAACTAAGGAACGTTTTGGTAAACTGGAAATTATTGCTTGAATAAAAAAATGAATGAGCAGATAAATCAAAAAGGATTTTTTAAAAATATGATCAGAACCAATATATGCTAGAGGCTTTCTGACTTCACCAAGGAAACATATTTTCATCAAGTAGTGATTTGCCACATCCTTTCATAAAAGGGTAGGTTTCTACTTTAATCAGACTTGCAGCAGCAAACCATTTGCCATGTTGATGTTTAAAGTCCATGTCGTGGTTTTGACCAATTGGACAGATGATGACCCCTCCTCCCCCCCAACTAAGGAAAAGAGAGGAGAGGAAAGGATTAAAGAGATTCAGGAGTTTAGGAAAAAAAACTAAACTAATGGAATATAAATAATAATAATAATATTATAAACAATAAAAAGAAAAATTAAAAAGTATAAAAGAAGGGGGAAAAAAAAGTATGCAGTCTCTACAAAACCGTATCAGGCTCCCAGGACGACGATCACGTCCCCAGCAGCACCAGTGAACGTCCCAGGCTGGACTCAGTGACCGACAGGAGCTGGATTCCAGATTAGGATCAAAGGCAGACAGACAGACAGACAGGGTCCTCCTCAGACGTCAGCCATTGAAGGAAGAAGCCCATGACCCTTTGATCCCTCAGCTTTTCTACTGAGCATGATGGGGATGGGCTGGAATACCCCAGTTGGTCAGTTCTGGGTCACCTGTCCTGGCCGTTCCTCCCTACAAGTGTGACCCCTCGATGCTTTTACACTTCCCACCTTCCACCAGGGCAAATGACAAAATTCCCTGCCCTTGGTTGTTCTAGCAATAAGTATAAGCAAGGGCCTTTCTGCAGACCATCCCTTGGAATAATCAGGTCTGATCACTATGAGACGGAACAGTCTCTGAACAATGTGCTGTTAATTTCAGACTTTAGTCAGTTAGAAGAGGCCCGGCTAAAACAGTAAAATTACTGAACAGAAAAGAGGTTTGTTTTACCTCAAATCAGGACAGTCCAGTAGTTCAACATTGCACAGGAACATACTCTTGGTGATACCTTTATAATTATTCCTCAGAAAGTTTAAAATAACGTAGCTTTCAGTAGCTGAATATTTATCTAGACAAGGGTATGCACAGACCCCAGCAGAACAAGCCTCTTCTGTCATGATAAAAAAGAAAATGAATCTGTTATGTGCTTTGATTCATGGGCAGAGTGGGAAAGTTCCAGAGCAGGCACAAAGCACCACAACAATTTAAATTGAGAGCATAGCTTGGCGGGCGCCAGTTTTTACCAACATGAGCTAGTAAGTTAGAGCAATTACTAGCTGTGTGAGGATGTCCTCATCTTTAATGAATCTCTGATAGCTGCTGCTTCTTCTCCCAAGACCTCATTAAGGCCTTGCAGATTTGGAGCTGGGAAGAGATCGGCTTTTTGGACTGGAGTCTTTGCAAGTGCTTGCCAGATGACCATCTAGTCATACCCCACTATAACAATTCACCATTCACAGATAGAGTTAACAAAGCAGAGCAGGGGGGTGCCACCAACATACCCCAGAGAACTGCTTAAAGGGAACATAAGAGGACAGAAGAGCAGTGATCTCTAGGGGCAGAGGTTTACTGATAGACTGTCAAGAGACAGGCAAAACCCGGTTTCTTTCACGAGTGGGCATGGTACAAATTTGTTTGTGCTAGTAGTACGGCTTGCTTTTACAAGGGTGTAAAAAGAGGCCTTTGCAAAAAGTCCTTTTCTGCTGTCCCTCAGGAAACTAGCCTGTGAGCAGGAGTCTGTTTCTGTTCCTTGCAATGAGTGCTGGCTTGTCATGCCTGCAGCTTGAGACAAGCAATCAGCCTTTTCTGTTCACAGTAATCCTTCAGACAATATCAGGGCTGGAGGACGAGGGGATACAAGACACCCTGCCTGAAGTTTGTCACGTCAGTTCAGAAAGTGTCCAGTTCAATTTGAAAAACCAAGGGTGAAAAATTTCTGCAACATCCAAGAGTAACAACGGGCCTTGAAAATAACCCACGAAGCTTGTTGTTTCAGAGAGTGGCTGTAGGCCATAGAGAAGAGTGATATTTCAGCTGGTCACTCACTTCAAAAAGAAAACACACTTCAGTACTGCCAGTTACAGCAAAGAAACTTCATTTTGGTTTTTGATCAGAGTATATATTAAAGAAAAAAAAACCACACATGTTTTTCACTTCATGTATTCTCTCTGGCTAATACATAAAAAAAAAAACATTTGGGAGAACTCAGGATTCAAAAATTGGATTAGATGTCTGCCTGTTCCAGCACGTGTATTTTTGCAGAACCCTATTTCTCAAACCTTCCGATTTGTTACTTTGGCACGAATGCTTCATGCTTTTATTCTCTTCTGAATTGTGATTTCCCAGCTCAAATACATACAGCACAGCAGGGTGACAAATACACAGGAGCTTCTTTGCTGCAGCTTCCTGTGACGTACATGAGTGGAAAACTTGATTTACTTGGCCAGGCGAGCAGTTGTTTGTTGATGTCCCTTCCTCGTGACTCCTGGTGTCGGGCAAAGTGCTGGTACGGTGTTTTCTGACCCAATGTCTAGGACACTTCCTCAGGTGCTCCCGTAGCTTCTTTCTTCGCCAACGCACTTTGTTTACACTCGTTTTAGGTAATACCATTTTAACTCTGGCTTTCCTTTGGCAGTATTTGCTGCAAACCCTCTCCTGCAGGCTGCATCATAAATCTTGCATAAGGTGACTATACCTTTCTTGTCACGGCTTTTAACGAGTTCAGCAAGTCTGCAGTCACAGGCACCAGTCGTCTTGTGTTTGCTCACTGCTTTTTCCGCTTCAGTGCAGATGCTGGTTCCTGTTCGTTGTTAGCAACAATAAAACTTCTTCATTGTCTGTCTGCTATAATGTTTTTATTACAGGTGTTCCACCCTTCCACACACACTCCCATTGTATGATGGACATTTAACCACTTATGTGATTATCCCATGGCTTGGCTTGATAACACCCATCCTTGCCTGAAAACCTGGTGGGAGTTCTCTGATTATATTGAGTGTTCTGAAATAATTTTCCAGTTGATGCAGTCTCAGGAAAAACAAGCAATGCACTGCGTGCTTTGTGTGTGCCCCTACTACCTGCTTCCTCTGAAAAGGAAATCATTTTGGTGCTTATTTTTTGCTCTTAAGCACAAAGCTGTTTTCAAACACAAAAGCATCCCCAAAGCTTCACTGTAGTCACTAGGCACCAATATATCAAAGTAGGCACCAATTTTTTCTAGATGTCTTTTCTCTGGTGTTCAGTGCATTCCTGAGCTGCTGGACTAGGGTGCACTTGCAGGAAAGCTGGACTGTTGACAATAACCAGTCACTTTAGGCTGGAAGTTGATGGTGTAAAGAACGTGACATGCTATACCCTTTCAATGCAAACCTGCTTTTTCTAGGCTGTGAAGTGGTTTCCAGTGTTGGCCTTTGGAACACAGGGGAGAAGCTGGGGCCCGAAGCAGAGTTACAGAGTTCTGTGCTACGACACCACTACCTGGTGATCAAAATATTCCCCCGGCATGTTAGCAGTGAGGCCTTGGCAGCTGCCAGCACGGTATCAAGAGAAGTATCAGAGAGATGTCAGTTTTATCAATCCACTGGGATTGCCAAGGCTATTGTTTTTAATAGGGCTGTTTTCTTTGTAAGGGCCGTGGCACTTAGCTTAGGTAAGTCTTGTATTCCCTTCTCTTTTCAGTGTCATGTTTATCAGGTATTTCCATACTCCTAGTGTCACTTGGCACTGAGAAATAACGGTGGCAATTACAGGCAAAAATTACATAGCTAATAGGTAGTAAAGCATGTTGTCTCTTGATCTTACCTTTCCACACTGATCTGAGCCTCCTTCTCCTCTTTGTGTTAGCTCTTCTTTGCTGTCACTGTTGTCTTTGTTGAGCTTCCACATTAACCTTCTTGAAAACTCAGTTTTCTTGTGTTGTGTGTAAAGATGTAGCAACACATTTATATAATCTGCCCGTTGAAATAAGGAATAAAAATAGAAACAGTCACACAATGTATTAGTCATTCCTAAAGCAAACTACCCATCCTGGGGCAGCACACTAGGAGAAAAACTCCCTGGGCTTGTGGAGGTTTCTGGCTTAGCAGTTTTCCCATGGCACTTCCCTCGTGAAAAAAGCAGCGAGCCCCGGTGGGCGAGAGGGTGGCAAAAGCCCAGCAGACTGCCAGGGAGGGCTGTGCTGGTGGCCATGGCAGCTCTCCTCTCAACTCCAGCTTGTGCAGTGGATTTTATCTTTTCTTCAGCTACATAAATAACCAGGAGACCCAATTCTAGCTGCTACAATTGACACACACGTGGATTTCTTCCAGAAAAACAGTTAAACTCTACTGTAATCTAATATGATATTCAAACTATCATAAGCAGCTTATTCTTTTTCTTTTCTGACAGTGCTTTCTAAGTCACATGGATTTTACAGATAGGATTTTAAGCCATAAAGAATGGAGCAATCTGTACTAAGGTAACTGGAACCATTTAATTTGCTGCATTTATCAAAAGCCTTTGGTCTGCACAGTATTCAGATAATATTTAGTGAAAAACAGAAACCTGTAAGGGGATAATTCTGAATTAGATTTCTGATGATGCAGTAACTGGAATATTACAGAGACCTTTGCTTGTATTAATTAAATTGGTGAATGAGAATAGATTAGTTCTGATGCAAATGCATTACTGCTGCAAAGCCCATCAGAAGATACTGGTGGAACTTTTTATGGGTCATACATAAAATGGCAGAACAATTTCCTAAGTCTCTCTCCAAAAACATGGTGAAAAAATCAGAGCCTATGGGAGAAGGTCAGTTTAAGCCTTGAGCTCATGTGTCAAAGCTCTTAAGCACCCCGAGTGGAGCATTATTAAAGTTCTTAATTTTAAAGCCAAATTTTCTATTTCAAAATTTCTGGCTGGTCTTACAGAAGCTGCATTTTGAGCCTAGTTTCTAAGGAGGAAGGGAGTTAGTTGGTGGGCCAGAAGTCAGTGTTTACATAGAAGCTGGTGACTGTGGCTTGATTACATCAGTAACGGATAGAAAGAGGACCAGTTCCAACCACTGTTTTCTGTGGTGGCTGATTCCCAAGGTCTGCTTTATCAGAGCTGAGGAAAAATGAGAACATATATGATGTATGTGTGTACATGTGCACACACACATGTTTAGAAAAATGGAAAAGAAATCTCAAAGATCACAGAGATTTTTCTAAGTGACCAAAAAGTCAATATCCCTTGGCAATGTGAAAATACTGTTTTGGCTAAAAGTGTATCCTACTTTAGGAGAAAACAAAGTTAGGAATTAGAAATATAGAAAATAAAAAGTGGAGGGGAAATCAAACAGCATAAAAGTTTTGAAATGCAGAAGAGATCAAGAATATCACCATCATTCTGCAAGAACAGGGAATTTGTTTAGACATTCCAGAAAATGGACTAGTTCTTATTTTGTAGGGAAAGGCAGGAAAAATCTTAGGAAAAAAAATTCTGACAGAGAGAACTGAAGAATAAGAGTGTAATTGATGTGGTCAGACCAACCTGGTTTCAGTCTCTGAGGTAAATGTACTCTTTGACTGAGATGTATATTTTTATCACTTCTCATTGCAGCATCAAACCTGTAAAGTGCACTTCAGTGAATGATGAGCGGGCTAAATGGTAGGCACAGTCCCTCAATAACTTCAGAGTAAGCTTCAAAACCGGATAACACAGTGACTGGTAGAATATAAAATAATGGGATGAGCAGGGTATCAGAGAAATCCAAAGCCACTTCTTAAACTGATGAACTGATTCATTAGAAGGATACACACCTTTAGGAGCAAGGATTGCCAGTTACGTGTATGGGAATGGGCACTGTGCCCATTTCTGAATATGACAGGAAAGGAAACTAAGACAGTATTCCATGTGCAACTCCTCATATGTATTCAGCACTGGGAAAAAAATCCAAAGATGGCTAAAGTAGGGATAATAAATAGGAAAAATTGGATGGTAATGTTTTCTATACCTTTGGTAAATTGGCATTGCAGAAGACAGTATGATCATGGTTTTAAAAAAAAAGGAGAAGACAAAAAGGAAAAAAATAAAAAAAGCAGCATCTAGGAAACACCAGTGTGGTAAAAATTCCCAAATCATTTGAGGGTTAGAGATAATGACTTCCATTGAGAGGCTTAAGGAGCTCAATCTGTTTAGTTTGTCAGGAAGAGGCATGAGGGGCGACTTGATTACAACATATAAATAGTTTAATGGGTTCTAACGGGCTCTGTAATGTAGTGGAGAAAGGCATAAGGCAACCAATCAGCTGGAAGCTGCAGCCAGATGAGTGCAAATAGTAAGCCAGGAATGCTTAACTGTGACACTGATTTATAATTGGAGCAATATATCAAAGAAAGTGATATATTCTGCTGAAGTATCAGTTGAGCTACTGACTGCACTTCAGCATAACATGCTTTAGTCTGGCAGAAAGTCACTGGATTCAGTTCTGGAGCCTTTAATAAGCAGATCTAGCTATGAGATCTGCTTGTTTCCCTTCTGGCCCTCTATTTACATCTTTCTAGAATAGATACTCTTGTATATTGAGTAAAGAAGACTAGAAACGTGTGTAAGATGAACTGACTGAACTATGGTTTTATTCTATGGAAAAATAAAAAAGTTGTAAAGTTGAAGAAATATCTGAAACTTCCTTTAAATATGCTTTTTGATAGGTTCTTTCCCCCTCCCCTGGAAATAGGGTGTGTTCTGACAACGTATACTCTGATATTTTTTATAAGTATTTTCAGTATAAAGACATTGCAGAGGGTTTTGAGTGATGCGTCGGAGAGTCTCAGACAGCTCCTGCTACACAAGTCTCAGATGGTGAAAGATACTCATAGTATATTAGTGCTCACGTTTCAATTTGGGGGTTTGTATCTTCTGAAAGGCCCTTCGTTTCCAACCCAAAGCCAGGTTACCAAAGTCATGTGTGCTTTGGCAGAGCAGCTGCACTGAATTAGCAATACTGTAGTTTTTCCAGTGTTTCGGTCCTGACCACAATAAACCATCCATTGCACTGAGAGTATTTGTGTAGTCCCAGACCCATTCACTGTCTACTGCAGAAACTGGCACGGCAGGCAATAATTCATGATAATTGTGATAAATTTCCATGTCAATGTTTTAAAATAAGTGGTCTCAAACAATGTGCTGCAGCTTACATAAACCACACGTGGTACATGCAGATGGGGAGCTATACCTTGCCACAGGCTGGGAGCTCTCTGCTGGTGCTCACGGTCCCTTCCCCTCCCTTGCCTTAGCTGTCGCTCAGGAGCATTACAGCACTGCAGTGGGTAGGCTTCACCTGACAGTAAATGCTAACTTTTCCTACACTGTGAAAAGAGAATGCCTGTCACCATAAATACATTGAAAAGTTACCCATCTGAACCAGCACACGGAGTCCAAAGGCTGCATATTCCTCCCTTAGATAGCTGGCTGCAGAGTGCACTTGCCAGAGCACACGTGTGAATCTGGGGAGGCTCAGTCCACATGTTGAAGTCAATTAAAAAATGAATTTTGTTTTTGCCCAGAAAAGCATGAAACGCATTTTTGTAAACCAGACATATATTAATTTGACAGCCGTTCATCTCACCAAAGTTTGAAGCCAAAATCTGTCCCCAGATGTGAACATGCAAACCCTGTTCCTGGATAAACTGGTGTCAGAGTGTCCTGGTTTGAGGGTCAAAACCGTGATGCAGAGACACACGTGCTTAAAAAGGCTGAAAAGGATCTTTTCCACATAGTTTTGCAGTGCACTCTTATAACTCGTTAGTGCTTCATTGCAAGGCTCGCTTTGATAGATGGAGATTAGCCTGTGTGCAAAGCACAGCACTGAATTTGCTAAGACTGATTAGGGTATTTAAATAAACAAGGAGGAGTATACAGCTTCATGGAGTTTGAATATTACACAGAGTCTTCCTGCTAATGAAATTAATGGAGAACAGTTAGCTTGTGCATGAAGACGTATGTTAAAGCAAATACAGGTCCATCAAGTAATTGTTTACAGAAGTTGCAGGAAAAATCTGGAAATAATATCTTGCCCCGCAGAACAAAGATTCGTGGCAAAACTGTGGAGCAAAGTGATCTATTTAATCTGACTTATGAGTACTTTCCTTCTTTCTAAAGCAATCAAACAAACTCTGTGAATACAATTAGAATCAAAACAAATGCTAAAAGGGCAAATATTTATGCGGGCTTCAAGTCAGAATTTTAGCTCTGATGAGGCCAAAATGAACAGTCCAAGAGCCAGAAATCTCTGATTGTATTTAGAACAATAGTTTTAAACAAAGTAATCTGATCAATTTACTGTATAAAACCCCACAGGGTATACCAGTGCCAACACTTATGCTTGAGGAGACAGTGTGCTTTCACAGTGCTAACTAATGGGGATGTTTTTCAGAAACATCCTATAGTGGAAATGAGGACACAGAGCTGTCCCTCTACAGGCAGAGGAAGGAGCTCAGCAGCATTTATGATGAATCAACCACAGATGAACTCTATAAACCGAGCAGCTATAGCTGTGTTTGTAGGTGCAAAAAATGGCTCCCTGTGTACATTAGGCACCTCCCACCTGCAATCGGGTCTCTAGATGAAGGATTTTGAGGATGAGGTAGAGTTCTTTAGTTCTTCCCATCCACAATCTTTCTCTTTTGGACCATGACCGTGGAGTGATAGAGCATGCTGTGCAGAGCAGTGACTGAGGTGTGGGTGTTGACGTATGAATACTCAAAACAAGAAAGCAGGAGACCCAGTTTTGTCAGCAAAGTAGCTAAACATTGGTTTGAACCCGATTGAACCCACAAAGCTTTTTAAACACTCATGCTGAGCGGTGATCCTTCTCCTTTCAACCTTCCTTAGCTTAGGCAGGCCAGGGGCTGTCAGTTCTGGGACTTCTATGATTCTGTGATTCCCCCACCATGTAACTGCATTGGCGAAGGTGCACGAGGGGTTGGGCTTTTTCACCTCCAAGTGCAGCCCTGGCAGCCCCTGCAGCTGTCTGCCCTCTTTCCAGCTGCAAAGTAGCCTCTCTGGCTGAGCTCCCGCAGCTTTAAACACATCTCTGGTATGTGCTTGTTTAAGCTTCTCTTTAAACACTGCAACAGTTCTTTTCTTAGTGATTTCTCAAGGATTTTGCTAGCCTTAATGTATGAAACTTTTTGGTAAAGTGTGAAAGAAATGGTTGAAATTGAGGAAAGTGGCCAAGGGTGGCTTCTGACGTAATTTTTCTTTTGGTGTATTGGCAGCTTGGTTGATATGACAAACAGACATACCAATCCAGAATTTGGGGGTCACTCCCTAACAATCTTAGGCCAGCAAAAAAGGCAGTTTCAGAGCAGAAATATAGCCTAGCCTTGGCTCAAGTTTCCTGACCTGTGTCTGAACCATTACAAATCAAAACTCTGATGCACAGGCACATAATAAACCACAAATAGAAACATGCAGGAGTTTTCTTACTCTCTGGGAAAAAAAGAAGTTGCCATAATGCCCTCAGTGGTTTTGGACTTTTTTCTTAGTTCTGCCTCATGATAAAGGCCTCATACATTAAAACTGACACATACTCAGATAACTTTTCATCCACAGTTTTCTTCTTGTAGACTGTGGCAGCATTTTCAGGCTGAGCAGCGATCTCTTGCCAGAGAAGCAGCCAAAGGTAGGCTTGTGCTTTCATGGCTTGTCTGTTCCTATTTTCCACCAGTTGCTTGAGTCTGAAATAAAAACACTGACCACCCAACTTGAATGTTTCTGGGATTGGTGTGCCTTTAAAAAATAACACTAAGAGCACTTTATGTAAACCACAGAGTTTAGTAACCACTTTTTTTTTTTTTCAACCAAAATGTATAAAACATTTTGACCTCACAGTATCCTCTACCAGCATCTGGTTTCATCATTCTAATTATGTTGGAAAAAGACGAAAAAAGATCATAAACAAGAATTTTAAGTACAGAACTCAAAAGGCTGGGAGTGCCCTACAAGTAACTTCAGGTCTAAACCTTTCCTTTGGGTCTACTGAAGCTTGGCAGACTGTGCTTATGCACAACACGATGCCAGGATGTATTGTTCCACACAGTTCTTCTATAAACCACGTGCCAGGTGAGGTGGTTAAGAAAAGTCTTATGATTAGGTGGGTATCGGTGTACCCTCAGTGGGCAGATTGCAGCCAGGACACGGCTGCCTGCTGGGTGATGCCCATTTGCTCACTGCTGTCCCCTTCTCCCTTCCTGAGCGCCTCCAGGAGCTGCAGAGCAGCAGGGCTAACATCTGCCATGCACATGCTTTCTCCCCAAGCAGTGAGGTATGTGCTGGAGGAAGTGTGGATGGTTTATATGTAAAATATCCCAGCAAGTAAAATTTAAGATGGTGAGGTTGCCAGGATGCTCTTGGCAACCCAATGGGAGTGCTGGGGGCAGAGCTAGCAGTGTGTGTGTTGGGAGGACTTGCTGCGGGGCTCCTCGCCTGCTGGTGTGGCATCTCCATGTCGGTGAGCTCTCCTGTCCCACTGCAGAGAAGCACTTCCAGGCAGAGGGGTTGGCTGTTAGTGTGGTGTGATAGAGGAGCTTGCATATATTGGTAGCTGAAGAGTCCTGGTAACGCTGATGAGCACGTTAGATATATTTCAAACCCTTCAGGATAAGAGGTGCCATATAAATGTAGTAGACTGGTGTGGAAAAATTCTTACCTGTGCTTACTGCATAGGTCTAATTCTTCTCCATTAGTGCCAGTGAGGTCTCTGCTTCCAGTAGGAGCAGGGCAGGACACTTTGTTTGAGGAAGGTATTTCATTGTGATACATAGTGCTTGTGGAATAAAGCTACTTTGACCTGTTCTTTTTGAGAAAAAAAAAAAAAAAAAAGGTATGTTTTACCTTTATTCACTTGCTCTGAAAATTCTTTTGCTTGCCCTTAGCAAGGCACAATAACTGAATCCTCCCAAGTACTTCTGCCTTTATACTAATTTTTGCCCTTGATGTGGACTTGGACGTGGGTGATTCCCTTTGGACTCACACACTGTGACTGTCCTTACACAGCAGCTGGGATTCTTTCAGCTATCAGCTTTTCTTTCCCCTTTCCCCATACAAACCTGTATGGGGTTTGTGTATCCTTTTGTCTCTGTCCTGTCACAACAGCACAGAGCTGAGGTCAGATTTTACATCTGAATGCATTCCTCAAAAAACTGGATACCGTTTTCCCTCCCAATTCCACAAATCGGTACAATAAACTCTATCAAGCACTATATAATGTTTGCCTTTTCAAGAGTAAAAGGTTTTTTCTGGCTCCTGTATGTGTTACTCCTGGTGACTCAAAGGTCTGTAAAGCCTCTTGCCCCGCCAGGCTCGCTCTCAGCGGGATGCTTTCGCAGCCAGCAGCTTGGACGCATGCGAACAGACATGTGCTGTTCTCTAAAGCAGGCACCCATTTGTTAGTGCGAGCTGCTCGCCCTCTCCTCTCCATGGGAGCTCTTCCCCGTTGAACTTTTGAACCACCAAAGCAAGTCGAATCATGTAGCTCCACAAAATGGAAACCGGCATTTGGGCTGCGCGAAAGCAGCGTTCCAGCTTCAGCACAGTTGCCCAGGGAAGCAAAGCCAACACAGAAACACATTGTCCTGGATGACTAAAGAACAAGGGCCTGTTAAACGAGTTTTGTGTCCCAAGTTTGTAGTTTCTTTCTTGTGTCATCTTTTAGGCATGACTGCATATGTAAGATGATGTATTTTTGCAAGATTTTTCCTGTTTGACTTGATTGCTGAAATCTGTGCAGTACCTGCTAATATGATTTCCAGGACTGGTGAGAGAGTGGAAACCAGTGCCAGGAGTAATAGCCCAAAGTGTATAAAGGCTATACATACTTTCAATCTTGTGACAAAAGAACGTGCCAGTTCTTACAAATGGAACTCCTTCAGACCCCTCGAGTTCTCAGGCTCCCTACACACCACCTCCCCCAAGACAAAGTACATGTGTGCTACCCCACGAGCCAAGTAGCAGCAGCTCTAGATGAATCAAACCCTATGTGGGGCATGCTCAGTAGCCACAGAGGGGAGAGGGGGATCTTGGAGCCCTCAGAGGGCCTGGCAGGCAGGGCATCCATGGGCTCTCAGGGAAGCTGTTCTCCCACCCCAGCAGCCCAAGCAGCAGATGTGGCCGAGCAGAGGAGGAGAGGAGCAGCAGCAGTGCACCCAGAGGCCAACAGCGAGTCCGGCAGCAATGCCAGCAGAGGTGGGGAGGGAGGATTTGTACAAGCACACTCTAGTCCTGACAGGTTGAACTTGGTGAAGAAAGGAGGCAGGCAATAAAAAAAGATTTCTCTTTGAGCCTGCAAATAATACCTGGAAAAATTGATTAATCTGTTATTGTTGAAAGTACTTCTTAAAGATATTGCCATGAAACTAGCTGCCCTTTGGTGTACTTTTCAAACATATCACCTCCCTAAAATGAGTTCAGAATGACCACGCCTGCCCTCAGGAATGCTGTGTAACTGGAGTCAAAGTTCAAAATGAATCCTAACCGGAGGTACTTCCACAGCTAGGTGGCCTGTGTATTGCAGTAAAAAATACTTCTTAGCTGATCCTCGGTGGATTTCTTTTCCAGTAACACATTAGCTCACCTCTTGTTGCGTTTCAAGTCTGTCTTCTTCAGAACAGCGTCCTTAAGCTTGAGAGGACAGCACTGATTCAAGTGGGCTCATCTAAAATGCCTTCATCTTTCACGCAAAGATGCTTACAAGCTTATACAACAGCAGTGAGTCACTCACACGGGATCATGTTTTTATTCTCATAGCAAAAGTAAAACTGGTGTTCTCTGCTCCCAACTCCAGCATAGCTAATAAGCAGGACACATATAATAGATGTGTTTTATGCCCAGGAAAAATGTAATTATTAGCAGGTGATGACAACTCCATAGTGAACAATCATCGTGTCATTCATTACTATTAACTTTTTTTGTTGTTGTTGTTCCTTTTCCTTGTTTCCAAGTGGAAATAAGTCTGAATGATATTTCTGTGTTTGGGAGTAGGAAAGTGGGACTGCAACTGGGAGTAGGAAAGGCCAAAGGTGCTAAAAGCCCCTCATAGGTTAGAGGTAGTAGACTGTATGTTTGTTCTTTATCCGTAATACTTTGTTATGACATCCTTAACAGGATTAATTATGATTTATACAAGCTTTAACAAGTGAATATCAGTCTATCTTTTTGACTGAGGGCATGATTCAGCAAGTCCTTTCTCCATTTACCTGACTGTAAGAATGCACTAATCCCATGGAAATTAGCTGTAATGCATTGCTGAAGTGAGGGAGTGGGGCTGGGTCAAACCTCTGAAACGGAGCAAAGTTGTTTTTAAGTATAATCACTGCAACTGGGATTCACATCTCCTGTATTTGCCTGTATAAATTTCAGGTATGTAGCCAAGGTCAGCCATCTAGGTGGAACTGGTCATTGGAGAGGATCCCAAGATGAGGATGGAGTAGAGTGAGGCACCTATTCTCCTGCATTGACTGTAGAGGGAGCCTAAATAGTTGTTAGACTAAATCTCTAACGTGTACATGTCTATACATGGCCAGTGAGCTGAATCCTACCTAATTCCTCACTCTGGTGATCAGCACATCAGATGTATAATCAGAGCATATTGTTTAAAAAAAACCAAACAACCAACACACACCCCCAAAAAAAACCCACCCCTAGAATAAAAAGGCACCTAAAGCAAGGAATATATAGCAGAACAGTACGTGGCCTTTGTTTTTTAACCAGCTCTTTGTTAGTTTCAACTAATTATCAACACCACAACAGAAATTAGCTTTTAATTTGGAATTATTTTTAAATATTTAGAAATAGCACATCATGCTGAAGTCCAGTAAGCAATGGTGTTATAAAACCCTTGGAAGCAAGGACATTCAGATTTAATGATTTTTGCAGGGCACTAACGTATTCCATTGTATTCAAGCAGAGATCTCTGCTTGTATGTACTGATAGTACAGACTTGAAGACAATATAAAATAAATGTGTGCTATGCCCATACAGTTGCTTAATCACCTTCCTGGAATTACTCTGGTCCAAACTGAATGACATTTGGACCCATGAATCCACTGTGCGTTACAGCAGATTGACTGCAGACAAAGCAGAAAATACGTGTACTAGAATTTGATGCACAAATCAATGAATCACGTGTCCCTTCAAATATAATGAAAGTAAAGGCTCGTATTGATCTACATCAACTCTTATTACAGTTGCATGGTATTCTCTTTGGAAAAAAAAAAAGCAAAATAGCTGCTGCTAAGTGAATCACAGGCATCAGATAATACGTAGCTGCCTCCCATTGTATTCGGACAGAGGAGACAAAACACATAAGGAGCCGTAGGACTTTACCAGCTTCTGTGAAATTGAGTCAGTCTGAAAGCTGGGGTTTTACAGTGTATTTTCTACAGCTCAAGTGTTCATTGCACTTTTCATTGGTAAGAAAAAGAAAAAAAAAATACCAAAACATAGAAGGGAATCCCACCTCTCAGCTGAAGAAATATTGGCATACTTTGCAGGCTTTTTTAATGTTTTGATTTTGGGGAAACTTGTTAAGTACACAATAACAGGGCCTATGGTGCCAACATATTCTGGGGAGAAGTAAAACTCTTTGCAAGATAACATCTATCTTCACTTCCCTGTGACATTTAATTTTTAAATTAAGGTATCTAAATGCTTTGCATACTTCCATGCCCTGTTTTGCTGAAATGTTCTGCTCTTTTTGGCTGAGGATACTAGCTGTACCTGCTCTCTGCAGCGTTCCTTCGGCCTTCCCTGTGCAGGAGAGCCAGTGTAGGGATGGCAACTTGCTCCAGCTCAAAGGCTTGTCAAATGTCAAGATATCCAGAAAAGCAGCATGTCTGAAATCCTCTCTGGCTTCCTTCACAGCTTGTTAATTCATATGCAGTTTTTATTTGTGACTTTGGCTTGAGAATGGTATAGAAGCAGATTGTCTGGGTTGGGAACACTTTATCATCAAAGCTTACTATTGCCATGGTGTTATTTTGCCCCTGCATGTAGATTTCTGCTTGTCTTCCTGGTGCTTGTGCGAGGTGGTGTCTTCAAAAATGATGTTACCAAGAGGAGTGTGGAACAGAGAGAAGCCAGCCAACAGACTTGCAGGGCTCGTAACACACCCCCTGTGCAAGACAGGTCTCTGAAGCTGGGGATGCAGGGCAAAACACAAACCCTCTCTGTGGGCTCAGAGTGCGTGTTTACTAGGGAAAGTCTGCAGCTTGCTGTATCCCAAAGAATCTGCCTACATGCATTTTCACATCAAAATGGCTATCTGATATTTAAGACAAGGATAGGGACCAAGAATAAACAAAAGCTTAGTGAGAAAAAGGGAGAGGACAGGGCAGCAATTTTCCCCTCTTTATTTACTCTTTCCTGTAAAGTAATAAACCGTAGATATGGGAGTGCTGCTCTGCACTTCAGAATTACACTGAGGTAGAAAGGTACAGCACTACATCCAGGGGCCTATTTTGCTGTGGCCTGTTCTTGTGATTACCAGTGTTCCTCAAAAATGGAAGACTGTGCCTCTTCCCCCAGGCCAAACTTCTCCAAATTTCTGATAAGACCTTATGCAAAGAACATGGCAGAAGACTGTAAGACTAGAGTTGTGGGTAGAAGTCAGGTGACTATGCAAAGCAGATACGTTTATGAGTTCAGAACCACCCTTCCTGCTCCCCTTTTACTTTGGAAGAAAAAAGCTACCAGAACCAGGCATCTGTCTTAAAGCACGTTACCTAACCCTGAAGAAGATGAAGTGTTGCTTACCTCTAGCATTGGATAAAGTAAGTTGCTACAGTAAACTTAACCTCTTCTTACTTCATGTGTTTATTTTTTATAAGGACTTTATCTCACCCCTTCTCTCGCAGTAAATTTAGAGACAGACAAATTACTATCACATGTAGCACTCGGTGCTAGGGCTGTGCCAAGGGTCTTAGACTCCCTCTTAGCCCTGGTCTGTTAGATAAACTCTTACTGTTGATCATTAGGCAGTACCATAGCTCAGTGTGCTGCTTTGGGTTATCTGTGGTGCCACCAGCGCATTGTGCTCTTGTTGATTCCAGTGGAAGCCCTAATTTCATATTACACGTTATCAAAGGATATCAGGTCATCCTTTACACACAAGCTTTCCCCAAGTTAAATCTATATATTTTTCAGGAGCAAAAGCCTCATTTCCATGCTATTCCCCAGCAAAAGTGCTCTCCTGATGTGGTGCAGGACTACTGATAAGCATTTGTAAGGATGGAAACATACATTGGTATAATTTACTGGGTTATTTGGAGCTTGAAATGAAGGAGCATGCATGAAAGTGGGACACCAGTGCTTCTGACTGACAGAAAAACACTTTGGTATTTACTTTAGGAGTGGAGAGTGTGGATAGGTCTCTTCTCTGTCCCTGAGAGCAGCTGAGGAATGCTGTACTGTTCACTCACTGTATCTTCAAATTTTTCCCTTAATCCTTGAAGAAATGTGGGCAAATCAGTTAATAAAACTTGCACTTTGGAAACAATACAGTTCCTTTCCCTTATCAGAGGGAATTTTGTGTGCCATATCTTTAAATGTACTAGAAAATCTGTGCTTTTTTAATGTCACCCATTCTTTGTTTATTATTGAATTCTTTTTTACACTGATTAAGAAGTACTGGCTGCTCACAAAAGATTAGGAATCCATACGGATCACTTATCCAAGCTCAAATCTGGTATATAATTAAAATCCTCCTGCAATTTTAGCTATGCTTTGAAATTCAAATGGATTAAGAGAAAAGCTCCTTAAGGAGGTTGCAACTAGTTAGATATTTTATTGTATGTAAATTTTACTTACATGCTTACAGATAGGCATAGTGTGATACCATACTTTGCTTTATCAGTCATAGGTGGATTTAGAAAAGTCCCAAGTTCAGAACCAGCAGCGAGTTCCACAGGACTCTCCCTCTGCTGCTGGTAAGAGCTGTATCATGGCCTTGTTCTTGAAAAATCACAGATGCTCAGAGTTAGTTTAAACTACAGAGGCTGTATTTCATGTCTAAGAGCCTTCAGAGCCACACGTAAAAGTTGAGGTGGAAAGCTACGGAAATTCAATAGGAACTGGGCAGCTAGCTCCTTCAGACCCCTTGGAAAATCCCTGTTCAAATGTGGAGGAGTAAGACAGCTGTAAAATAGATTAAAAAATTACTTGGAACAGCTTTTATGGAGATCTGAATCTGAAGTATTTTTAAGGCCCTTCCTGTCCCAACTCTCTCCTCTCATTCAGTTCTAAATAAATACATCCTCAGCTCTCTAGAGCGAGATGCTCTGCTTTAAAAGTCATCACATTTTAATGCAGAGAAAAGCTTTTTTTTTTTTTTTTTTTTTGCACGGTT
>VZTM01040286.1:17021-27270 GCA_013400555.1 Jacana jacana
TAAAGTTCATGACACAAAGCCTGTATTTTCTCAGTCTCTTACTTTAAAAACATGGACTTGAGGACTTTGTTTTTTCACCTCACATATGTGTAACTACAAAAGTTAGTAGTTTCAGTTAGTTGCTGTTGGATCCAATATCCCAACAGAGGTGAGTCTGCTACAGCTCCATATCTCCAGGTTCAACCAGCAGTGAGGCTGAACATGCACTCCAATAATTTATTTTAATCTATATTTTCTATGTTCACAAAAATTTCTTTACTGGTTTAAAAAATGGACACTGTGATGATAATATATTTCTTTAGTCATCCGTGAGTTTAGAAGAATGCAGAGGAGGACTGGAAAGCCAAAGTAACTTGACAACATACCCAGGAGGGAGAATGGGGCACAGTGAGGTAGAAGGCATATATATAGTAATTAATAACAAGAGTTTACTTGGTTTCTCTGGATATTAATATATTTGTGGATATTAATATTAAAGAGGAATTTAAAACCATCTTTATTAACTAATAGGACCTTTCTGCAACCCAGCTGACTTCAGTTTTCAGTCTGTAAACACACTGCATTCCTGCATAAGGTGTTTTTGAGGATCATTCATGCCACTGTGAATTTGAGACCAGCAGTGCCTGGAGATCTAATATCCCCCATTTCTCTGTATAGTGTAAAAGTGGTTGTTTCAGTTACATAAGTGTGAATACTAAGTCAGTTTTATTGGCTACCTAATCAGGTTCCCATTAAGAACAAAGCCCAAGATTTTATACTCAAAATGTGTTTTCACAGCAGTTCAATCAGATTAGACAGACTGCATTTCTTCCGTGGGTATTTGCAGTACTCAATTCAGATCAGTACTTTGTACCTTCTCAGACTAACACCAACCCTTTTGACAGTTCAGATTGAGCCCTATGAGCCATGAAAACGCCAATAGACAGATTGCCATTTTCTCTTTCTGAGAGCAGTCTGCTCTCATCCAGTAAAAAACAATTTAGTGTGTTGGGGAGCTATGGGAAACATGCAGTTTTTGAAAGATTGCCATTAAAAACTTTACTGGTGATTTCACGCTAGATACCTTATCCAGTGTATACAGGCAGAATTCAATAAAAGAAGAATTTCTGACACTGTAGATACGGATCTCTGGCTTTGTTTTTCCCCAAAAAGTCATAAAGAAGCAACTCCAGTGTATAATGTTTCCCCACAAAGAGGAATGGTTGTGCACACGAGAAGGCGGCTCGGCAATTCTCAAGCTGTGCTCTTGCTAGAAACGGGCAAATATTGAAAAGATGTTGTGGTGATCCAAATGACTTGCTTATGGAAGAATGAAAAAGGAAATGTTAGCTAGTGTTTTAGATACATTTGGCTACTGTTTGTTTTTATTAGGTTTTCAGATGTGGTCACCAGGGAGTTCACAGAGTCAGCACTAAATAAACACTGTACTTGTGAATGAGGGATTTGAAAAGCAATGTAAATGTGTGGTGAGACCCTTT
Organism: Jacana jacana; assembly: GCA_013400555.1. NCBI lineage: Eukaryota > Metazoa > Chordata > Aves > Charadriiformes > Jacanidae > Jacana > Jacana jacana. The sequence continues at coordinate 18,500 of VZTM01040286.1, forward strand.
GCCTTTTAATGTGTACTGCTCACAATAAATAGCGTTTTCAGTGTATAAATAAATGTGATTGGAATTCTGGAAATTCCAGAAAATTAGGACTTGCAGAATAAGATTTCGTTTTACACCTACTAGCAAACTACACCGCACTCAGCCAAGAAATGTATTAGATGAGCTAAAGGCAGAAAGAAAAGAAATGACACCATGCTGGTTAGATCATTCTTCTTTTTTTTTTTTTTTTTAATTTTCTTTTATTTTGTGGCCCCGTAGAAACTATATGGAAGGAAAATAATGTCTGGGGGGTGGGGAATGAAATGCATGCCTGGGGTTAAAAGAAACTCATTAGAAGGGAAAAATCCTAACTGAAATTGCATTAACTTACCAAAAGGAAAACTCTATAGATGGTGTGAAACTTGTGGGTAAATATACTTTGCATCAGAAAATCTGTGAGCTGGATCGTGAGAGGAATGGCCGAAGTCAGTTAAGGCTTTTGTTCACTTCACCACAGCAAGAATTAAACCGGAGAGGAGAAACATAAACCTCTGGGTGCTCTGAAGTCCCTCTGAAATCCCTGTGATCACGGGAACACAGTTGTAAACATCAAAACACAGGCATTTTAAGACTTGGCCGATATAATTGATTTAAGCTGCATGAAATACTTTGTATAGTCACGACGATTTAATCCCATGTTTATCTCACTTTGGTTTGCTTTTATTAAGATGGAGGTAGGAGCCGTGTCCAAACACACTGATTTAGCAGGAGAAAGGTGTCTTTGTCAATTCATGACATTCATCAAAAAAACCTCTTATCGGTTACTCTGCTTCAGAAGAAGACACTGTAGAAACTGAATATCCCCAACCAATTCTTGTTTCCAAGTTACAGTTTCTGTATCAGAAATGGATTGTCAGGTTAACAATACGTATTTGCAGAAAACAGGTGTGGGAACAGTGTCCATGAAAGCTGCTGTCAGCTTGGAGACTTTCTTCATTAAGTCATGATGATGACAGAGACCCTGGAGCAAGTATGCAAAACAAACTCTGTGAAGAGGAACTGAAGAAATGGTGATGTTTTACTTTCGCATAAAACACCTTTCTTAGCATAGGTTAATTCTCTGATGTGTTCATTGAAGGTGTGGTAGCAATGAGGACCCCGTTCACAGGCCAGGCTCATACTTGGAGGTGCCTAAACACGGTCCAGAGCTCATCCTGCCATGAGGTCACCCTGCCCTGAAGGCTCCCTAAACTTTACCTGTTTACTCCACTTTCCCTATGAGGTTTTTCAATAGCCCGTCTCTACTAGCAAAAATCACTTGCAGAAGGCAAATTTCCAAAGTCATGCATTCAAGTTGCCATGGAAACCACAGTTTAAATTTGTATGCACAATTATTCCTGATGGATGCATATGCTAATCCAATCAGAGCAGGGGAAAAATGTTGTGTGGACTATCTGCCCTGCCACAGGCTGTTAGTCTTGAAGGTTGAGTGCGTGCAGTGAGCCCACAGGGGTAAAACAATAAAACAGCTGCTCAGAAAAGAGCTATATGCGTGATGAGTTGATTGTCAGCTCTGGCTGCGTGCAGAAGCTGTTGTGACATGCTCCAGGGTGACCGTGTCCTGCTCATGATGTAATTGCACTGTGATGTCAGCGACAACGCCCCCTTCCTGCAAAGTAGCCCTTATAGCCCTTGGGGGTCACCATGCTGTCCATGGCCATCAGCAGCTTCATCCCAGGGCACCAGGGACGTGGCTGGCACCAAATTGCGCAGGGGCCAGGAGCAGACCAAGCAGTGGGATCCCTGCCTTCCCAGCCAAGCAACAACAGTTCATCTCCTCTTGCAGTGCTTTAGAAGTCCCCTGATTTGATTATTCCTTGTGGATCTTTCAGTAACTTTTGACTAAAATTAGTACCATTAAAACCAAGACAGTAGTCACTAACAGTGAATTGATTCCTGTTCATAATTTTGAGAGGTCCCTTCCTTGCTTCTTTACTGTGGCGTGGTTTAACCAAAGCTTGGCTCAGGCTTTCAATGGCACAGGAGGGGCAGGAAAAGGGGAAAGGGGGGAAAAGGGGCAGGAAATTGCAGAATTTCTCAAAGAGAGAAAGAAATTCAGAAGTTGAAAGTGAAGAAACGTTCAGAGAAAGGAACGATTCCTGACCAGGACAAAGGAACAAGCACAGCCAGGAGATCAATCAAAAGGAGATGGATTAATTGCCTGAAAAAATAAATCATGTGGCAAGACAGGGGTAGTGAAATCTGTGAGCTAGAAGTAAAGGAGATCAGTGCAACCACAAGAAAACCAGGGAGAACTTCATAGGATGGTGCCAGCCGAGAGGGGCAGTCGCTGGTCCCAAGGCCAGCAGCATGCCGGGGAGCAAATCTGGTTGCTGCCCCACACAAGACACCCACCTGCACTGGATGGTACCTGTATACGTGCAGCGTGCTCATCGGCTCACCTTTAGTGGGCTTCATTGCAAATAAATCTGTTCTGATGACACAGAAGTTGCATACCTGACGCCATCTGTAGAATTTACTTCACCTACACCTAAATTCAGGAAATAGAAAAAAAGAACACTTTCTAATAAAGCGTTTGTCTCCCTTTCCTCTCCTGTAATTGCATTTTAAACTTCTACAAACTGGCCTTAAGGGGCATTGTTTTATAGTTTTATCTGATTTCCACATGAATCTGTTGAAAATTAATGCCTGCAATGCTGTATTAAATCCCAGGTAACATTGATTTTTGGGAGAGAGATATATCCCTCAGTTAGTGGTTTGGTCAATTGCTTTTTGGTTGTTGTGATTTTTCTTAGTTTTCATCCTATTATGCCCTTGTTCCCAGAGTTCCAATCAGACCTAGAAGTCCACTGTGTGCATAACCATGAACTGAAACATTTGTTTTTCTAACTTTTCTACATTAAAGGGGAGGGGATGTTGTGCTGAATTCTGGCCAAATTAATGAAAATAACTTGAAAGCCTTGCAGGAGTCAGATCAGTTCTGACTGGGTGAGCAGGAGAGGCAGCCCTGCACTTGTCCTTGACTCTGTCCTTTCCAAAGCTGGGTGGGTAGAAGGGGAAGGATTGCTCCAACTGGAGCAACTATTTCCCAGGCTTTGCCTCTTGTACTCCTGGAAAGGCATCTACAAGCTGTGACCCTGAAGTGGACACCAGTTCTCAGAAAGTCATCACTGCTTGTTCCCACTGCGAGTGGAGTAGATGAGGGCGTGTAATGACCCCCTGTGGCTGTCCCAAGTAAAACTCCCAAATGTCCTATGAGTGGTTCTTCAGCTTCTTCTCTTCCTATGACAGAAGTACAGAGGTCAAACTTTACCTTTGAAGAGCATGGAAGTGAACAATAAGTGCTCAATGACTTACTCTAAATCCCATCTTTTTTAAAATATCAGTCCTTTTGAGGTTCTTAAAGGGAGTTTATTTAATAAGTGCTTAAAGCCGAAACCTATGAAGTCGTCAGCCATTTTTGAAAATGTAACCTGAAATAAACATTGCTGATTCTGTCCTACACAAAATATCATCCCTGAAGTAAAACAAGCCATTTAGTCAAGCAGTAGGAAGAAGATGGATGGAGGGAGCAACTTGAGAGCTTTCATCTCTCCCTGCGCTGGAGACGTAAGGCTCAGCTACACTCCACTCTGGGCATCGTTCTCTGCAACGAGGTCTCATGCTTCATTCTGTCCCAGAGAAGCGGGACACAAGTGTGCAATCAGTCCTCATTACTGTACATAATGGTGTGAGCAAACAAAGCCCTGCAGAGGAATAGGCATGTCCTGGAAGTCTTTAAATCACTGTATCACGTGGAAGAAATGAATGCAGAAGAGCATTGACTCAGAGAACTTCTTGAATGTAACGCCTTTGAAGTGATGCAGTGTGGCAGCGGACCCTGCTCTAGTGAGATCCACTCGACCCCATCCAATGAATCTCATTTTTTTGTAAAATTCATGTTAATGCATCTGGCAACAAAATCTCTTGACCATCCAAACTCAGTAAAATTCCTACAGTCAGTGCCTGAATAGTGGCCCAGTTTTGAGCTTGATGGACACCACTGTGAGATCTCTTTCAACAGCCCCAGTCTGTGCCCTCCTCACAAAACATGGATTTGTGGCTGCTGAAACCAACTTAATATCTTTCTTAATGTTTTCACAAATATTTTTTGGCCAAAAAACATTCAAACTTAGAATGTAAGAGGCTTGCACTGTAATAAATTGTAGCTTTATTATGCCCACTTAGATATTTTTTGCTCTCAGCATTTGTTTACTCTTATTTATTTCTTTATTTATTATTTGAAATTGGAATATAATGGGATGGGATTCATGTCAAAGAATAAATCAGTTCATTGTCATTTTTCATATTGTATTTTTTGAAGCAAAATGAAGTTCAGTAAAATGTACATTTCGACAGAGTACAGCATCTGTACACAGTTAATTTTCTCCTTAGGCAGCAAGTAACTTTTGACACCCTGATAGATTAATTTTCCTTGGACTCAGGTGAGGCCATACAATGTAACTCACCCTTTTCTACTTTTTGTTGCTGTCTGAGAGCACTGACTTGGTAATTCAGGGAGTGTACTGTGAAAAAATCCTCTGAAATTAAGACAAATTGAGTTGAACAGAATTGTTTGAGCCTGAGACAAAATGTTACCTCAAGCTTTTTTAAATGTCAGTTGCTTTAAATTGGCACAAATTTACCTTCATGGCCTTTTCATATATTGAATAATAGAGTTCTCCTCTGCCGCATTCTGAGTGAAAATGTCTGGTTTCCCAGATCTTTCTCCATCCTGAAAATCTTCCTTCTTTTCATAGCTACATAATCAAAACTTACCCTTCTGAAAGCTTCCATAATACAGGGATTCAAACAGAAACATTGCCTCTGAGGAGCAAATAAGAGAGTATTCTGCTTTTCATCTCCATTTTCTGAGACATTAGACTTTCCCAGTGTTTTGGGGATTACTTTGTATAATATCTCTTTTCAATCTTCCATCCCAGGTCCTGTCATCCTGCGACCAGGTAATTAAGTCATCACTTGTTTAGTAAGAGGATTTGAGCTCATGGAAGGAATCCTTGTGTTTCCTGCTCAGATACTCGGGAGATATTTACAGAAGTAACTTTAATTACAGGTGAGGTCTAGCCTGACTGAGACCGACAGTGCTCTGAGCTCTTGGGTAAAGGTTTCAGCAGATAGATCTGGCTCCTACAGCTATAGATAAGAACTGTGCAACTCCCCCACTAAGTAATGGAGAGGGTTGTGTGGAGAAAGCCACTCTGAGGGCACTGCAGCCCCACACGACGGATCTTCCAGGGCATCATCCTTCAGACTGGCTGGCTATAGTCCAGTCCTGCAGGATGAAAGTCTGCCATCAGGTGGAGTGGTTGTGCCACACTCCTGGAGCCTGGTGTCATCTGGAGGGAAGGAAGCCACCTACGTGCTCAGAGCCTGCTTTGTGATGTGAGTGGAGATGATCCAGAGATCTACAGTTATGCTTTTCCAACCCAAATAAACATGATATTACTTTCACACAACAAGATTCCCTGCTGGTCTTGCCAACACTTGGCTTTGAAGCGACAAACGTGTATGCGAGAGTACAGCTATACAACCACCTGAGGTTTTCATTCCTGTGTCAGTGGCTTGTAAAAATAATGTATTAAATATGGAAGATTGGCATCAGAAGAAACAAAAAGCCTTTTTCAGCGAGATAGAGTAGCAAATCTTTAGGGAGATTTCTGCAACAGGCTAGCTGTTCATCAGAACCTTAGCATGCTGCCAGTTGTCTTTCAGGTTTTAATTATTTTACAGTCGTTCCTTTCAAAAGCAGTTATGTGGTCACATTTTTATCATCCACCAAATGTATCCTGTTCTGCTCTTTGTATTCAGTTTAACTTTTTTGGCTTATTTTCTACATTTACAGTTTTGCAACCCACAAATCTGTTCTTCATTGGCAGCTGTTTCACAGCATTGCAGTGACCATACACACCTCAGGTAATTCAGGGAGTGTACTGTGCGTCTGCGTCCATTCCCCCATACAGTAGCATCCTTACATATACCCCTGCTCATTCAGTTTTCCCTCTAAAATACAGGAAATGCAACAATTTGGGGGGGATTATAAAAATATTCTTTTCAAATTTATTTGATGATAGTGTATAAATTCATGAGCAGCACCCTTTAAAAGTGGATTATATTATCTACAAGGCAACTGACATGATTAACTGCACTGTCACCCTTACTGGCTATTATGCACAGATCAAGTAATGCTAATGAAATCAGAATGAAAAGAGGGAAGTTAAATAAATAAATAAAATCCACCCTGACCTAAATTCCCTCCCAATGTTCACAAACTGGAGATGAAGATGGGTTCATTATTCTGGAATAAATAAACAAAATTCAGATCCCTATACTTTACTAACTACATTGTTTTTTAAAGCCATGGAGGAAAACTCTTAAGAATGGATTTTTCTTGAAAAAAATTTAGTAGCTGTGATGAGAAAACATAAGAATATATAAACTTGCTTTTGTTAGTCTAGATCTGCTGAAAAACAAGTTTTAAACTGTGGGGAAATACAGATACTGAGTTTAATGTGTTTCTCTTCCAGACATGCTTTGTCTTAGCATTTTTTCTGCTATGTGAATAACCTTCAGCCTTATTAGGAATACATTCCTAATGTAGAAATACATATCAAAAATATTCAGTTTGTTACATTCATCGGAGGACACTAGGAAACAGGCACTTGGAAGGATGAGGTTTGTTTCAGGGCTTGCACGCTGACTGGTTCCTTTGCAAAATCTCATGTGCTTTGGAGCTACAAATTAACAGAGGAGGCAGCACTCTTGGTCTTTGTGTTCATGGCACAAGATACAGAAGGTATATTTAAGCACTGCCCTAGATCTTGCATCTAACTTCCAGAAATTCTGTCTCACATAACCCATCACAGAAATTTATAAATAAATTTATAAACTATAACAATAATGATACTATGTTCAAAATCTGGGATTATTTCTTATTGCAAGTGAACTGCCATAAGAAAAGGGTTATACCAAAAGACTCTAAAAGTCTAATATCACGTATGTGGATCATGTGTTTTTCTTTTTCTATGGGATTCACAGCTGTCCCAATTTGGAAGCTGCATAGTATGAAATGCAGTAGGCCACCATGGTTGGTAAGAGGAGCAATCATGTATCTTGGAATGACCAGGATTTTACCAGAGCCTTTCTTGTTCTTCAAAGCCCTAAATTCCCTCTTTCAGCAGTTATGGTGCTTAGAGTTCACTGAAATACTGTTGATCACTGCCTTTTCTAATCATTTTGTCTTTCTGTCCTGTAAAAACTAATATTTCACAGAGCTGCATGCACAGCTCTTGGATGTAACAAAATAATAAAATCAGTAACTCAGGCAAAATCCATGACACTATGGTAGTGGGATTATCAGAAAACTCTGACAATAAATAGTCTCTCAACTCCCATGAAAATTTCAACTCCTGAAATTCTTATTTAACTTGGTAATTTCATGGTATAAAAGTGGCATTGAAGGAGATTTAAAAATTTGGGAATTATAGATTACCATGAACCCAACTCAGCAAAATAGCCAAAAGTTTCATGTAAAGGTTACATACATACTTACCATACTTTGCTGAAAAATTGGTTCATGGTAAGGTTTGTTGGCAAGGAAAAATAATGGTAAAGGAGCTACATTTCCTTCCATTTAGGACTGCAGTAATATACTCCAGTAAACTTCCTGCTGAACTTCATAACATTGATAGGAAGCAACAGATGACATTTTTCTTTTTACTGGGAAAGATATCTGCTCTGATGGCACAGAACCAAGGGGAGACTTGGTGCATCATCTAAACTTTATTTAGATCTCTAAAATAGGACTGAAACAAGATCTAAGGGCTCTGTGACAGATCTCCCAATTCCTAAGCAGGAAAAGTGGCTTGAAGATTTATGTAAAGATGGTAAATGAAGGATAATTTTTAGATATGAGAAGTATATGTCCCTTAAAATAATTGGGCTTATCATAAGTGGAAAACCATAGAAGGCTTAACAGTATAGGGGTAAAAAAGGAGAAAAGCTGTCTGCCTATGTATTTCTGATATTGTCTTATCATGGCTTCAAGAAATCAATTTCTTAGTATCTTCACTGGATAATAATCAATCATATTCAAATGTTAATTTAAATGTTGCCTTTTATTGTGAGGCCAAAGTTCCTATTGGCTTTGATGAAACGTAACCCAGGACATGTACTTGTGACTGCCAAAATTGTATGGTTGAAGGAAAAAAAGGTATGAAATATCCAAGTCATTTTTTAACCAGCTGTAATGCGGTGTCAGTAATTGGTGTCTTCCAAAGACAATGGTAATATAATGAAAGGATGCCCTGCTTATTTGGACCTTGGACATATTTGGGCATTTGCTAGACACATTAAGATTTGTAAATATTTAATTCTTCTTTTTTATTACTTATATTAACCACTTAACATACAGCACTTTGATAATCTAAAAATTATTGAATTCCCAATAATTTAAGTATACATTTAAAATTTAAATGCAGGTTATGAGGGTGTTTTATCTTTAAAGTAAGTACTGAAATATAAAACCCAGTTCTCAGTATTTTAAATAAATTCACTTTGTGAATGAGAAGAGTGGAAAGCTAATTATAGGTGAGTTTTATTGTTGTTTTTTATTTGGGGCATAAAGTATTTTGTCTGCTGTCCTTATTTACCTGCAGTAGGAGTGTTAGCACAAATTTGACTCATGGTAATAACCTATATTAGGTTATTACCTA
>VZTM01040287.1:2377-48378 GCA_013400555.1 Jacana jacana
ACTGGGCTGCCCAGGGAGGGGGTGGAGTCCCCATCCCTGACTGTGTTTCAGAGTCAATGAGATGTGGTGTTGGGGTATCTGGTGTAGGGGAGAACTTTGTAGAGTGGGGCTGATGGTTTAACTTGATGATCCTAAGGGTCTCTTCCAACCAAAGTGATTCTATGATTCTATGATTAATTGACTAGGACCTCTTTTACTCCCTAACCCTGCATATTCCACCTAGCACCACAGATGGTCTCTTACTTGCTCATCTCTGCCTTGGTCCCACACTAGGAACTCCCAACACCTCCCTTTCTCCCTCCCTCCTTCCTTTCAGAAAAGCCATCATGTCCCCTCTGCCCTCTCAGCCACTTCACGCTGTATAAATAGATCTTGGCCTGCAACGTGCAGTTCTACACCCACTGTATCAGAAGGGTTTGTGCTGGTGATAAGGACCCTGGTGTTCCCAGAAAGCTGTCAAAGTGCTTTGGCAGAGATGCTATAAAAAACCCTTCTCCAGGAAAACCTGCCCGTGGCCGTGGAGGACACTGAGTGCTGATGAAGGACATCAAATGCCGCAGGAGAGGGCAAGGGAGAAAGCTGGGGAGCAGGAAGAATGGGGTGTGGGGAGAGGGACCTTGCTGCCCTGTTTTTGGTGGAAAGGGAGCAAAGATCTGCAGGGACAGGGACAGCAGAGGAAGGGAAAGGGTGCTGGGGAGACAGGGGGCTAAGCTGAACAAAAAGAAGAAAGATGAAAGTGGAAGGAAGAACATTTTATTCCCCCCCTGTACGCTCGCTGCCTCTCTCATTACGGAGCTGCTTAAAGGACGAAAAGGAAACAGATGTTTGCTCTGGTCTTGTTACCAGAGCAAGGAGGAGCCCCAGCTGCAGTCCAGACACCATTCCTAAGGGATAGCTGTGGAAAACGCTGTAGGATCTAGTGGCTTCAGGCTGCCCTGGTGCTGTGGCTGTCTCTGTATGTCCCCTGAGGGTCCTCTGCCTTCCATGTGAGCCAGGAGCAGTGAGATGAGCCTCACCTGATGTTCTGCAGAACAGGGGATGTCTAACCTATCACTATAGTTAAAGCAGGGCAGAAAATTTCCTTTTGACTAAATGCTATTCCCCGATAATGAGCATGTGCTGAATCTTCGGTCAATTATTTCAGCTGCTGTTCCCTGCCCTGTTAAACACCATGGTCTGAGCTTACGTGGTGCAGCTGAATCTTGTTATGTCTCTGCTGGCTTGAAGAGGCCTTCAGCACCAGGCTGCCACTTCCCACAAAGATAATTACAGATGATGACTATGACACCTTAATCTCTTTCCTGCATGAAAAAACAACACACCGATCTGGAGCTCTGCACCTGGGGCATGTGAATCCTGCTCCTCTGCTAACTGCAGTAAGTCACTTGGTCAGAATCATAGACTCACAGAATGGTTAGAGTTGGAAAGGACCTTAAAGATCACCCAGTTCCAAACCCCTTGCCCTGGGCAGGGACGATTCCCACCAGACCAGGTTGCTCAAAGCCCCCTCCAGCCTGGCCTTAAACACTTCCAGGAATGGGGCATCCACAGCTCCTCTGGGCAACCTGTTCCAGTGCCTTACCACTCTCACAGCCAAGAGTTTCTTTCTAATATCTAATCTAAACTTCCTCTCTTCTAATTTAAAGCCGTCACCCCTTGTCCTGTCACTATACTCCCTGACAAAGGGTCCCTCTCCAGCTCTTCTGGAGCTCCCTTCAGATACTGGAAGGCTGCTCTAAGGTCTCCCCAGTGCCTTCTCTTCTCCAGGCTGAACAAGCTCGCTCAGCCTGTCTTCATAGGAGGGGTGCTCCAGCCCTCTGAGCAATTTTGTGGCCCTCCACTGGACCTGCAATCAGCAGCTTGTTGAAAACACCAGCCTTTATTCTCCCTGCCTCCAACTGCTATGGGGAGATAATGGTGTTTCACCCTCTCGGGAGGGTGTTGTGAGGGTTATGGACTTGCTATCTCAGCAGCATGGTGAAGTGTTGAGTAACAAGGATAGCCCGACACCAACCATTCCGGACACAGGGAGCCTAAAAAAGTGTCCTAACAGCCAGAGGGACCCATGGGGCAGCCTGACCCTTGGGACTGAATGGGGACCAGGGAGGGGACAGGCTGGATAGGGCTTTGAGCCACATGGTCTGGTGGGCGGTGTCCCTGCCCAGGGGAGGGGAGTTGAAACTTGATTATCTTTAAGGTCCCTTCCAACCTGAACCATTCTATGATTCTATGACAGGCTTCAGTCCCAGCTTGGTGCTCCCAGGGGACCCAGTTGGTGCTCCCAGCAACATCTTGGGCCAAGATTCATCCTTCAGACCTGCCCCAAGGAAGCTCTAAAAGAGCACCAATGCATCAACTGTAACTGTGGTGAGCCTTCAGGCTTAGACCAAGGTGTATTAATTACCAAATAGTGCAGGGACTTATGAGGGAGGAAGGACCTGAGCCACCGTGGTTGGGTTGGGGACAACCCAGCAGCGAGGTCCCGGTCAGAGTGTGGCTGTGCTGCAAGTGTGGGGCTGCAGATGGAGGGAAGTGTGAGCTGATGGAGGTGGGAGGCCCAGAACAGCCCCCGACCCCAGGCACTGCCAGAGGCTTTGGCGAAGAGGACTAGAAACCCCCTTCATTTCAGAGCTGAGAAAATCCGCCCATGTAGTGTTGCAGGTTGCAGAGGGCCGGCAGGGCAGGCAGCTCCATGTCCCACTGCCTCCCTCCTGCCTGGAGCACACTCAGGGCTCAGCACCACTTTGAGCACCTGGAAGCTGCTCAGACCCAGGCTTTCAGTTGCTGTGTTCCTATTCTCAGTCCTGCTTCACAGGACAGCCCACAGTTGTCACTACTACTGCTCAAGAGTGTCACACCACCCAGGAGCCCGTGTATGTACGTGGCTGGCTTTGGTCCTGCTGCAATTAAAAAATACTGCACGGGGTGGGGGGGTCAGGAATAATCCTGAGGCTGCGTAATTACACAGCTGGGGGTTTAACACCTCACATAGATAAATGTCTAATTTCAGACCTCTGTCTTCTTACCTCTGGCACCCGATGGGAGTGTTCACATTGGGCACAAAAGTAAATCAGTATTAAGCAATTTAACTGCCCTGTGCTGCCTGCCCCTGCTGTATTTGTACTCCAGGCTGGGTTCCAGACAGCCCACCTCACCTCTCAGTCCCTTCACTCCTAACCTGGAATAAAATTATGTACAAAGGCACCAGTCTATGTAGAAAAGAGACCCACATTCTGCTTTCATCGCGATCGGCTTGCATGTGTGGCTCTGTATTTAACACGCACGTGTGGCTCCGTATTCAAACACAAGGCACAGGTACAAAGTGCTTGTGCCTGAACAGGTCTGAGCAGGGACTAACGGTGGCACTGACGGAGACGCGTGTACAAACGCAAAGTGCTCCTCCAGCAGCACACATCTACCCAGATCCAGCTGTATTTGGACACTCCAGCAGAGATCTCCTTCCCCGCTCCTGAGCGCAGGGGCTGGGGCTGCAGACACACCACCCTCCTCCTAACAAAGCCTCTATTCATGCCAGGATGCATCACTCCACCCCAGTAGAAGGGGAGCTTCCTCTGTGGCTACCAAATCCCCTTCGCTTTCTAAGCCTGTGCGTGGCCATCCTCTCAGAACAGACCCTGCCGCTCCAAATTCTGCAAAAAGTCAGAGACTGTAACGTCTGAGAGCAGAACGCAACCTTTCCTGGACGATCAGTGGGAAACACCTGCAAATTCAGGAGGAGGAGCCCCGCTGCAGGACAGAGCAGAGATCGGGGTGTCTCCACTGACTCCCCCACACAACATTACCCTGACACCTCTCCCAGGGGCCCACACTGGATCCAGCTCCCCTCCCCGTGGCCAATGCCTACCTTGTGACTGGAAGGTGTAGCCGGGGAAGTTGCACACAGCCACGGTGAAGATGACAGTCCACATGAGAAGCCTCCAAGCTATTGCCATGGTGAGCGATGCTTGTCTCAGTGCAGGGAGTGTTGTGCCAGCTGGAAGGGCACCGTCCCAACATGTCTCTCCCTCGGCCACCACTTATGTAGAGACAGGAGTCCTCGGTCCCTCCGCAGGCATCCTCAGCCGCTCCGTGCTCTCCCCAAAGCAGCGAGGCCAACGATGGCTTTGCAGGGTGCGGAGCCCAGGCCAGCGCAGTGGGGCCAGCATGGGCTACTTTGAACTGCAGGCTCTGGGTGGCATTGCCCCTGCAAGGGAGAGGATGAGGATGAGGGTGAGCGAAGGGGAGAGATGGGCTGGGGGAAAACACAGGGTAGAGGAGAAGGACACAAGGGAGAAAATGGTGCACAGGGTGAATGAGGAGAGTCTCATCTCAGAGAAGGGAAGAAAGAAAAAAAGGGAAAAAGGACGGGAAGGAGATGCAAATACAATTAACTACAGCAGTTCACAGTGCTGGAAAGCCACATTGTCCTGCTGTGTGGACACTGCACACCCAGGGGCTCTCCCGGGGATGAACTCTGCTCCCAGCACAGCCCCAGCATTGCTCTGACAGAGCACCAAAGGGCTGCTTTGTACCTCGTACCTGAGGAATGGAGCTCAGAATAAATAAGAACTCTTTGCCCTCTGCCAACACCCATGAGGAAACGCAGACTGAAGAGCCACAGTCACCTGAGCTCTCAAAGGAGAGAACGAAATAAAAGCATTAGCAGGTTAGTAGTGAGCAGCATCCTAGAAATCCTCTCGACTCCATTTTTCCCGGCTTTAAAATACACTTTAACGCCTGCCTCTGCCCTGAGAGCCAAGCACTTGCTCTTGGAGAGTGTTGACTAAACCTAAAAAAGCGATTGGAAACAAAGGACCCATTCAGTGAACTCCCCCTTGCCCTCAGCTCCATCCACAAATGGATTGTGAGATTCCAATTGTATTTGCTATTTAAAATGATTTGCTAATTGCTTGAGTGAAAGATTTTTGGCCTGCAGATAATTTCCACTCAGTCTGAGGCAATTATACAAGACTCACATAGCGCTGGAGTGTTGCATAAAAGCCTGTGGTTTCTGTTTCTATCCGGTGATTAGATGATGTAGGCAATGAGTACAGCACATACCTAACGACCGCCTGGAGAATCCCAAATTATCTGAAGGGCAATGCTCTGTTCCAGAGCAGCCCTGCAGCAGAAGGCAAATGCTCCTGTGAAGGCAATGGATAAATAGGTTCTGAAGTCTGATTTCAGACCCGATTGGTGCAGCAGACAGCAGTGGAGCACGGTGGGGAAAGGCAGCAGAGATGCTCCCGAGCTACTGGGGAAGGTGAGTCTCAGAGGATGCTGCTCTTCCCAAAGGTGTCGGGTATGTTTAGTTTGGAGAAGAGGAGGCTGAGGGGAGACCTCCTTGGCCTCTACAACTCCCTGACAGGAGGGTTTAGAGAGGTGGGTGGTGGCATCTTCTCCCAAGGGAATAATGACAGGACCAGAGGAAATGGTCTGATGTTGGGGCAGGGGAGGTTCAGATGAGATCTCAGGAAGAATGACCTGACTGAAAGAGAGGTCAGTCCCTGGAACAGCCTGCCCGGGGAGGGGGTGGAGTCACCATCCCCAGAGGGATTTGAGAAAGGTGTAGATGTGGCATTTCAGGACATGCTTCAGTGGCCAAGATTGTTGGGTGTAGGAGTTGTCATTGTGGTGGGTTTTTTTTGGATGTGGATGTGGAGTTTTCTTGGTTTGGGGTTTTTTTTTGTTTGCTTTTTTGGGTTTGTTTATGGCTGGACTCGATGATCTCAAAGGTCCCTTCCAACCATGAAGACTCTGTGATTCTGTCAACGGCCACAGCATGTGTGTGGTCCTCATCACAACAAGGAAACACTTGGAATAATGTCTTTAACCCCCTCTGCTCTTGTATGTTTTAATTAGCAAAGGCTAACTACTGGTCAGAGCGCAGGGAGGGAGAGCCTGGCTCCTCCCAGGCTCTGCTCCTCTCATGTGGTATACTCAGAGGGCTGCCATTTCTTTCTACTTCTCTTTTCCCATCTTTACTATTCAGTTAATGTTATTTGTGCTGCAAGGGCTTGGAATAACCCCCTGTTGCAGGCCAGAGACTTCAGAGGTGAAGAACAAGAAGAAAGCAGAGCAGTGATTCCTGCCCCAATAATTAACCCAAATAAGTCAATGATTTTCCCCTACTGGACAGAAATGCTGGGGAGGATTAACCAGATGCCTATAATTCAAGATTTGGAGCTCCATATTTTAAATGTAAAGATTTTTAACTGTTTATTTACAGCTAAAAATGGCCAAAGACCATCCATGACACCTCAGGCTGGTCTCCCGAGTCCTGCCTGGTGCCACGTGACAGGGTGTTTTCTCGCAAAGCCTGGACTCAACACAACACAATGGTGGCCTCAAGGACCACGCAATGCAATCAGCAACTGTGAGAGAAAACCCAGCCTGCCTAATGGGGGAAAAACTGTCTAAATCTCATCTCAGGCTGCTCCGCTCACCCATGACAAGCAGGCAGTGGAGGTGAGAATGTTGGGCAGGAATTCTTCTGCCCTCTTTCACCATGACACAAGGACGCTGAGAACTGCACCGTGGGTCCACAAGGCCATATCCATCTGGTGACAGCATCCTCCATAGCGTCACCTCCCTGGCACAGAGAGGACAGCAAGGCAGGGCCGTGTCCCGCAGATGCTGCCGCTGCTCCGTGCCTGCTCCCTGCAGGGCTGCGGGAAGTGAACTGGAAATGGGAGAAGGCGAAAGGAAAGCCAGGTGTGCTGCAGCCCCTCTCCTAAGTCAGCATTTTTCAACATCTATAAAGGCTTGAGATTCCAGCTTTTAAGTCCTGTCACAGCTCCAAGGTCTGTGGACAGAAAGCTGCTCAGGTGAAGTATATTTTCTCCCGGGCTTTGCACTACTAATTTGTCTTGTTTTCCAGTTGTTGAACCCACTTCCTTGAGGCTGTCATGATTTCCTGTCCTTCCTCTGCCCCCCTGCAACCCTGAGCTGCAGTGGCCGTGCCTGGTGACCTTCTCTCCCCTCTGCCCTTCCCCTTCAGTCCCGGCTCCTTGGCATCCACCAGAGCTGGAGCTGGGATCAGGAGGGAGCTGCAGGAGCCCCAACCCTGGGGGAAGGAGTCAGGTTTGGAGCAGCACAGGGCAGGAATTACAGCTGCAAAATTCCTGTAAGACAGGCTGGGGGAAAGAAGGGCCCAGCTTTGATTCCTTCCCACAAACAGCAAGGAAAACATAGCCCTTTCCAGCACCGCTTCACTTCCGAGACCCCGACCAGCCTGTCTCCTGCAGGAGAAGGACTTGTAACAAGGAGAAAAGAGCTGGAGGAGCCCAGGCTCCTCGGCTGCTTCAATACATACAAATATTTCCATAACCTCACTTTTCACATTTTGCTTTCTGAGTGGCAGCGACGGGACAAGCCCAGGGAGCCCAAGCCCACACGGGGGGCGGTGGGACACCAGCCTCTCGCCGGTGGGGATGGAGGGACAGCGGGGAGGCACAGGGTGACCTCTTGGGTCTCACACTTCCCTCGCTGGGGCCGGTTCCGATTTGCTCCTTCCTGAGGAATTCGTTGTCCTTGGCTGGCGCCCCATGGGCGGCTGACGCTCCCCGCTCCCTGCGCCAAGGTGGCTTTTCACTGTGTGAACCCGTGGGCTGGGACCGGGGGATGATGCCGCTGGAGCCGGTGGTGGCTTCCAGGTCACCTCTTTCCACACCAAAACCACGCAAGACGGGAAGGGGAGAAGCTGTGGAGGGGGTTTAAAATTCAAGTTAGAATAAAGAAAAAAAAGAAGAGGGGAAGAGAAAAAAAAAAGAAAAAACAGATGACAACTGTTACTAATTTCAACATCGGGGCTGCAGACAGAATTCCCTGAAAGCCCAGCTTTTTGGCCGGGGAGGCAGCTTTATGGGAAGGTAATAGGAAGCAGATGAGCTCTGCTCGGGGCCAAGAGGAAGGTTCAAGGTGCCTCCTAGTGCAGGGAAGAGGAATTTAACTGCTTTTAAAGACGCAGGGGCCAGCAGCTTCCAGGTTTCCCATCCAACTTTTGCAAATTATGAGCTCAGGTGTCCTTTTCCCTTTTTTTCTTTTTTTTTTTTTTTTTTTGAGAGAGAAATAAATACAAACACAAATCGCTGCTTCCAGCTTTCCCCGGTGGGAGGAAATACTTGCAGTGCAATGACACCCCCCCCAGCCCTTCCACTGACATCTTCTCAAGGTGCAGGATGGGGGCCACCCCACGGCTTGAGCCCCACAGCGGGGCTGGGCTGTGCTATCGGCCACAGCGTTAACGAATGAATGAAAGTCATCAGCCCTCACAGTTACCTCTCCTTTCTTCTAATGGGATACTGGCACTTCCTTCCACACTGGGGTTATCGCAGCGCCACGTTCCACAGCTTGGCCAGCTTCAGTCCCAGCTTGGTTCTGACCCTGCCAATGGGCCGAGCAGCATTTCATAGAATCACTGATTAGTCTGGGTGGGAAGGGACCTTAAAGCCCATCCAGACCCACCCCCTGCCCTGGGCAGGTCCCACCACACCAGTTTGCTCTAAGCCCCATCCAACCTGGCCTTGAACCCCTCCAGGGATGGGGCAGCCACAGCTTCTCGGGGCAACCTGGGCCAGGCTCTCACCACGCTCACACCAGAGAAGTTCTTCCCCACATCTCAGCTCCATCTCCCCTCTTTCAGTGTCAAACCCTTCCCCCTCATCCTAGGGCTCCCCTCCCTCATCCAGAGTCCCTCCCCAGCTTTTCTGGAGCCCCTTGAGGGACTGGAAGGGGCTCCAAGGTCTCCCTGCAGCCTTCTTTTCTCCAGGCTGAACCTCCCAACAGCCGAGGGGGCTCCACCTCACAGCAGAGGGGCTCCAGCCCTTGCACCATTTCTGTGGCCTCTCTTAGATCTGCTAGGACCCCACAGAAGGGCACCTCCGTGGCTGTTGTGAGGAGCCCCAGCAAACACAGCACCATTGAGATTTCTGTTCCCCCACCCATTCCATGCTGAAATTGTCCTACCAGTTCAATAGTTATAATTGGGGGAAAAGCTGCAACCACACAACTTCCTCCATGAGCCTTAGTTTCTTTGGAAACCAAGCTTAAGTATGGTGGGTGCTACACGGTGCTGGGATGGGTTGCTCATGGCCATGCCAGTGCCATGGAGAGGACCTTGGCAGCAGCATCTCCAAATTTCTCAGGCTTTGCACAGACCCCCTGCTCTGCACATAGGGCTCTTTCCTCCTCTCTGCCACCACAGTCACTCCAGAAAACACAGCAAACCTCCAATCATATAGTCACCATGCTTTCTAAAAAAACCACTGCCTTCTCACCCTTCTCACCTGCAGTCACTGTTTCTGGAGGCTCACAAGTTTGACTGTAAACCCTGGGCTGAAATCTACTTCCCAACTACTGCTGCAAGGCAGAAGGACAACTCCTCCACAAGGTCTCCAGGACTGTCAGCCTGTCCATGCTTAGGGGACTTTCAGAAAACCACCACGTGCCTGTTGCTGCCTGACCCTGAGCATCATTGGGGTTAGAACAAGTGGACAGCAGGACCACCTGCTGTTTCCACCTCCTTGAGAGAGTAAGCACATGGGAGGGCTCCCAAAAAGTGTGAGAAGTGAGGAAATTGTTTAATTGGGGACTTTAATGTCTTAAAAGGCCCTGGGGAACTCTGCCAGGCAGTGGCTGAAGGCAGCCCTTCCTGGGTCTCCAGAGACAGCTTAATGCCACCTTCGTGTCAGTGCCTCACAGAGAGCTGTGTGTGCCCATGGCCACCACCCCCACCAAGGTCTCCAGCATGTACCTGAAGGCAGGCAGCAGAAAGCCACACCTGGTGACCCAGGCCAGCCTTTTCGGTGTAAGAAAACACAGAGTCAGATGGTTCCAGACGGATATTAAAAAAATCCCACATACCAAACCCATAGTCCTCAAGAAAAATGAGTTGCTTTTCCCCTGCTCTCAACCAAGCCCATCAATCAAAGAACAATTTCCCCGCAGCCGGTCTGCGTGCCTAATTTAGCAGGATTTGTGATCCAGATCAGAGGAGTTGGCCAGTTGGGCAATGCCAGCCAGTCACTACTGTAGCAAGAAATCAAAGCTCAGCCCTTAAAACTGGGCATGGACAGGACCTCTTTGCAGTTCATGGCCAAAGGGGACATTTTGCTTTCTCCCCAGCTGCTCTCAGCAAATCTATCTCTCCCATCTCCACCAGCACTTCTCCATTTCCAGTATAAGGAGGGGAAGGGAAGAGCAGTGGGGGATGAGGAAAGCCCACCCCTGCCTCCTTTCCTGGAAACAGCTCCCAAATTGCGTCTCACCATTTCTACCTCCCTCCTCCTCCTCCTCCTCCTCACCACCTTGGCTCCACTCACCCCAGGCCATGGCAACAGGCAGGTCCCTCCCCGTGGTCACTGGGTTGCCAAAGCAGCCGTGTGCTTGCTGCTGGCCAGGGACTACTGGCCCACCATGCTCTCCACCAGGGCAGCGGGCATTTCTTGCGTGCCCAGTCACCACCCCAGCTCCCAGCAGGTTCCTGCATGTTCTCCAGAGGATGGAGTAAACAGTGCTGCTCCCCCCCAGCCACTGTGCAGCTCCAGAGAGGCGAGGGGAGTGGTGAACACGAGGGTGGATGCAAAGCACCCCGAGATCTCCCTGGCTTTCAGCAAGAGACCATCCCGATATTCCTGACGAAATATTTGGCTGACAGGCTGAACTGATGGCAAAAGTCTTTCTGCAGTCACCCTGACAGCATGGCAGGACTTCCACTGGGAAGTAATTTCTCAGCTCTAGAGTAGCATTAGGGGTTAAAGGCAGAAAACTCGGCAACTCCCTGCTAGGAACATCGGCTGCAGAATGCCAAAAACGGGTTAAAGTCACAGGTCTGCAGAACTGAAAACAAGAGCTTGAACCTTAATCTGCTTTGCTGCTCCAAGCCTTGGCCTCTCTCGGGGCACGGCGAGCAAAGAATTAGAAACACGTAGTTATCACTGCTCACCAGAAACCAGCAGCCTCCAGCCATGGGATGGTCACTGCCTAATGCCGCTCTGCAGACACCCTTTAGGATCCCCTCATCAACCCTCTGGTTGCTCCCATTACCGAGCCAACACTGGAGTAAGGACGAAGGCTTTTGTCCTTCCCTTTCTCACTTTGAGGGGACCAACAGTCCCCACTGCCACCCACCTCACTTGTCCTTCAAGCTCCTTCATCCCACCCCACAAGCATTACTTTGCAGATGACCATCCTAGTGAGTGAGGGGTCAAATTCAGATTTTGCCTGGAGAAGAAATGCTGCTTTCTCACTGTTAAAATAAGACCCAAACCCACCCAAAGGCAACACGGGAAATCCAGCCTGATACTGCCAGGCTGAACCCCAAAGGCGAGGGGTCTGAGCCCAGGTCTCTGTCCCACTGCCAGCACCCCAGTACTGGCCCGGGTGAGTGGGGGAACACCCTTGCTGCTTGAGGACCACCAGCTCCCTCCTGCTGGCTCACTCTGGGGCTCCCCACCAGGCTCTGCTGTGCTCCAGCCGGGCACACCCTCCATCCCTTTGTACAAGCTTCACAGGGGCTTGGGCTCACTCCAGGACTGTGTGGGAGTATTTTTTTCTTTTCCTTTAAAACACAATAATTGTTTCATAGTCAAGTTTATTCAGTGTGAGCTTAGTGAGCAAAGGACTTATTTACCCCCTCACTCCTCTCTGCAGTCCAATGGGATCTTTAAATTCACTGGCAAAGGGGCAAAAGAACCCCACAGCAAAGCAAGGGCATAGGAGGGGAGAGCTGGGAGCACCGACCTCTCTCCGGCAACAAGGGCTTTGCTTTGCTTTGCTTTCTGGAAATTCTATCTCTCTGTTATATAAGGATCTGGCCCTATCTGGAAAGCCGGGGTCACTGCATCTCTCCAAGTGTGGTAAAACGCTCGGAGGTCCTCAACAGGAGAGCATGAGACAAGCGCCAGCTCCTGTCACCCTCAGGGAGGGGTGCTCAGCACAGGCCAGTGTGAGCCCTGGGGCTGAGCCTGAATGTCCCTGCTGGGCCAGCCAACTGCAAGTAAGGTGGCTCCTGAGCAACCCAGTCCTCTGGCCTTGGACTTCTTTAGCTTTAAGGAGATGGCTCCACCAAGCAGGTCCACTTTCAGACGAGACTTATGCAATAGTTTGGAGCTGCTCCATGTGACCCAGACTTGCTGGCCCCCTGCCACCTCTCTCCTTGCTGCCTTCAGCCAGGCACAAACCAGCAGAATTAAAAAGACGACCGAGCAGTCGTGAAAAGAAAGCATGTCTCACCTACCATACAGTGCCCTGGCCGAGTACACATGTGCGCCACGCATGTAAGCACACACATGTCATCCACACGCGACTGCAGGTGTTTGTGTGTGCCTGAGAATACACGTTGCCTGTCCAAGGACACACGTCTGTGTTCGGTACCCACACGCCCTTCTGCTTGCCATAATGCAACGCTGATACCTCTAGGCATGCCATGCAGGAATGCTGGGTTTATACCTGGCATCTCCATGTCTGTGCGACTTCCTTCATAAAACCACCCCTTCTCTCTGCAGGGTTCAGAGCAGCCAGGAGAGAATCCACATCCCCAAGCAGCTGTGTCTGCACCAGCACGGAGCAAGCAACACACTGGGGATGCCGGGAACCAGACCCAGGCTCTCAGAAAGCCCAGGAGCACTCACACTCTGAGCAAGCAGGGAAGCAGCTGCAGGCTCTGTAACAGCCTGGCACAGCCACCTGCATCCCGGCAGAGCTGGCTCCAGCATCAGCCCTCCAGCAGCCACTGTGCTTACACAACAGCAACCCTGGGGTTGCATAAAGACAAACACCCTCCCGTGCCAATCCCCAGCTCCACTCACCTGCATTAACCACCACTAGATCCCTCCGGGATCTGCTCTGAGAAAGGGACATGTTGTTCATCCCAGTTCGGGTGGCAGCATGTTTTATACAGTTCTACCTTACTAAGAGCTGTCAGAGATCGCACACCATGTATGGCACCCTAAATCATAGAATCATAGAATGGTTTGGGTTGGAAGGGACCTTAAAGCCCATCCAGATCCACCCCCTGCTCTGGGCAGGGACACCTCCCACCACACCAGGTTGCTCCAAGCCCCATGTGGATGGGGCAGCCACAGCTTCTCTGGGCAACCTGGGTCAGGGTTCTTCCCCACATCTCAGCTCCATCTTCCAAGACACTCCTTTGTCTGCCCAGGCTTAGGGCAGGGCCGTATCCCCCCCCATCCACAGTGCTGTACCTGTGCTGGGACACTCAGAGACAGGTCTGGTCACCAGATTGGGAGCGTGATATCTGAGGGCAAAGCCCCAGGACAGCCCCTCTCATTGCCTGCCACACCACATGCACCCATGGCTCAGTGCAGCCTTATACACTTAAGCCAGAGAGACAAGCGAGCCCCAAAGAGTTTCCCAAGGAGAACATCTGAGGTGACCTCTGTTACCCAGAAGGGCTGTAAGAAGCACCATGGGATCCGCAGCATGCACCGAGGTCAGCAGCTCCGTCTGCCACCACCATGGTACAGCATCCCCTGGAACAGCATCCCTTAGAATACCATCCTCATGGCACACCATCCCCTGGCACACCATCCCTTGGCACAGCATCCCCATGGCACAGTATTCTCTGGTACAGCATCCCCTGGCACAATAGTCTGTACCACCCACTCAAGGTGAGACTCAGGGGGATCTCTGGTCCCACCCCACTCTCAGAACTGGGTTAACCCTGGTGTTAGATCAGGTTTGGATCACAAAACCCAGGCTGTCTCAAGGGGGCACCTACAGAAGGGGCTTGGAGGAAACGCAGTTCGCTGCGGAGCAGGACCCTAAAGCAGGAAAGTCAGTTTGGACCACACTGCCCTTCCAGGAAATCAGAAACCTGTCCTTTCAGAGAAGTGGCCACATTGTGGTGACACAGAGAAAGGGAGAGGAGCCCTGTCTGGCCAGAGAGGTGGTTCGTGGTGATATGCTCTGCCTGCCCCGCTGCCCGCTTGGCTGTGTGCTCCCAGTGTCGCGGGACAGAGCTGACCCCTCTGCAGACATACAGGACACCCAGAGCATGATAACGCAAACACACAACTACTCTGCCACCCCCACCACTGCTGCCACTGTGCCTGTGGCATCCCTGTGGGCAGGTGAATGCCACCAGCTTCATTTCCCAGCAGGTCAAACCAAAACAAACGGAGAACTGATTTGGCCACAGGCGAGCAGGCAGCCTGTGCAGGAGCATTGTCCCCATGCCATCACCCTGGGGCCACCGCTGTGCAAGGCAGAGTGACCATGACAGTGAGCATCCCACAGACCCCAGGACATTTTACCACGGAGGACTGTGCCAGGGGAACTGTGCAGCAGGATGAAGCCCTGCAGACCATATCAGGGTATCGACACCCTCCAGCCCCTGCAGATCTGGAAGATCTGCAGATGGTTCCCAGGCTCTGGCTCCCTTAAGCAATCTCTGTAAGATCTGCTTCACAGAGTTTATGGGCCCTTATCCCCTCCCTGCAGGTTCAGGGAAACACATGGCCCAGATGGTTTGCATTTGGTGGGGTATGGCAGGGTGCAACAGAAAACACGCCAAGTCACAAGCACGTGTGGCTTCCTAATAAGGAAGCTCCAGCCCAAAGGCCACCAAATGCCTTTCTCTCTGCCCACCACAGAGGAGCTGCTGTCGTTCTTAGCCAGGAAACAAAGAGCCACTAACCCTGACAGGGCTGAACTCATCATTTGTGCCGTGGTTTTGATCAAAGACACTTCAGGATGAAACACTGGTCCTGTTGAGGTCAGTGGCATGACACCCACAGCGAGAGAATGGGATTTCACCCACAAGTTCCACTCAGCTGGAACCAACAATGAGGAATGTTTGGGTTCAGAAGGATTTGCAGAACTGCAGAGGAACAACTTCATTTAAACTCATTTTCCCTTTTAAAATTAAGCTACGGTGGAAGAGTAGGAAACGCAAGAGCAGTAACAGTGGGTTGGGCAGACAAACAGAATTGTCAGGGCGTGAAGAGTCAGACAGGGCACAGCCCAAGTGCTCCTTTCCCAGCCTGGGAGAAGGCAGAGGGTAAGAGAGCAGCAGGAATGGAGCTGCTGATGGAGACCCTGCAGTTAACATGTGCCACTGACATTGCTCCACTGGAGCCAGATGAAGCCAAAATATTTTGGCAGAGTTTCTCAGTGGAGAATCTCCCAATTCTTGAATTGGTTGCAGACTTAAATGAAGGCACTCACAGCAACCAAGATGGGAAAATTTGCTTTGATGGCATCCCCTTAAAACCTCCTTTAGTGTTGCAAAAGGGCTCTGTACCCAGGCTGGGGGGGGTTTCCATGTTTCTCACTCCTCAGTGGCTGCAAGAGCTCCGACGTACTCAGATTCCTGGGAAAGGTTTGTAACCCCTCACACTGCAAACATCTCCCACAGTGGTGGGGTCAAACGAAGATCTTTCTGACTTGCCTATCTTCAGCACATCTGAGCTGGCAACACCCACATCACTTGAGAATCCTTTCTGAAAACTTGACAGATTTGGTCTAAATTCCATTTGTTTGAAGTTCATTTGTGTTAACTTGAGATCTAGGCAGGACAGGACGTGACAAACACATCCTGCGGTGGTTCTGGCTTAGAATGAACTAATTGCTGGAAACTTGGCAAGAAAAGAAGGTTTTGGAGTTGGGGGTTTCAGATAAGCATTAGAGAAGTGCTCAAACAGAACCCATCTCCTGGGTGGGCCTGATGGAACCTGCAGTGAGAAGCCCTCCATGGAGCTGCTCCTCTGGGCAGCTGAGCCCACACTGCCCCTTGAGCAGGGGGATGATAAGCACATTTATTCCTCCCCGTCACAGTTTCTGGGTGGCCTTGAGCCACAGGAGATACCGGGGCCTCTCCTGTTCCAGGTTTGCCTGGTGGTGCTTAGAAAAGGCCTTTCGCATGAGGAGCAGACACAGTTTACGTTGCGCAGGCGGTACCTCCCCTCGGGGCTAAGCTTCACCCCATCGACTGCTTGCTTAGGCGCAGCTTATCGGGGTCTCCCCCTGCCAAGTGAAACAGTTCAGCCCCCAGAGCCTTATCTGGGAGTAGCCTGATTTACAGGAGATGACAGGACCTTTCCCATTCCACCCCCCCCCTCCCCAACAGGCAGTCGCTCAGGGAATGTGACTAGAGACGCACCAACAAGCGCTGGGGGCTGCAGGGATGTGAGGAGGAGAAGGGGAGGAGAAGGGAAGGAGAAGGTGCTACCCAGGGGCCAAGCAGGAACAACGGGAAACTGAGGATGGAGCAACCGGAGCCCTCGGTACGTTCCATATATGGAGAAACTTCATGACACTGGAACAACCTCCCAAGAACAGGAGGAAGCCTCAGGATGGAGGCGTCTCAGACAAGTCTGGGCAAGGCTATGGGCGAGCAGAGCCCTGGGAACACCCCTGTGCCAGCTGGGGAATTACCTGGGTGCCCAGCAAAGCATCTCCCTGTCTACCCTCCAGGGTACAGAGGGGACACCAGGAAGGAACAAAGACTTCAAAATCTCCCCGCTGTCGCCCAGCACGCGCTGGATCACACGCTGTCACCACGTGAGCTTTGCCAACAGGAATATTGATGAACAGCAGAAGGAACAGCTCTGTGGTGCAGCTGGCCTATCTCCGGCCAATATGGGCATTGGCATGGACTGGGAGGGGAACACAAATGCTGCCCCCCCCTACCCCCCCAGCCCCCCGAGGTTTAAATTCCTGTGTCTGCTTGACCAGAAACGAGCCTGCATGTGAAATCTTGAATTTTGCTGTGGCTGGCGCTGAAAACAGGGTACCTGCCCCGGAGCATGACCAGCACCACGCTCCCCTCCTGGTTCCTTCTTCCCCTCTGCAAGATACTTGCCAAGGTTATTTTATAAACTCCCCCTCTATTTATAGCACAGCTCCTTCGAAGATCTAATGAGATAATCTTCTGGCATTTCACCAGCACTAATATTTACTTTGATGTTTAAAATAACATGTTCTGAGGGATGGACCTTTTTATAAAAAAAAAAAAACAACCACCTTTTAAAACAGCATCAAAGCCAAGAAATATATGACTGGTGCACAGGGGCCAAACGCCTGGTGATGCACATGAAGTTAATGACACTGGGACTTTTTCAGGGCAGACAGTTTATAACCCTCTGACCACAGCGGACAGGAGGGAAGGAGGCACTGGCAGCTCCTGAAGATGGAGAGAGCCAGGGGGAGAGAGGGAGAGGCAGCGCAGGATGTGTTTATTCTCAGGAACGAAGACAGCAAGGAACGGAGAATTCCGCAGCAGGGATTACAGCTGCTGCTTTCTGCAATTGTGAGCTTCACCCCCGGGCAGCTTGGCCTCAGAGAAATGTATTTTCGAGCAGCAAACAGGGGATCGGCTGGCTTAATGCAATAAAAGAAGGGAAAAAAAAAGGAGCAGAGCGGTGTGGGGATAGGGGGAGGTGAGGGAGAGAGCGCGGGTGCACATGCCTGACTCCTGCTGTCTGCAGGCTCTCTGAAACACAACCCTGCATTTTTATGGAAACTCTGAATGTTGGGAGAAGGGTGAAACACAGTTTTCATTCTCAGAAATGTCTTTTTTTCCAGCGTGCAATGCTCTTCAGGCTCATTCCTTCTCCAGAGAGACAGTTCTGATTTCAAAGAACATTCCCGTTCCCTCCGCCCCAGACCACCCCACTTCAACCTCAAAGAGTCTTCTCTGGAAAAATCATTTTAACAAGTGTTTTACCTTTTTGAGTGTTTTCCCTTCTTTCTTCTTTTTCCCCCTTTTAATTCCTTGAGCTTCTCTTTTCTTTTTCTTTTTTTCGTTTTTTTTTTTTTTTCCTTTTTTCTTCTTCCCAGCAGCAGCCAAAAGCTTCTCTCTCCCCCTCAGTCCTGCGTGTGTCAGAAAGTTTCCAGGCTGAGGGTTTATGTCGCCTTCCTCAATAACCTTCTTCTGTCAGATCCAGGCAGCGCCGGAGCAAGAGGCTTTGCTAAAAAGTCTCCTTTCAGGAAGTGAGCAGTAGTAAGAGAGCGGCTCGGAGGCAGCATGTATAGAGGCTGCTCGGAAAAAAAAAATAGAAAGAAAAAAAAATCTTGGCTCAGGAATTTTGCCAGGATTATCCAAAAAAAAAAATCCCCAAACCCACACAGCGGTAAAAGTCCCGCCCTGACTTTGCTGACATCAGTGCAGAAGGCAGGTCTTGCCTGAAACAGTATAAAACTAATCAGCTAAAAGCTTTCTGAGAGGGAGCAAGCAATGATTTCCCCTGGGCAGCCCCACAGGCAGCTCCCCGGCCAGTAAAACAACCCACTACAAGAGATAAAGCGAAGAGGTCCTGCTGATGGTGGCAGAGAGCAGACAAAACAGATAAAGCCAGGGGGTTTTGTTGGGGTTTTTTTGGTTTGGTTTTTTTCTTTTTTTTTTTTGCCCAACAACGAACAACACTCCCATCCTTCATTTTAACTGTGGCTTTCAAAATGCCTTCTAAAAAGCCAGTGCCAAGCTGATGAAACAGCTCTAACAAAGGCTGCTGCGCTCCACAGTAATGGCAGGGATTGGCTTTAAAATTAAAAAAGCCTGCAAGAATTTGTTAATGTTTTAAGAAGTCCCTTCCCTCCCGAGTTACATCATTTTCCCCCTGCTGGCTCTTGCGACGCCGTAATTTCTCTTGTTCTGCTGCCACCGTGGAGTGTCCCACAGAGGACAATAAGTTTCTAAAGTAAAGGCTAAACGCTGCAAATAGTAAAATACTGCTTGTTTAAAAACAAAGCCCCTCTCAGGACACATAAAACAATAAGCAACAATAAAGGGCAGGAGCTCGTTTCCTTCTTCCTTCTGAAGTGGTCTCTGAGATTAGAAAGCTGAATATATGGGCCACGGTAAAGAGAGAATTACCAGGCAATTTTGCAAATATTATAAAAATGGACCATTCCCGATTCCACGTGCTGCTCTGCTTTCCTCTGGGTGCAGAGATGGGCCCGGGGGATGGGAACAGGGAAAGGACAGGAGCACCAGACCAGCCTGAGCCCACCAGTGGGTACAGAGGGACCCCCCAACCCACCCCCAGAGAGCCTTTTAGTATAAGAGGATTTAAATGCAAAGTCATGGGGTGAAAAATTGCCAGGGGAAGTTATAAGTTAAGCTTTAGACCAAGCTGCCTGACCATGAGACCTCCTCTGCAGAGGAGGAGATTGCAAGGTGGGGCTTTAGGAGAGGGCTAGAGGGTTTGTGGGCCTGGGATGGGTGCTGTGGCTGCCAAGTCCTCAGGAGAGCCACCCCCCCCACACACACCACTGTCCTGCCATGGTCCTTCCAGATACTGCTGTTGACTCACATTGCCAAATCCACAGGATCTGGCCCCAGGGGCAAGCCCAAGCAGCTAGAACTCGTGGCAATGGTCCTGGCTGCCATCCAGGCTGACCCAGCACAATTCCGTAACCATCTGACCATTAGACGGGCCTGGAGAAAGGCAAAGCCACCACTGCCTGGCCACTATGTCCTACCATCCTACCCCTATGCTGGCCACAGGGTGCCAAAGAAAAGGGATTAGGAAGAAAAGCAAGAAGCTGTGCTTTTTGCAGTATATCCTTCTACTTCTGCTATCAGTAAACAAAGTGCAGGGCTGCACCTGGGCCAGAAGCTGCATCTTCTCATTTAAGAGCCATAATTCATTTGCTCCCAGATATTTATGTAAACCCTTATTGAAGCCCTCTGAACTCCACTCCTCTGATGGAGCAGCAGTGTCACCAGAGCAGGACAGTGTCCAGGAGGGACCTCCTGATCCTCTGCTGCTCTGGAAAGATTTGGAATAAATGCGCTCGTCCCAACAGCCCTGAGGAAACAAGGGAAAACATCCTTTTCTCCTAGGAGGAGAAAACTGAAGGTGGGAGTTCACAGTGCCCAGCCCCACTCCTGGTTGTCCTGGTTTGAGGTAAAATGAACCAATTTTCTGTTTTACAACTTTACTTTTTTAGCTGGGCCTCTACTAACTCACTAAACTCTGAAATTAACAGCAGATTGGTCAGAAACCATTCACTCTCAGCATGATCAGACCTGATCACCCCAAGGGATGGTGCAGAGAGGCCCTGGCTTAGACTCATTGCTGGAACAACCAAGGGCAGGGAATTGCCTTATTTGCCCTGTTGGAGGGTGGGAAGTGGAAAACTGTTGGGGGGTCACCCCTGTGGGGAGGAGGGGACAGGAAAGGGGACCCAAACCTGACCAACAGGGTATTCCATCCCATCCGCATCAACCTCAGTAGAAAAGCTGAGGGATCAAAGGGTCAGCTCTCTTCCTCCCATGGCCGACGGAGGAGGAGGATCCTGTCTGTTCATCTGCCTTTGATCCTGATCCCAGCGTTCCTGACTCCAGAGCTGGAATCCAGCTCCTGTCGGTCATCGAGTCCAGTCTGGACACACCACCTGATGCTGCTGGTGACGTGATCATTGTTCTGGGAGCTTGATACGGTTTTGCATATATTGTATCTATTTCATTATTTTCTTCTTTTTTTACATTTTAATTTTAGTATTAATAATTTATTATAGTAGTTTATTTCATTCTAAGCTCATGAATCTCCTTACCCTCTT
The DNA here is from genome assembly GCA_013400555.1 of Jacana jacana. Lineage (NCBI taxonomy): Eukaryota > Metazoa > Chordata > Aves > Charadriiformes > Jacanidae > Jacana > Jacana jacana. The sequence goes on from VZTM01040287.1 coordinate 22,907, forward strand.
CCTCTTCTTCCTTTTTGTGGGGAGGAAAGAGCCATCTGTCAGTCTGGCTTTGGTAAATTTGGCTGAAACCACGACACTGGTGTTGCCTCGGCTCCTGGAGCATCCCAGTGCAACGACTGCTCTTCCTTACAGGCGTTCTGACTGGAAAGGCACAGCACCCCATTTAAAAACAGAGTTCAAAGGGGCTGCAAATTGCTGGGCTGGATTTTTGGCCAGATTTCCTTCCTCCCCAGGCCGCGCTTGCCATTGTCTGAACCCCTAAAGCACATACATAAAAGAGCAACAAAACAGTCAGGCTTTAATTGAATGGTGCCGCTTGTGGGCGGGGAAAAACTAATTGCTGAAAGCATGGCCTGCTTCCAGGTACCAGGGACTTTCTGGCTGATGAAGCCTCTCTCCAAATAGGCTTGGGGCGTAGGGAAGGGGACGGAGGCTGCAGACACCCATTTTCCCCATGCAGCAGCGAGCGGCTCTGGGCTGCCTACTCCTCTGCCTTCCCAGAGAAATTTTCTTTTCCCAAATGTGTAGGTTCTCCAATCCCTCCTGAACGGTAAGTATGGCGTTAGGGAGTCCCAACATACAAGGACACACAGTCTGTGTGCATGGGGCCAACCCTGCCCCAGCCCTGTACCCAGAACCAGCAGTGCTCTGAGGTCCCTCTTGTACCTCTACCTGTCCAAACCAACTCCTCACCTCACTAAATGGGGTCTCACTTCCATCTTGACCTCTCTCTGAGGGCGTGATAGAGCCACCTTAGAGTTTTCCAAGAGCTTTCCAAGGCCTCCATCACCTGCACAAGAGCACAGAAGGGAGTTGGAGGAAGAGGAGGCTGAGGGAAGACCTTATCACTCTCTACAACTGCTTGAAAGGACATTGTAGAGGGGTTGGTGCTGGTCTCCTCTCACAGGGAATTAGCAAAAGAATGAGAGGAAATGACTTCAAGCTGCAGCAGGGTAGGGTTAGAGGGTTAGGCTTGATATTAGGAAAGACTTTTTCCCAGAAAGAGTGGTCAGGCACGGGAATGGGCTGCCCAGGGAGGTGTTTGAATCCCCATCCCTGAATGTGTTGAAGAGTGGTTTAGATGTGGTGTTGGGGGATCTGGTGTAGGGGAGAACTTTGTAGAGTAGAGCTGATGGTTGGACTCGATGAGTCTTTTCCAACCTGAATGAAACCTGTGAAAATGGGTAAAGGTGAAGAGATCAGACAGAAAAGAGGTATTGGACTTTGCCTGGAAAAAAAGGGTTTCACAGACAACTGACAGCCACTGCAATTCATCTGCAGGATCAAACAGTGCCAACCAGTTGCTTCCTCTCTTTCTAGGATGAGGATGCATTTCCAAGACACTAGAAATCCTCTCCCTCTCTCCCCACAGTCTGTGCTCAGCACAGCAGCAGGACCCAGTCCCCTGGTGACACTGCACCCTCCTGTGGCTACAGGTGGCAGAGACCACGCGCCCAGGTCCTGCAGGTTCCCAGCTCAGCACCAGCTGATACTGGCTAGTAGAAACCCTGTGGGGATGATGCCCTCAACCCTGGGGAAGCAGAAAGAGCAAGGTTCCCAGGCAAACCTGGCACCGTGGCTTCTTGGTGGCACTGGCCAGTGCCCACTAGCCAATGCCCAAATGCATCCAGCATGCCCAGCTGAGCACCAGCTCACACAACACTCCAGCCAGGGCTCCTTTTAAGGCCGCAAGTTCTGTCCTGGTTGCCATTAAAACACTCAGGGAATCATGCTGAGGCCTGATGGGACAATGTGGTACAACCCATTTTTGTATATAAAATACAAATAATAGAAACTCTCTCTTGCTACGTCCAAACTCCAGGGCATGGGCAAAGTTCCCAGCTCTGGCTCTACATCCCAGCCCGGCCCTGAGTCCACGACTGGACTGGCTACTTTGCCAGAGACTAGCCCTTTTTACAGTGGTACAGGACCTAACACAAAAACGGTCCATTCAGTCTTTCAGCTGCTTCTCTCATAAACAAACGACTCTGCTTTGTTTGTAACCCAAATGCTGCAAGTTGAGAACCTGCATGTGAAACCCAGCTGTAAACAGATGTGATGTTTTTTTAGTTTTCCACTAGTGTAGAGACATGCAAACTAATTGCCCAACAGTAAAACTCAGCTTAATTAATGCCAGGTGTTAGATAACATTGGGCAGGTATCTCCCAAACTTGTAACTCCAACATGAAAGAGCTACCACCAGCTTTGAAAGCACAGCTGCCAGAGAGTATTACTGAGATCGTTGTACCTCGCCTCAAATTTGTGGGGATTTTGGGCAAAGGACAGATGCGCAGGTGGGAGCTGAGAGCTCCCCCCTCACACTGCAAGGTCGGGGTGCTGCATTTTCACCGTTGCAAACTAAGTGACTCATCCCTTCTATCTCAGGATCTCACCTTGTCTTTGGAAAAATCCTTTAATATGGATTTCTGAGTAAACACCATGTACGGCTCCACGTCAAATTGTGATCAAAGGGCTCCTCCAGGGGGATTTGGCAATGAAATCCCAATGAAACACTGTGAGTAATGCTCACAGAGAGCTCGCATTTTGTACACCTAACCCTATTACAGTATGTCTTTAACCTAATCAGTCTTAACATTGGCAAGCTCAGCCTGCCACAATCAGGGCTCTGGTCCCAACTTCTTCACAGTGAAGGGGTTGGAAGGGACCTCTGGAGATCATCTCCTCCCACTCCCTGCCAGAGCAGGGCCACCCAGAGCAAGTTGCACAGGAACGTGTTCAGGTGGGGTCTGAATGTCTGCAGAGAAGGAGACTCCACCGCCTCTTTGGGCAGCCTCTGCCAGGGCTCTGCCACTGTACAGGAAAAAAGTTTTTCCCTTGTGTTGAGATGGAATGTCTTGTGTTCCAGTTTGTACCTGTTGCCTCTTGTCCTGTCACTGGGCCTGAATCCTAGCCTCTGGCCTGAATGTGGAAAACCCAAAGAAACTAAACTCTCCTTACCCACTTGTGACTTCCACGGGACACACCATGGCATAGTGGCATAGACACTAGTGCAAAAAGGCTCATTTCCCCATGAACAATGGGGAATAATCAATGCCCCATGTTTAATGGGCAAGAATGGAGATTTGCTCTCCAAACAACACCCCAACACATCTGTTTAAAGAACGCCAGCTCTTCACCACTCTCCTCTGATTTGTTTTCTTCCTTCGAAGACCCCTGAGAAGGTCTGAGAAGGTCTCAGAGCTCTTTTGCTCTTCAGAGCTACAAGGCTTTTATTTTCTCTTCTTTCCTTTCCTGTGCAACGAGGAAATAGGTCACATTTCAAAGAAGCCAGCAAACGGAGGTTAGTGAATGTCAGACAGCTCACTGGATGGTGCTGGCCGTTCCCCTCTTGTCTTTCAAAATCGACCCATTTCCTCATTTGCCAAAGAACATTTTCCCCTCTCTGGCCTTTCTTTCTTCCAAAGTGCTGTAACGAAGACCCGACAAGACATCCCACCTGTCTGCAAAGCAGGTAAGAGACACTTTTTTGGCCATCGGTATCTTCGGTAGCTGTTACGCGACATGGCTGCTTTGTTCCTTGTGCCGTACCTTCTGCACGCCCCGGTGGCATCGGGGCTTTAGTGGCAGGAGGGGAGATCCTGTGAAATGCTGGCGTTAATAAGCCCAGATTAATTCATTCTGTGATTGCTCTAGTTTTTATTCAGATTACTTCATTGGTTCAGGAAAATAACTGGAGTCAGTTAGTGAGCATCACATTCTTTTTGAAATGGGGGGCACTTAGATAGGCCAGAACATGCTGAAATGATGGCTTTTAGTCCAAAATTCAAGGCCAGCCATTATTTTCTTTTTGCCTCTGGACACAACATCAAAACTTGTCTCCTCTGGAAGTTTCTCTTTAAAATGCCTATGAATGTGGGAAGAGTTGGGACACCTGGTACCTGCTGAATAACGCTCCAAGTACTTGAGAAGGACTTCAGAGATTTCCTCCTGCCAAATATCTATATAAATATGTATATTCACACACTCTCAAAAACAGAGGCCTCCGGTAAACTCACATTTACTTCCTTTAATTTTTTTGTCGTCTTGTCTGCTGTTGCTCTGCACTTTTCTGTGAGAACAGACACAGTTTCCAAGTCCCATCAATTCAACCACAGTTCGTGGTGTTACGGAATAAAGTAGAACAAAGGAAAGTTGAGATTAAACCTCAGCAAACATTTCCTAATGGGCAGATCTATTAGGCTGTGGAATAAACACCGCAGGGACACAAGGGAAACCCATCACATGGACAGAACTGGAGAGGGGACTGGAGAAGGGATCAGGCAGAAGGTCCTTTGCTGACAAGGGAACGAACAAAGTGATCTACGAGGTTATGCTTTCTGATTATATTTATGGTTTTTGTATTTTCACCATTTTATCATCCTTTTCCCTCTTGAGAAGGGACTCAAGTCTCTGAAAAGTTTGCTGTTTCTCCCAGGAATAGGTTTTCCTAAAGACACAATGGAAGATGGCACAGCAGCATTTAGAATCCACACATACACGAGGGTCACCTTTAAAAAAGTTAATTCCCTTTAAGACCTTAACCAGAAAGAGGGTTTTCTGAGAACTCTTGGATAGTGAGGGTTCTGCTGCAGTCTCTATACAGCCCTGCAAGGGAACTGGCTTCACAGGGAGCAGAAAACCTCTGAAGCACCAGGCTCTGGACATGATCTAAGTCGACTCAGTCGGTGACACCAAAATTGACTTGAGCAGCAAAGTCCAAGAGGGCCAACGGGGTCAGAAAGGATAAGAGATGTCTCAGTTAAGCCACACTTTGACCTGCACAAGCCCCAAGCAGGTGGGACCACCAGCACAAAAGCAGAGACACCAACGGCAAAGGATGCCACTGAGATTTTACGGGTTTTTTTTTTTCACCTCTAAGAATTGTGTGGGTGATTGAGTAACACGGCTGGGAATAGGAAGACACAGGAAGCAGCTGTTTGCAGGGCAAGCATTAGCCAGGGGCAATGCAGAAAATTAATCAGGAGGGTTGGAAATACACAAAAATACAGATAGCTCTTATCAAGTTTATCAATTCTTATCAAGTAATTTAAAGCCCCACACACCTCGTTCATCACTTGCTTTGCCAGGAATCTCTCCTGACTCATAGCATAGCATTAGATGGGCAACATCAGGCAGACATCAGTGTATTTTTAAACACCACTTTGCCCCCTTAGTCTTTCAATATCTCCAGAGATGGCAGGAAAGGCCCTGCTGGGTCTGGAATTGAGTGGACGCAGCAGAGGTAGGGGGATCAGGCTGGGGAGAAACCAGAACATAAGGCAGATACCAAGGCCCATGGAGACCACAGGCAGCTTCCTACAATCTCCATTCAGAGCCAGCAAACAAATCACAGCCACTGCGAGGGAGGGAGTCAGGAAAAAGCATGAACGAAGGTCTCAGAGATTTCTACTTCCTTAAATCCTGTTCAAATAACTGGAACAAAAAGACTTTACCATTGTTACTTCAAATAAAAAGGCCCCATGCGGATCTAGCCCGTTATTTCTCCCTGCCCCAGTTTTATACTTGGGAAATGGAGATACACAACCTGCCTGCTCGTGGTGCATCTCAACACTCAGAACAGCCATTTTCACAGAGAAAAGGAGTGACTGCGAATGCAAACTTCCATTACTGCTCACAAGTCACACGCTCTGCCCCAACACATGCTGGTCACAGGCAAGCACATACGCACCAGAGCTAAGGAGCTTTTGCAAGAGCAGAGCTGGTGAAACCCCCAGCAATGTTAATTTTCCTCTTCAGGACCTCGACAGTCTGAATGTTATGTTTAATTCAGAAATAGCCTCACTCTGCTTTGAAAGACTGTTCAAAAAAACCATGAACAGCAGCGATGAGGCAAAGTTTGTACTCCTGCTCTGATGAAGACCTGTCAAGGCCTGGATTGTCACTTACCATCAGGACAGGATTTTACACCTGCAGTTTTGGGAACTCAGCTGGACCGTGCAGAATTCCTCTTCTTGCTGCAGATTAAATTTCAAGCTCGGATTCATCTTCTAAAACTCCAAAGAGAACAACTAACGCTCAGAAAACTTCACCACTGAGTTGCAGATGACTGTTAGGGTCTCAGCTGTGTTTCTACTTTATTTGCCTGTTTTCTAACCTTAAAGCCAGGTCTGCCACGGCTCCTGTGAGACACAGCGCAGCTTACCACTGCTCTGGCCCTTTTCTAGAGTGAAGAAGATACTTCCTGGGATGTTAAACATGCTCATGGCAATGCAAGAGCCATCTTCCACTTCCCTGTGGCTGCTTTAGTGAGTAGCAAGTGCCAAAAAGCAAGTGTGGGGGCCTCAAGTTCATCACCTAATGGAGCATTTTCAAAAGGCTCTGCTGAAGCCAGACCTCAGACTGCTTCTGACTATGGAGAGGAACAGAGTGGCTGATGGCCACCCTCTCTCAGTTCATACCAGGGCAGCTTAACTAAAGATCCAGCCTTTAAGCGTGACGGGACTGAAGCCTCTTTAAGCCAGGCTGCAGAAGGGCCTTTGGCTTCTCACAGGATCAGGGTGCCTGATTTTCTGCAATTTTGCTGATCCGGGCCCGCCTCTGTGCTATGTTCACTGTGCAGAAAACCTGAGCTGGCCCAGGGACTGGAAACCTCTAGCTGAGGTCACTCAGAGTGCAAAAATAATGCAGCAAAAGCCATTTATACTCATCGACCCTGTGCGATACAAAGATGTATGACAGAAGCCATCAGCACGCAGAGCTCCCACTGTCCTTATGAACAGGAGGTATTTAAAGGCAGCAACAGCTACTAGACACTTCTCCATGCTGGTATCCCGACCCTGCACGAGCAGCCAATTCGCTCAGGACCTTCTGCAGGTTCATCAGAACATGGGGATCTTTTGTACCAACTTGGGACACTATTCCCGAACGTGTAAAAATAAGACCTTCTCAGGACTGAAGCTGTAGAAGCTCTGTAGCTAAACTGGACCTGGAGGGATGGCAGGAGGATTTATAAACTTTTCCCAGCTGAAGAGAGAATTACTCTAGCAGGGACAAATGCACATGAGCCATGCTGTAGGAACGCTATAGAAGTTGAAACTTCAGGCAAGACTCATCACCTTGAGACATACATAGCTCTTTTTATTATGAATGATCCTAAAGTACTTACTAAAGCAATCACTTCATCTCCTGTGTGCCCCTGAGGGGATGAGACAACACACAATTGTTGCAGTGATTTAATAACTCAAACAGATTTAGGACTCTGGCACAACCAGTGGGGTAAGTAGCTTCAGGTAATACTGTATTTTCCCACAAACCCTACGGGATTTTTAAACAGTACAAGCAACTTCAGTTCTGAGCCTCATCAGCCGTAACACAGCATGCACAAAGGTGACAAGCTGACTATTTTTCCAAGGCCCATCGCAGATCACCTACAGATGCAGAGCGCTTAGCGTGACAGGCAAAAGCAAGAGTGTTACTGGAGAGGACTCCAGCACACACCATTACCGTGGCACGAGCTCTTCTGCCTCCCTCAGTTTCCTCACCTCCAGGAGAGGAATCATCAACACCACCCTCAGATGCCTAGAAATATGGAAGGATTGAAGGATAGCACACGGGCACAGAGCACATTCGCCACTGGCACACTTACCAGGCTCAAAGTTCTTACTCTGGGCAAAACCTGGGGTAAAAGTCTAGGAAGGGACGGGGAAAAGTTCTGGTTTTTAGGGGAACCTGCCCCATATAGCAGCTTAGAGCACCGAGGCACAGCGAGGTTACAAAGCTGAGGAGCAATTTTAAAGCCCTCCTGTACAGAGAGAGAAAATCCTCTGTCACCAGAGTTAAAAACCCAGAGCAGAACATTGAGCCTTCCAGTTCATCCACCACGAGTCTTGGCAAGGTTGCTCGGAGCTCCACCAGTGGGATGGAGATGATGGGTTGCAGTGGTTCTGCCCAGGGCTGCACTGGGATCAGCTGCAAAACTGCAGAAATGACTGAGCAGCGGAACAGCTGAGCTGCCCTTTCCAGGGTTACCATATCCACTAACTAGCAGTGCTCACACATCTGGATACCAGCAAACAGTCCCAAACCTTATTTTAGGAGGCTTTGACCACAAAAAGTGACTCTGCCCTGGCAACTAGGGTAATTGCTGCGTGTCAACAATTAACTGGACAGAAAAGTAGATGATGGAGGCACTGGAAGAGATACCAGATTCATCTTATTTCAGTCACTGCCTCAAATCCCAAGCTCAAATCTCAGAGAAAGTCCTTCTCCATCCGAGGTGCCTTAAACAACCTCATTTTGGCCAGATTCTCTCTCATTTTGGCCAAAAAGAACAGAAGACTGTAGCCAGCTGAGTATTTCAAACCCTTAAAGTCCTTAAAAAAAAACAGCTTATTTATTCTTCTGAAAAGCTTCTAAATAACCCCTCGGCTGAAGTCTATGAAGTAACAAAGCTGTGATAGGTTCAGCCCAGTGAAGAATGGACGATTGAGTTTTATAACTTGCCCATCTGCTGTTCCACTTCCACACACCTCTTCCCCATCTCCTTAGAAAACTCCCAGTGTGTGGCTCTGGAGCAGATCATACAGGAATCTCTAAAAGTTGTTGAGATCCACAGGGCAGGTAGAAATCTAGGAAGATATTTTTTTGGAGTGAAAATCATGACCCTTTCCTCATCAGATGTTTGTGCAGATCCTCATGAGATTACTTGTGAAGACCTACACCGATAATTTGCCCCTCATTTCTTATCAGAGGAGATTATAATCTTTCAGGCACAGAGCTAAGGCAGCAGAAGTACGAACTTCCAGCATAATTATTATATGACACGTAGAACTTTATTTTATTAATACAGCCCTAAAAAGGAGTGGGAGACTGTGCGTGTTTCCACAAACCAGTGGTGCTCAATGGAATCAAATCCAGCTGGTGGCCGGTCACAAGTGGTGTTCCTCAGGTATCCATATAGGGACCATTTCTGTTTAATATCTTTATTGATGATCTCTACAAGGAGATGGAGATCACCATCAGTGAGTTTGCAGATGACACTAAGTAAGGTGGGAGTGTTAATCGGCATGAGGGAAGGGAGGCTCTGCAGAGGGAGCATAGATTGGATGGATGGGTCAATGTTAATGGCATGGGCTCCAACAAGGCCAAGTGCCAGGTCCTGCGTTTGGGCCACACCAACCCCATGGATGGCTACAGGCTTGGGGAAGTGTGGCTGGAGCTGCCTGGCAGAAAAGGACCTGGGGGTGCTGGTCAACAAACAGCGGAACGTGAGCCAGCAGTGTGCCCAGGTGGCCAAGAAGACCAAGGGAACCCTGGCTTGTATCAGAACTAGTGTGACCAGCAGAAGTAGGGAGGGGATTGTCCCCCTGTGCTCAGCACTGGGGAGTCCACCCCTTGAGTCTGGTGTCCAGTTCTGGGCACCTCAGCACAAGAGAGATCTGGAGGGGCTGGAGCAAGTGCAGAGGAGGGACACGGAGCTGGGGAAGGGCCTGGAGAATAAATCATACGAGAAACAACTGAGGGAGCTGGGAGTGTTGAGTTTGCGGAAAAGGAGGCTGAGGGGAAACCTCATCACTCTCTCCAACTGCTTGAAAGGCCATTGGAGAGAGGTTGGTGCTGGTCTCTTCTCATGGGCAATTAGTGATAGAAGGAGAGGGACTGGCTTCAAGCTGCAGCAGGGTAGGGTTAGGCTGGCCATGAGGCAAGAATTCTTCCCAGCAAGAGTGGTCAGAGCCTGGACTGGGCTGCCCAGGGAGGGGGTGGAGTCCCCATCCCTGACTGTGTTTCAGAGTCGATGAGATGTGGTGTTGGGGGCTCTGGTGTAGGGGAGAACTTGTAGAGTGGGGCTGATGTTTGGACTCAATGATCCCAAGGGTCTCTTCCAACCACAATGATTCTATTAATAAGCGCCTCCCAAAATCTTAAATGAGATGTTCAAGGTCCTGTTGCCGTTATCGCATGGAGTGATTAAAAAAGAAAAGAGAGAGTATTGGTGAGGGTCCTCCCAGAGTCAAACCATGCAGCCGGTTACAGCAGCCCTGGCTCTAGTGCTGTGGCTGGGCTTAGAAAGAAGCCAGCAAACCCTGCCTGGGGAACATAGTTCTGATGCAGAACAGACAACAATCTAGAGAAAAAGCCCTCCAGACGCAGCAAAATGTGAGGTACTGGTAAAATATTCGCGGGTGTTTGGCACTGGCCACATCTCTCTGAAATCCCTCTACAAGGACAGGGTTAAACAGCACCAGGCACTTCTGGGAACTCAGCTGGGTACACACAGGGCAGGACATGCCCTCTGCAGCTGCCAGTCTCCCCCCTGCCCAGCCCTCCTCCCCGTCTTCCCTGCGATCTGGAAGGATTTCCATTCAGTCTCTGTTGCGAGAGCCAAATTAAAACTTATTTGCAACTAATTGTCGGTGCTGAGACACAGCCGGCGTGAAGCAGGCTGCGGGAACAACAACAATTCTGCTGTGGCGCCCAGGAACACCCATCTGGTCCCATCACAGCTGGATGCGCTTCAGCAGCCCAGAGGACTCTGGCAGCACAAAAGCCCCCCTCCATGGCCCACAATGTTCTCCTTGGAGAATTTGTTCTGACTGGTAACTGGCATCCCCCAACACCCGGCTGAGGAGGGAAGGTTGCAGGAGGGTAAAGCAGAAGGTTTTCTGTGAGACACATGTAACCCTCTGCTGCTCCTTTTAGTGTCTTGGGTCCAAGAGGTAAACAAAGGTGAGGTGCTTGCAACAGGGTTGTTCAGCCACAAGGTTAGTTCAAAGTTCATTTTGTTTGGTGGAAATTAGTCCAGAAGGGGCCCCAGAGGTGCTGGGAGGACAGGCTGAGAGAGTTGGGGGGATTCAGCCTGGAGAAGAGAAGGCTCCAGGGAGACCTTTGAGCCCCTTCCAGTCTTCTAAAGGGGCTCCAGGAAAGCTGGGGAGGGACTCTTGGTGAGGGAGGGGAGCCCTAGGACAAGGGGGAAAGGTTTGACACTGAAAGAGGGGAGATGGAGCTGAGATGTGGGGAAGAACTTCTTTGGTGTGAGGGTGGTGAGAACCTGGCCCAGGTTGCCCTGAGAAGCTGTGGCTGCCCCATCCCTGGAGGGGTTCAAGGCCAGATTGGACGGGACTTGGAGCAACCTGGTGTGGTGGGAGGTGTCCCTGACAGTTGGAACTCTATCTTTAAGGTTCCTTCCAAGCTGAACCATTCCATGATTCTACAGAAAGTTAAGGGAGAATGTGTACTCTGCCCATGTAAAAAGAACAAACTGAGTGCAGGTAGACATTGATTAATGCAAACTCCTGTTGACAACACAGAAGGGACAGAAGCTCAGAACTTAGCAGACCATGGAGAATGAGCTTTTGGGTTTTTTTCCACCTTAGTTATCACGTAGCTTACCACTGAGCCACACTATAAAAATGCGCTGGAGAATATTTGCTGCTGTCTGCAAGCAAGTGAAGGACTCCATCCTCATTTCAGACACTTATGTTCAGCAAAAGCCCACCAAACACATCAACAGTAGAAGCAAATTGCTTCTGCATTCACTGTTTTTCAGTTTTCCACAGGAAATTGGCTGAACTGGAAATTACATTGGCCAGTGAAAGAAAATGAAAGTATTATTTTCCTTAATGGAACTCAGAATTGCATAAATTAGAGATGGGAAAGTCCTATTAGCTCATCCCAGTTTCTTTCTCCCTGTAGAGGACTGTTCCCTGCAGCACTTTTTCTGACCCACCGTTAAGTGACTACCAATGGGACTTCCACTGTCCTCCCCGTTCCACATCCCGATGAATTCTCTCATTAGGAAAGGCTTACTTTCCACCAATTAATGTCTTCTTCTTTACCCTCACATCACCTTATCAGCACATGCAAACCAGCTTTTCCTCTCTGAAAGATGATCAGGCTCTTTACATATGTCTACCTTGCTCTCAAATTTTCCCCCCGTCACTCTCTATCAGAACTGATGTGTGCGCTCCATGCAGGCCAGTTTTGGCCAGTTCTATGTAAAAAAGTCCCTCATCTTTGTATGTCTGGGGAGCAGCAAGTGCACCTAATGCCCTGCCAGCCTCTTCCCCACCCCTTTACTTACAGCGATTTTCTGCTCACAGAAGCCAGCGCTATGGCTCCAGTGCCAGTGGTGAACACCAGATGCCCAACACGTACATTTTGTCATGTTTGGATCTGCTGCCCCTTCAACTCAGGCTTTCAAAGTGAGATTGAGAAACCCTGTGACTCATGACCATTAGAGAAAGCACAGAGAAGTTGCTTTGGTGTCTCAGCCAGCTTGTGAATTGGTTATTTATCCTCTGCTGGCCATAATCCCCTCCAGTAGTGCTATAGAAGGCTGTTTCCCCATGTCAGATGCCCCCGTGCCAGCACTGGGGGGCACAAAAGCTGCTGTGTCCTATATTGGGGGTGGCTGCGTGGGAAGATAAGGATGAGCCATCTCAAACGTCTGCCCCAGAGATGCTCAGAGTCATGTTGTGATGTTGGCTTTGTACAGGCAAGGTGTAACATACACCCCATGTACCCCCAAGCAGAACCCCTTCTCCAGTGCTGGGTACAGTTTTGGGGCAGCTCATGGCACATGGAAGCCTTTATTCAGGCTGAAGCTCAGGTGACCAACAAATGGCACTGACACAGCACCAGTACGATGTAGCTCAGTAGTGGTTTGAATGGCAACTGTCTGCTTCCCTGTCCCCATCCTCCTCCATCTCTCCAAGAGGAGCTTGCAGGGCTTTGGGGATGGCTTCAGAGGAGGATTATAAATCAGAAAAAAAATATCATGAAGTGCCACACCTGCATAGAGATACTGTCTAGAGTGAGAATAACTTAAAAATACATCTTGCAAAGTAGACAGGGTCCTCTGCTGGGAGGACAGGCTGACAGGGTTGGGGGGAATCAGCCTGTAGAAGAGTAAGCTCCAGGGATACCTTGGAGCCCCTTCCAGTCCCTAAACGGGCTCCAGGAGAGATGGGGAGGGACTACTTGTGATGAGGGAGGGGAGCCCTAAGATGAGGGTGAAGGGTTTGACCCTGAGAGAGGAGAGATGCAGATGAGATCTCAGGAACCCAAACTATTCTATGAGTCCATGATTCTGTCCAGCGAGTTGTCAACACCAACTCCACCTTGGCAGCTGGGACAAGCTCTGTGCTCACATCCCCAGGACACACATCTTGCCATCACTCATTTAGACAGGATGATCCAGCATTGAGTTATCACACCACAGGAGCACCTGGGGATACCAGGCAGGAAACTGCCCCTTCTGTGTTTAACTACCTACATTAGACTCTAATTAAAAGCTGTTTGGGATCAACAGGTCTGGAGCCAGAAGCATTTTCAGTGGCTTTAAAAGGATCAGCAGGCAGTGAAAACACAGCCTTCCAACCAATCCACATGCAACAGACTTTCCTTTACCCCATCACACACAGCGTCACCCCACTCCTTGACCCCAGCACCCCACCTATTCCTGAGCTGTCCTGAGAGGGAAGGGGCTCAGCAGGTACATTTGGTTTCTGAGAAGATACTGCTACAACCCAGAAGCTAGGGCAACTCCAGGGGCACCAAACCTCAGCTTTCTGTTCCAGCCTGTGAAGCCTACGGCAAAGCTCTCCTCTGTTGAGGACGCAGGAGTCAGGGTATTGGGCCTCTCTACATCTCTGGATGTTCCTGAAATACTAATGTCAGCTTGAGTTTAAACAAGGAACTTTCTGTGCCCTTCACCGTAGCATTTCATGAAAAATATGGTTCTTTCCACTCTGTTTTACCAGGGTCTGCCAGGCTCCTGCCTCCAATAAACACTTGCTCAGGGATCTTTTAGTGGCAGAGAAGCACTAGATGAAGAAGTGAGAAAGCCTTATTCTTTAGGGACATAGCCAAGCATTTAGCCCAAACTCCTATAGTTAAGAGGCAGAACTCTATAGCCGGTGATCACTCAGTGCAAAGCAGCTTAAGAGCAGGCGCTTGCATTGCTCTGTGCTGCACCCCAGGGGTGCTGGGGAGCACATCAAGATCTGCAGGGCTGGTTGGGTTTTTAACATCCCACTCCTCAAGCGGTACACGGCCAGCCAAGGAGGCTTTTCCATCCCACTCCTCAAGCGGTACATGGCCAGCCAAAGAGGTTCTTCCACCCCACTCCTCAAGTGGTGCACAAACAGCCAAGGAGGTTTTAGTACCAGGCAGGTGCACTCTGCAAGAAAAAGCATGTGACAGACCACAGGCGTGACCACGCGTAAATAGGAAACTAGTTGTATGCATGAACAATTCATGTGTGTCAGTCCAGAAGCAGTACTGCACCATCTGCGTGTTTCAGAGACCCACGGGTAGTTCCTACTGTGATTAGATGTGGTGCTGAGGGATCTGGTGTAGGGGAGAACTTTGTAGAGTGGAGCTGATGGTTGGACTTGATGATCCCAAGGGTCTCTTCCAACCAAAATGATTCTATGATTCTCAATGTACTTTGGCTCGGGGGACTGCACTCTGCAGACCCTTTGACACCCGTGCTTTGGCACAGCAGAAGTATCTCCTGGGGGTAGGCACCGAGCCTGGCTTCATGCTACCCCCAAGGCAGCTGCATCTGCTCACAACATTGGTGGAAAAACTCAAGAGGAAGCAGGGCAACACCAGAAAACTGCTTTCTGGAAACAAGGCAATCCCAGCCGTTAAAACAGCAGCTTGAACAAAGAAAAAAGGCAGATAGTTCTACTCACCAGGCCCCCATGCAGGTGGCCTTCTCCCTCCCCAGTCCCCTAATTCTCAAAGCTACAGAAGAAAATTGCTTCCGCTCATTAGCATTTAACAAATAACCACAGAAGGAAAACAAGTCCCCAGCAGTATATGAATGAGCTCAGGCCTTTACTGCCATCCGACTACACCAAACAAGCATGTCATCCATTTTCCATGCTCTATCACACTGTTTCTCCCTTTTGGAGAAGGACGAGCACCCTCACCCACCCATGGAGGTTCAGAGCGGCCATGTCGAGACAGAACAGCAAGAAGGAATGAGCCAAGAACTGTAAGATGGGGGCAGAGGTGACACATGGCAACTTCCCAGCCTCTGGGCACAGACACAAGTGTCAGGCTTACTCTGCAGGAAGAGCTTTGGGCAGCACGCTCACGCACTGACCCCTCAAACATTGACTCCAAGCAAGAGCACCGGCTTGTAGGAGCTTTAAGAGAGCTGCAGGGACCCAAAGCAGCCTGCCCAGCTCAGACCCTGTGTGGAAGGAGGCACAGAAAACCAGTCACTCATTAGCCCTGCCACTGGGTCAGCACTGGCTGCTTTTGGCACACGTAAGACCAAGGCCACAAGTGTTTGAGCAGAACCATTCCCTCTATTTTTCCATCTCCATCATCTACTGTGATGGGGTGGCACTAGGTCTCTGTCCAGGGATTTTTAAAAAGGGGAAAGAGATTTGATCTGAGAACTAGATTTAGAGCGAAGAGGGTAGTGAGGCTCCACTGTACCTACTTTTCTCAAAGCCCGTGCCTGGCACAGCCTTGTCACTGAAGGAACTTGTCACACCAAGCGCATCACAGGAGCACCAGGACCCACCATGGGGTTGCAACCCTTGCTGGGGAATTTAACATTTTTCCTTCAAAAAAAAGGACCGTGGATTGTCCCTGGAGCAAAATGGCTCCTGTGTTTCATTTCAGAGGGAATACAAAGTGTTTCTGTACCGGGCCTGGCATCCACGGCCTGTGGAGGGGCAGTTTGGACTTACCTGCTTGCTTCAAGGACAGGAAGAACAGACAAGGTTCTTAGTGGAAATCAGGCAGGTTTTCCTGTAGTTTCTGTAAACACAACCATTTCAGGCAGGACTGAGTCAGTAATATTCACTGAGAAGTAGACGAGATGATTATCTTCACATGCAGGCAGAAGGCAAACTGTTTGTGAGTACAAACATAAATGGGCTCGCGCTTTCATAAACGCCTACTCACACATAATTCAAGTGTTAATAAATGGTTGGGTAGCTGAGGTTTTAATGAGTAGTCAGCAGGGAGGTTAGGAAAGCAGTTATAGCCAGGAATGTAAGTGCTCATGAGGAAATCTTGGGAAGAGCTGTCACGGAATGCGTAAATAAGAATTAAACACTAATCGAGAACAGTTCAAACCAACCCAAAGTTAAGTTTTTCAGGTTTTTCTTTAAAGTAAGAAGCATTTCAAGTTGAATCAAAGCAGTTTCAAGTCCTTCGCTATTTAAGATTTTTAAAAAAAAAACTATGTGCCTGAGCTCCAGGAATCGGCTCCTCAGTTCATCCTCTCGCATTGTGCCAGCTACTCCTGGGAAAAAGGACTTGGAAAGGGAACTCATACCCTGTAGACTTTTTTCAGCCACTCACATCTTCAGCCAGACTCCACTCTAAATCTAGTTCTCAGATCAAATTGTGAACAGAAGGGAATCAGGGGGATGGATGGGTGACAGCAGCTCCTCTGCAGCCCCAGGGAAGCCGAAGGTCCCTTTAAGAGCTCATCACCATTGCAGGTAAAGAAAGGGAAACTGGCCACTGTTTGAGGCTCCCTCTGCTTTCTGCCATCCCTCTCTGCATGTCCTACCTCTAAATCCTACCTACATCTTCATGCTGCCACAGCCTCTGCTCAGTCCTGCTCCTCCAGGCAGCCACCCCTCCAGGGGGACAAGCAGAGCTCCCCAAGAGCTGAGATATTTCTGAGTACAAACCTCTCCCCAGCCCTCTCCTGAAGCACTGCAAACAAGGGGCTGTAAGCAGCACCATCAGAAAACACATTTATTCTTGCAGTAACTGCAGGCAGGTCTAGGAAAAGCACCAGGAGACGTATCTTTCCTTCCCACGAGGTGACAGTTCACATCAGGAGGAGACACAGAGGTAGCACAGCCCCATTAGGAGCTCAGGCCAGAGCTGATGCCCCACAGCCACCCAGTTGCCTTCACCCACACAGGGCTCCTACCTGCCAGAGTGGGCTGCTCCCCATGCACACCAGTAACGCACCCACTGTCTGTGCCACAGCTCAAACCCCTCCCCCCTACCCCCCAGCCCCTTCAGCCCTGTGGGGAAGCAGAAGTGACCCATGGAGGAGCTCAGAGACCCCAGATCCATCAGACAGGCACATTTACCACTGCAGATTTTGCTTTCGGCTCTTCCTTCCCCGCCCCCCGCCTTCCTCCCCCAATTAAACAACCTTTAAAGAACGGTTTAAAAACACCCAAAACACCCCTCCCCACATCGCCAACACAAAACCTCAGCAGCAGCCCCTACCACCACCTCCAAAGAACACAAATTCCCCCTGGGCCCCCTTTCATACCCCTCCAGGCCGGTTCCCCCCATCACATGGTTCCCATCCTCAGGCTTGTCCCTGCTCTCCCCGGGGCAGGTCCCTCCTCTTCCCCAGCCTGACCCAGCCATTTTAAAGGGACAGCCCAGGGCTGTGTTAAATAGGGATTATTGCTGCCAGGCCAATGATATAGAAAATATGTCCTAACAGGATGCAAAACTTTGCCAGTGCCTCCTCTGGTTTCATCAGTGCACCCCACTGCTCAGGGAGGGGGGGACGGGGATGGAACTTCACATAAAGCGGTTCTGCTCTTCTGAGAAATTGTCAAAACAAACCAGTTCCTGATCTTTCTTGTCTGATCTAAGTAAAAGCAAGTGGCCGGCTATATATAGATCTGATTGACTAACATCTCAATAGCTTCCTGCCCGGCTTTCCTGTGTGTCACGGTGCACGGATCGGACTCCTTTTTGACGTGGGTGTTAACTTTTTTTCAGTGCACCTTCACGTCATCGAACCAACTTGCAAACATGGCCATCATCACAGGAGGCCCTGGTTTTACTGACTTTGCCCCAAGTGCTGTTTCTAACCTGGGGGGGGAGAATCCGAAGCCAAAAGGAACTCAGCATCTGGGTCACTGCCAGCCCAAGGGACAGAGATAGGAAGATGCTGGAAAAATCAGGCCCCGTTACTGGAAATTAATGGTGGCAGAGGGTCCCTTGCACAGCTTCTTCTGGGCACTACTTTGTTATGTTCAGAAAAGCAATCCATGGAATTGGCTCTCATTTCCTTCTGCGTTTTACAGCACGGAAACAAAGCTGCATGAGGCTTGAGCAGGTCCGTCACGGTTGTACCTGGGTTATTCAGGTCCACCCAGACTCAGTGCCGGGGACCAGAGCTGTAGTTTGGAGGAGGAACTTAGCTCTGCCCTGAAGCCCTGGGGCTGGTGCATGGGCAGCAGAAAGAGCCAGGACAGTAGAACAAACTTTTTAAAAGCAAGAGCTTTAGTGGGGCCATAAATCACCCTGTTCAAATCTGCTCTCAGACTTCAGAGGGTGACTTGTAAGTCACCTCACAGATGGGGAATAAGAAGGTTTTTTTCTAATAGGGGTAATTTTCTAATAGGGTTCATTTGTGGCAGCAAGACTGGTATGAAATGCGTGGCATAGTCTGAACTAACCTCTGATCCCTGGGTTGACTTTCATGTCTCCCTGAGGCTTTCTTGACTCACCACCCTCTGCCTGGAGACGAAAACCAGTCTGTTTATTACAGAACGGCTTGTGTAGGCAGCTGGAAACTTTATGGGAGCTCAGTGGTGATCAATGGCTTCTGCTGTCTCATTTTCACCTGCCTAAGCATTTTGACAAACATGTTCCATTTGCTGTGATGTTCTGGGCCTGGACTTTCCAGAAAAGGGAATCAGCATGTTTGGGTGCAGCATCCTTGTACCTAATCACTGTTTATCCCAGGTAGATGGTGGAAATGAGTAGCACATGAAGAAGGCCATTGACCTACCACTGCCCACTCAGTGCTTCCTGTTCCTTGACTCATGAAGGTGACTCATAAACCTGACTCTGCAGTTAAAGCCAAGAGCTGTGACCCTCACTTCTCACATCCTCCAAGCCACCTTCCTGGGACCTGCCCTCCCTGGAGACCAGGTGGAGATGAGGAAGACCTAGCAGTCTTTTTGTTTCAGGAGCTGGACCTGGGGGATTCTCCTGTCCAGTGTCTGGGCTGCATTGATGCCTGGAGGCATCAAAGGGTTGGAAGGGGGTTTGCTTTGGTTCCAAGCACTGACTCCAGTTAGGGTTTGAGCCACAGGGTGTTTTCCTTCGCCTTCTGTGGCCCAGACTGGCAGGTCTGCCAAGACCCCACTTGGCTTCATTTGATGAAAGGGGCTTCACAGCTCAGGCTTATTTGTGCTGTGCCCGATACGGTTGACACTCATCCCGCACCCAAGCTGCGAACGCCACTGACAGCTTCCTGTTGTGGTTTCCTGCCTCAGCTAAAACGCCTCCTCAGCAGAGCCTGCTCTCCCTTCCTGTTCTCATCAGGACCACTCCTGGGCTTAATGAAGACAAGAAATGAAGAGGTAGAGAAGGGTCTGGTTGCCATAAATTCAGCTCCCTGTGGAGAGCTGTTGGAGGCTGAGTAGAGCAGGGGGCACACAGCGGAACGATTCCTCCTGAGCAGTTTCCTCCTGCCCCCTGTCCTGTTCCTGCACATAGAAGATCTGTATCCAGCCAACCCTTTCCCAGCTCTGGCATTGCCAGAAGCTGGCAGGAGCCTGCCCTGTCTCTCTGCTGCTGAGAGGGCTGGGAGAGACGGAGCAGGGCCAAAAGCCCCCACACAGCCCTAGCCATTCCTAAGCACAGAAGCCACTTCTGGAATAGCACCATGGGTCCAACCCATTAGGCAATGACTTCTCCTATCACGTTCAGAAATGGGAGTCACATTGGGAAGAATCAGGGCACTGGAACAGGCTGCCCAGGAAAACTGTGGATGCCCCACCCCTGGAAAGGTTTAAGGCCAGGCTGGATGGGTCTTTGAGCAACCTGGTGTGGTGGGAGGTGCTCCTGCCCAGGGCAGGAGGGTTGGAACATGATGATCTTCAAGGTCCCTTCTAACTCTAACCATTCTATGATTCTATGAAATGGCATGTTGGCCAAAAAGCCATTTTTTTCTTTACTCTGAATGTGAGTGATGCATTTGAGGGAAATACGTATGGAGACAAACACTCTAATCTCTTTTGGGGTCAGCATCTTCCCAATGACAAAATCAAAGATCAAGCTGCAGGGAACAAATGAGACCCTTCAAATACAACCGTGTTTCCATTAATCACCGAAAATTGGCTTCTGTTTGTGGGTGGGATTTTAGATTATTTGATACAAGACCTATAGCTGTCTGGCAGAAGGAGCTCGGCAGTGACTCAGGCAACCAAGTGCCATTTCTCACTGGATTCCCATCACGAGCTGGTGCTGCAACAGCACAACGGTAGGTTTGCTTCTGGTTTTAGACTGTTCTGAGATGATCATGCACATTGCAGCTCAATGGAGACAGTGGGATTAAATTCCCTTTGGGGTGATGGCCGGTCATCATCTGAGCTCCAGCCTTCTCTGGAGCTTGTACACGATGTAGAAATAGGAACTGCCACTGGGGATCGGAGCATTGGTCAAATTCAGAAACCAACCAGGGTCAGATATCATGGGAAAAAATCCGTGGATTTTTCAAGAGGCAATTAGGGAAAGGTTTCTTCTTATTCTGTCAATGAAAGGTTAATGCCTGCACAGAAGCACTTCGGTTTATTTTTTATTTCCTTTTGCTGTGTTTGGGGCAACTCTGTATCTAAATGGTTTTTAGACATGTAATATCCACCTCGTGTTTTAATCTTAGTCCATGTAAGATTTTGACCTTATAAACCTTCATAGAAAAACAAATTTATTCAGAGAGGCAAAAGAATTTCCTTTTATTGTGAACAGGGCTGGAGAGAAAATGGTAGGAAGTCAAGGCTAAAAACTTTGAGAAGGATGCAAAAAGCACATTTTTAATAGTGAACATAATTAACCATTGGAACGATTCACTGGAGGATCTGGTGAATTCTCTATTGCTTGTAATTTTAAAATCAAGATGAGATGGATTTTTCCTTACACTTTCTGGCTGCATTCAGGGTGGGTTAGAGGAATCGCCTTGGGGCTTTCTGGCCAGGGATTTGAATGCACCCACTGCTACTCTCTGTGACCCTAGAGAGAGTCAACTGAGGGCTGAAGAACCTCTAGGCAGACCTGCCTGAATCCCAAGTAAAAATTTTTGCAAAATGATGTGTCAGTGAAGATTTTTTTTTCTCTCTCCCAGATCAAGCACCGGCAGTGGTGTGAGCTGACCCGAGCAGTCCCAGTAAGCGCGCAGAGATGCCAGATGCTGCTGCTCACCTGCCCTTTTACTACGGCAGCATTGCCAGGTCGGAAGCAGAGGAGTACCTGAAACTAGCAGGGATGTCGGATGGGCTGTTCCTGCTGCGACAATGCCTGCGCAGCCTGGGGGGGTATGTCCTCTCAATGGTCTGCAACCTGCAGTTTTACCACTACTCCATCGAGCGCCAGATGAACGGTACCTATGCCATCGCAGGGGGCAAGGCGCACTGCGGGCCGGAGGAGCTCTGTGAGTTTTACTCTAAGGATGCCGACGGGCTCTGCTGCACCCTCCGCAAGCCCTGCAACCGCCCCAGCGGCGTGGAGCCCCAGCCTGGTGTCTTTGACAGCATGAGGGACAACATGGTGCGCGAATATGTCCGGCAGACATGGAAACTGGAGGTACTGGCCATTGCCAAAGATATGAGCGGCTGTGCAAGGAGTGCTCTGCCAGGGCTCACTGCCGCATGCTGCCCTGACCTCCTCTTACAGCTTAGTAAAGCAAGGTCCTTCTCCTCGGAGGCTACTAGCACTATGAGAAGTCTTAAGTCTCTCTCTTTTCCAATTTCCTCTTTGGAAACAGGTCTAAACATCTTCCCAAGCTTTCAGACTCTTCCTCTGAAGAGCTTGTGTTGTGCCTGCTCTGCAGGTGTGTCTGGGAGTTCTCTGCCCGCTCAGTGAGCATTCCCCCATGTGCTGGTTGTCCCTCTGTGGCACCTGAGACACACACTGTGGTCAGGCTATTGCTCTCCATGCAAGGTGCCTGTGCCTCTGTAACACTGTGCTGAAGATGTCGTGAAAGTGGGCTTAAATTCTTGCTCAGCTTTCCCTCACTCTTTGAAGGCGGTGGAGGTTTTGTCCGTGGGACAGGGGTATGGGTAACGGATCAGGTCTGTCTGTTATTTACATTTAGAAATAGCTACAGGCAGGTTTCTGCATTTTATTGTAGACTGGAATATATAGAATATATGTCTAAGCTCTGTAAACGGTCACACTGGCAGCCACATAATTTCCTTCTGCCCGCTATCACCTCTGGAGTGTCTACTCAGACACTTCCCAGTCCTCACAGAAGAATGACTCAGGTATTCCCTTTATGAAGCCTTTCTATGAAAGATGTCTACATTTGGCCTATTTTAGACCAATGGTGCTCCACAGACCTAGGTATCTATAGGGTTTCTCCATGAGGCTGATCCGTGGGCACCGGTAGTTAACACAAAGGACATTGCCACCTACTGGCAAATGAAAAACTACAATTCTCTATAAAATGTATGGGGCCCGTAAAATTAATTGAGGGTCTCCCCACATGATTTCCAGACTGCATCGCTCTACAGCTTGTAGGTTCTGGGGACAGCAAGCAGCCAGGTAGGTGGAGGGACCAGAAGGAATGCAAGGCTGACAGACACCCTGCAAGCCTAACATCAAGATCCCCCATACAAACATGATGTCTCCCCTCTTCCCTCTCACCAGCAAGTCAATGGGCTTCAGCTGGATTTGAAGGATGGGACCAATTTAAATAAATGAGGAATTCTGCTTTGCAGCAGAACAGAATTCAACCCACTATTGCTACGGGCATGATTAAGGCCACGTGCATGTTAATTATGAGGCCTTCCAGGTTTCCCAAAATGGTGTCATCTGCCCCAAACAGTGCAAAATGCACCATGCTGAAGCCATGCAGCAATGCAGCAGACTAGCAGTAGGTCTCATTTCTCACTCTCTTCCAGGGTGATGCACTTGAACAGGCCATCATAAGCCAGGCTCCACAGGTGGAGAAGCTCATTGCTACCACGGCCCATGAGAGGATGCCCTGGTACCATGGCAGCGTCACCCGGGATGAAGCTGAACGGAGGCTCTACTCAGGGGCACAACCCGATGGGAAGTTCCTGTGAGTATGCAAAACCCCAGCAGATGCCTCAATCCCTGGACTTTCCACCATTTCCCCACCACCTCTACCCTGTAGTTATTTGTTTCATGAGACAGTTCCTGAGAGAAGGTTCAGCTGAATATGGTCAGACTGTGGTTACAGATCTTTCAAAGACGGAATCTGACACCTCAACACTGATATTGTCCAGACAGTGTCTGGCTTCCATGAAGAGCCAAATCTTGACCTTTATTTGCTTCTCCTGTTTAGATATCTCTACGAGGTATGTACCAGATCATATGAGACACAGGGTTCAGTGGGTGATGACATTTAACACTGACACATAGACAATGTATGGCCAATAAAATGCAGAAAAAACATTTGCTCTTTATCTTCGCCAAAGTGGGACAGTTCTAGGGACAGTCTGTCGTGTAACTATCTCCCAAGTTAGGAAAACAAAGAATTAACTGGAGATGGTGGAGGAAAGGGGCAAGAGACTAAACTTGAAGGTCCCTCCTCAGCCTCTGAAGAGGGGTGACAGGAAGGTGGCAGTTCCAACAGTGGGGTGTGGGGACACCTGACCAAGTGCCCACCCCGCAACCCACCGCCACTACAGCCATGATCATTTTCTGGGCAAAACCTGGAGTTGATTTTAATAGCTCTCCTTTCTCCCAGGCTGAGAGAAAGGAAGGAGAATGGCGCCTACGCCCTCTCCCTTGTCTATGGCAAGACAGTGTACCACTATCGGATCGACCAGGACAAGTCTGGCAAGTACTCCATCCCTGAGGGGACCAAGTTCGACACGCTCTGGCAGGTACCGTATGTGGGATGCTGAACACTGGAGTCATAACAAAGCAAAGGCATTTCCCCCTTGTGAGAGCTGCCCGGACCTTGGGGACAGGAAAGGCCATGTGGAGCTTTAAAGGCTTTAAAACTGTACATGGGTTGTTGTAACCCCTCCCAGAAAACCTTTACATTCCCTGGGTCTGGCTGTTTCTCAGCTCATTGCATTCATTTCTGTGAACAAACTAAGTCTGGGATATCACAGAAGCTCTGAAGCAGTGCTGGCTTTGCCTCTGCCTTCATGCCTTATGCTAGTGAGGTGTCTCTCCAAGGAAACAAGAGGAGCCTACAGGAGAGCTGGAGAGGGACTCTTTACCAGGAAGTCTGGTGTCAGGACAAGAGATAACAGCTTTAAATTGAAAGAGGGGAGATTTAGATTAGATACCAGGAAGAAATTAT
This sequence comes from Jacana jacana, assembly GCA_013400555.1. Classification (NCBI taxonomy): domain Eukaryota; kingdom Metazoa; phylum Chordata; class Aves; order Charadriiformes; family Jacanidae; genus Jacana; species Jacana jacana. Next base: position 47,115 of record VZTM01040287.1, read on the forward strand.
TTCCTGTGAGGGTGGGGAAGCAGTGGAACACATTGCCCAGAGGAGCTCTGGTTGCTCGCTCCATTCCTGGCCAGGCTGGATGGGGCTTTGAGCGACTTGGTCTGGTGGGTGGTGTCCTTGCCCAGGGCAGGGAGGTTGGAACTTGATGGTCTTTAAGGTTCCTTCCAACTCTAACCATTCTGTGATTCTATGAGTCTACTGCTTTTAATTTCTAGCCTTAAGCCAGGATAACAGAGATGGTTGTGTTAATTACACTTGCACCCCCTCAGCAGACGTTGCACTTGGACCTCTTCCTGCAGCGAGCCCCCATGAGATTGCTCATCCCAGACTGCCCCTCCTGTGTGTCCCCCGTGCTGCTCCTGGACTGGCAAAACTGTTGTGTGCCAATTCCTACTTTATTTTCCAAGTGGCTGATTTCTGTAAGAGTAGAGGAGGGAGGCCAGAAGTCTTGAGCCAGCTGCCAAAATCTTTACATGACTGAAGATCCAAGTACAAGGAGACACATCCTGTCACCCCTGAGTCAGGGGCTTTGGGAAGTGGATATGGCTGGAAGGTCCCAGCACTCTTCCCAAGGGTGGGACAGGGTTTTTGTCCCCAAACCAGCTCATGGCACTGCTGGGAAGTTGCATTTCACCCCCCTAGAGCCCGGCTCTGCCCCATGGCAGACACCTGGGACCTGCTCCAGGGATGGACAGAAACCCTGCTTCAAACTGGACAGGGGCAGGAACTCTCTTTTCCTCAATTTTTCAGATTCCCAGAACTGTTTTCACTCTGAATTTGATTGAAAACAAAGAGTTTGGGGCATTCTTATGTAAACAGAACCATGACAGGCTCCTAACTGCAGATGAAATATGAGCCAGAGAGGAGGAGAGGAGAAAGCCTGGTCTCCCCTGTGGTCTGGTGGCCAGGGGCTGGGCTGATCGGCTCCAGCCAGAGTCACGTCCCCTCTGTGCTTGAACCAGCGGTGGATGCAGTGAAAAAATACCTGGGATTCACAGAGCTAATCTTGGGTTTTCTCTGGGAAAGCAAAAGGCTTCTCTCACTTTATCAAACATGACATGACTTGAAACCCCTTTTTGGCTGGGACAACAATAAAATTGCGCTGAAAGTGCCCTACCCAGCTCTCCTCCTGGTGATTTTCCTTTGGTCTTTATTTGGTCCCTGTCTATTCCCTATTCTGAAGTTCTCACCAGCTCTGGCAGATATCCAGGTATGCAAACAGTTGTTCTAGGAGATCCCTGGGTGCATGGAGAGGAGAGGAGAG
>VZTM01040287.1:48475-92095 GCA_013400555.1 Jacana jacana
GAGGAGAGGAGAGGAGAGGAGAGGAGAACATGGTTGAGTCCCTGTCTGCCATAAATCTGAGAGAAATCATTACCATGAGCCACACAAGTTGCCTGCAAAAAAAAAAAAGCCAAAAAAGATTGTTTTCTCCTCTCAACAATCCTTTTTTTTTCTTCCAATTCCTTTTCCAGTTGGTGGAGTACCTAAAACTCAAACCAGACGGGCTGATTTTCTACCTGAGGGAGACCTGCCCCAACCCCAACATGCCAGGTAAGCTGAAGTCTCCCAGTGCCATCTCTGGCCTGGGTTTACCACCCTGTGGGGCCAGTTTGAGCAGCACCAACTCAAGTTTACTTTCCATGTCCAACCTCTGCTCCTCTGGCAGACTGGGGAAGTCTCATGCCATGTTGTCTGCTGAAAAAGGCCATGCTCCAGGCCTGGCCTTGGGTGGCCCAAAGACAGAAGCAGAAGGGGGACTCAGTGCTCCAAATGGATTAGGGACCTCTGGTGCCAAACAGATGGCTTCTGAAAAATGACTGGCTTTTTGGGCAGCAGGAAATAATGTGTCCTGCAAGTCTGGTGCCTGGTGTGTCCCTTGAACTGAATGCTCAAAACCATGGCTCACTTTGTCCTGGACCAAGTATCCCAAACATCACTTCAGAGCCTGCCTCCTGGGCGGGGGAGTCTGAGGTACAGCTCTGCCAGTCCTTGCTCTGGGACTGATGGAGACTGCTCCAGTGGGTCTACACCTCCCCTGAGGGCTGGTCTTGGAATAATGCCCTCTTCCAGGCATGTTTCCACACCTTTTTTGGCTAAGGCTGTGGAAACAAACCTTTGGCAGGTGAGGGTCAGAACCAGGCATCCACAGAGTCCTTCAAGGATGCTCCGATCCTGCTTGGGGCACAGGAAGACTCTAATTAACACCTTCTCTCTCCTGATCCACAGTGTCTGCAGCACCGGCTCCACCAACCCACCCCTCTGTGAGCGTAAGTTTTGGGGAGGGTTTAATGTTATTGTATTTCAATATTGCTGATCAAGAGCTGTTCTTCTCTAGAAGACAATAACTCGAATTAAATATATTAAGCCCAGCTGCAAAGTTGTCCCCTTTCCAGCTTGGATGAGGAGAAGGAATAGCTGGGCACAGCTACCATTAGAGCTGAAAATGGTTTCCATTCATACTGTGCTCCTTGCGACTTATGGGCCTGTCCTTGGGGAGCCCTCTCCCCCCTGCCTTCCTTGCCAGGCAGGATCGAGGAAGACGCAGTCGGATTCTGGGAACACTCAGCCTTGCTGCTGGCTGCTGGCCACCAGCCAGGCCTTTGTGCTCCCTCCGCGTCCCTGGCCTCGGGGTATGTCTGTGCTCAGTCATGGTCCAGGTGCCGAGCACCGTTGAAACCCGCTGGTTTGGACTATACCAGCAACACAGCCCAGAGCCCAGCGGAGGCTATACACAGGCCTGAGCTTTGCCCACCTCATAGGGCTGTCATAATCTGTGGTGCGATCCCATATCATGGTGATTCTGCTACAAGCAGTGCTGGTGTTCAAAGCTGTGCTGGAAAAATCATAGACTGGTTTGGGTTGGAAGGGACCTTAAAGCCCACCCAGTGCCACCCTCTGCCCTGGGTGGGACACCTTCCACCACACAGGGCTGCTCCAAGCCCCCTCTAACCTGGCCTTGAACCCCTCCAGGGATGGGGCAGCCACAGCTTCTCTGGGCAACCTAGGCCAGGTTCTCACCACCCTCACAACAAAGTTCTTCCCCACATCTCAGCTCCATCTCCCTTCGTTCAGTTTAAAATGGTTCTCCCTTGTCCTATTTCTCCACTCCCTGGTCAAGAGTCCTTCTCCATGTGTATCGTACTGCTTTGTCACTCTCTGCCTTTGGATCAGTGGCTTCATGCAGTATCCTTGTGTGCTCCTGAGGCCACCCTTGTGGCAGGTTGGTGTGCTGACTGCAAGCTGCCCTTCGCTCCCTGTCTCAAAATAAGCCACAGAGACTTGGCTGGAATGACCCCCGCTGCTGTGGGAGACTTGTCGCTTTGGAACGGGGAAAGCAAGAGGGGGGACAGAGAGAAAAATGCAGCCCCATGTGTGTGTCCATCGTTTGGGTAAGCCCCGGGGGGGCAGCTGCACTGTGGATACCTGCCAGCCCAGACTGGAAAGGAAAATTCAGCTTGATACCATTCCAGTCTCTTGTGCCCATCTCGGGGCCTTTTAGTCACCAGCTGGGGCTCTCAGGGCTAGAGAGGTCTGCTGTCCCTTTCCTCTCCCCTATCAAATGGAAGCAGTTTCCCCTGGTGCAATTTCCACTTTATCCCTGTTTCTTTTCCAGAGAAACCTAGGCCCTCTCAACGCAGACGGATACACACCAGAGCCTGTAGGTGAGCATCTTTAAAAGCTCTCTCCTAACAGAAGGAGAGAGAACCTGGGGATGCCACAGAAACCATGGGGGTTACCTGTCACAGCTGTATCACCTTCTGGTCAAAGGGCTGTGCTACAAACCCCCTTTCTTACAAAGACACCCAGGAGCATCCCACTCATCCTTTGAGACAAGAATATTGCAAGACCATTTCCCCACACCTGGCATCCAGTAAATCAAACCCCGTCCTATTCCCCATCATATCCAGTAAATCAAACCCCATCCCATTCCCCATCATAGCCAGTAGATCAAGCCCTGTCCCATTCCACAACTTCCGTATCACCTACTAAATCTCAGTGCATCTGGTTATGTTTCAGTGGGATGTGTTCATGCACATGCCCAGGTCCCACAGGGCCTGATGTGTGGGGAGGGAATGCTCAGGCACCCGTCCCCATCCTGGCTTCTTCATCAGCTGTAACTAGAAGAGGCCATGGGCTGTGAAAGGGCGGGAGATGCCCAGGAGGGAGGCTGGAGTGCTGCAGCTTGAAGGAGAATTGGCTAAGAGTCTAGAGAAGACCTTCCCAAGCAGTGAGGGAGAGAGGGATGGGGAAAGATGTGTTTTTAATAGCTATAAAAATCTATATCTCTTGGGAAGGTGCAGCAAAGTCACGCCTGCTACCCATGGACACCAGTGTCTACGAGAGCCCATACAGTGATCCTGAAGAACTAAAGGATAAGAAACTTTTCCTGAAGAGGGACCACCTGATGATTGATGAAATGGAACTGGGGGCAGGAAACTTCGGCTGTGTCAAGAAAGGAGTCTATAAAATGAGAAAGTGAGTGCCACCTGAAGGGTGCGGAGGAAGTGGGAGGAGGGTGCTCCAGGCTGAGCTTAGAGATGTCCCCAGCTCTCCTGTTTCTAGCCAGATGGGCCCTAAAAAGAGATACTCTGGAAGGTCACTGATGACTTTCCTCAGACTTTCAGTGATAGCCCCATGCCCCTGAGAGTGTAATGTGCACTGCACACTCCCAAGCATAAGACTGACCCTTCTGATGGCATTTGCCAGGCTCAGAGGAGCAAGTCCATGTTCCTGAAGTCATCTTGGTCCATGTCAGGGCCAAGGAGCAGGACTGAAGAGATGTGTAATCATTGGCTCTGGTGCTTTGTTGTCTGTGAGTCCACAAAGATGGCCTTTGCCCACTTTGTGCCTGAGTCTTCCCTTTGAAAAATGGCAATGATGATCAAATCTCAGCATGTGGGGTGATGCACCTTCAGATCTACAGATGGCCAATACTGGCCTACATTTACAAGGTTAAGGTGATCCTTTTCTCTTTGGCCTCCCAGCAGGCCTGGGATACCAGGATTGTGCAGGGCTCCACCAAAAGAGGCTTATGAGATTGCTGTTTAGAGATCAAACAGTGTCGTGTGAGAAGTGTCTGTGACATGACTCCAGCCGCTCTTTAACTCATCCCATGTGTGTTCATCTTGCACCCTGTGCAGGAAGCAGATTGATGTGGCCATAAAGGTGCTGAAGAGCAACAACGAGAAAACAGTTAAGGACGAAATGATGAAGGAAGCCCAGATCATGCATCAGCTAGACAACCCCTACATTGTCCGTATGATTGGGGTCTGTGAGGCAGAGTCCCTGATGCTTGTGATGGAGATGGCTTCTGGAGGGCCACTCAACAAGTTCTTGGCTTCCAAGAAGTGAGTACTGAATGAAATGTGGCCGGTTCACTTTCTGCACTTCTCTCCAAACTTTCTGCTGCCTGGCTTTGTAGGTGGAGGGAAGCTGGTAACAGCAGAAAGAGACATCATTTCATGTGATGTAGTAGGGACTGATGGTTCTGGAGGGGAGTTGTCCCCTCCACTTATTGTCCCTTGCAGCTAGAAATCTTGGAGGGGACCATGGTGTACAGAGACACCATGAAGCAAGTCCTTTATTATTGTATTGTCCTTTCATCTTCCCCAGAGATGAGATTACAGGCAGCAATATTGTGGAGCTGATGCACCAAGTATCCATGGGGATGAAGTACTTGGAGGAAAAAAACTTTGTCCACAGGGACCTGGCAGCCAGAAATGTCCTGCTGGTCAATCAGCACTATGCCAAGATCAGTGACTTTGGACTCTCCAAGGCTCTGGGCGCTGATGACAGCTACTACAAGGTAAGTGTGTAAGCACAGCGAAGGATCCAGAAAGCCATCAGTAGCCCTCCTAACTGAGGGTTTGAGACCCCCAAAAGGCAGAAGGTCTGGACTCTTCCCAGGAGTCCTGATGCACCACCACATCACACTCTGGCTGGTCTCACTGCTGTGACATGAAAAGCTTTGCAAAGCTCTCTGTGGCAAGGAGGAAATTCAGACGGATGCAGAAGGGGCTGCAGTGCAGTGGGTTGACAGGAGAGAGGAGCCAGGAGAGGAGTCTGAGCAGGAGCAGGGGAGAGAAGGTGGTGAAGAGCAGGCCAGGGTTCATTTTACCAGCAGTGAGCACCAGTGCACAACCACACGGAGCCTCAGGGATGGAGTGTGGGACACGGGTGGCACCATGGGACAACATCCCACACCCAGGGATGGCTGAGAAGGGCCAATGCGACAGCAGGAACTGGGTTAGAGTGTGGGGCTCAGGGGCCTTGAGCTCCTAGCCCAGGGCAAGGGGATTTTTTCAGCCGCATGGGATTGCAGATGGCACAAACATTTAGCAGCACAGAGTTCTGGTTCAGCTCAGAGCAGTCTGTGTCTTGGGGTGGAAACATTCCTCTTTGCTTTGCTACAGGCCAGGACAGCAGGAAAGTGGCCTTTGAAGTGGTATGCCCCAGAGTGCATCCTCTATCACAAGTTCTCCAGCAAGAGTGATGTGTGGAGCTATGGTGTGACCATGTGGGAGGCCTTCAGCTACGGGCAGAAACCCTACAAGGTGAGGCAGATCTGGGTCCATCATGGGTCTAGTCTTCCGCTCTGTAACAGGCTGATACACACTGAAACTACAATTTCTATGTCCTTGAGCGGGTGCTCTTCCCACTGTTGACAGCGGGAAAAGGAGACAGGGTCACATCCACTTTACCAAAGGCACAAGTTAAATGGTTTGAATCCTGAAGTTTTGTGTTCCTTTTAAAGGAGAAGAAAGAGAAAACAAAACAAAATAATCTTGGTTTGAATCAAAGCATTTCTTCTCTTTGTTCCTTCTACTCAACTGCAGGACAAGGGGCAATGGGTGCAAGCTGGAACAGAGGAGGTTCCACTTAAATAGGAGAAAAAACTTCTTCAGGGTGAGGGTGAGGGAACCCTGGCAGGGGCTGCCCAGGGAGGTGCTGGAGGTTCCTTCTCTGGAGACATTCCAACCCCGCCTGGAGGCGTTCCTGTGTGACCTGCTCTGGGTGTTCCTGCTCTGGCAGGGGGTTGGACTAGATGATCTTTCAAGGTCCCTTCCAATCCCTGATAATCTGTGATTCTGTAAACTGAAAAAATGAATTGCTCAGGCATTGCTCAGCTCAGGCTTGGGCTGGGGGGGTTGTAGGATGGACTGGACACAATGCAAGACACCAATGCTGGGTGCTGGGGTGTGACTGTACGGTGTGTGCATGGTTCCAAAGCATGACCCCAGCTCTGATCTGTCTCGTCTAATCCTGTTGCCAGCTTTGAAAACATTAAAGCATTTTTCCACTTGATCCTGTCCTAGAAAATGAAAGGCCCAGAGGTCATCAGCTTCATAGAGCAAGGGAAGCGCATGGACTGCCCCACAGACTGCCCAACGGAGATGTACGCCCTCATGCAGCAGTGCTGGACCTACAAGTAAGGCTGACACTGGCTCAACTCCTTGCTGGGTGGCAAGTCCATCAGATCAGCATATGCTCTCTGGATGGTGGCAACACAAAGCAAATGGCATCTCCTGCCTTGGTCTCATTCCTTGTCTGTTGATGAATGATGCACCTCTTTCTTTATTATTATGTCCTTCCTTTTACCTGTACCAGACCTGGAAGATGTCAGAGCCTCTGTGTCTTTGCCCCTCTCCATCCCAGAGAGGTACAGCCCTGGTACAAACAGGCTGCTGTTGTTCCCCATGGTCTTCTCGTTCCATCTGCCTGCTTTCGTCCTTTCTGTTGACTCTATTTGTTCCTCTCTGTCCTTGCAGATGGGAAGAACGCCCAGGATTTTCTTCTGTGGAAAACATAATCCGCTCCTACTACTACAGCATTGCTACCAAGACAGAAAACGGGCCAGGGACAGTGGACAACTCAAAAGCGACTCTTCCCTGAGTTTCCCCCGCCCCACTCCTAAACACACACCTTCCTGCATGAGACCTGGAAAGACTGTGAATTTTTGCTTTAATCCTTAAGCACCAGTTTTGTTTCTCAAGTAGTTCTGAAACAAAGAACCTGTGAGACAATGCTCTCAGAGCAGACAAGGGTGCTCAGCTGTTGTCTCCAAACTGACAGCTGTGATTTCCATCTCCAGCCTGACCCAGCACAGGACAGTACAGACAGTTCCTTCTCACCCACTTCCAAAATTATCCCAGGACTCCAGAGCTTATAGTCTACTGGCCTAACTAAGGATGAACTGTATTGGCCTCAGCAGACCCAGATTTTTCCAGATCCCTTAAAAAATTCTTTCACTGGAAACCATCAAGTACTCATTTCTGGTGAGGTTTGCATGGGGTGTGACACAGGACAGGGAGCTATCAGGTCCCCTTCCCCTTGGCTTAGGGCAAGAAGCAGCTGCTGTCTGGTCCAGTCCCAGTAGAGATGGGGAGCAGCAGAGAGGCAGAACTGCAGGGTTCCACCACTCTATCCTCGTGCCACCCACTTTGTCCTCCAGGCACCCTGCCTGGGGCAGCACTCACACCCTGAGCACCACCACCTGCCTATTCAGCACAAAGTGTGGAGTACGGCCCACCCCTGCATTGCCACAGCCCTCCAAGCTGGCTATGGCTTCTGAGACAACCAGCCTTTCAGGACCCACTGCTCACCCCCTGGATGTCATCTGGCCCCTCTGGGCTACTGATAGGAGCATTTTGCTTTTCAAGCCTGAAAATTGGTCACCCTGTAAATAAACTATTCCATATTTTTTAACATACCTATGACTCAGATTACTGAACTGTCATAAATATTTGCAACTGCTCCAAGCTGTCAAGAAAATAATTGTCATTTCCTTGCATTAGCCCGGGGTTTCCTTCCTTGATGCTCTCCGTAACCCTGCAGAGACACCAAGCTGGTCACCCTTGGGCTGGCTTCACTGCAGAGCTGGAGCTTTCTGGCAGCTAAAGGCATATCAAGCCCACTGGGGAAACCTACCTATTGAGGTTTGTACTAGTCCACCCATACTGGGGGGAGGCCTGTGGTCTGCACTGGTGCAGAGAAGCAGAGTGGTTGTGAAGGCTGGGGAAGTGGGGGGAGCAGAAGATCAGAGCCCTGAGATACAGTGAATAGAAAAGCTTATCTCTCACCATCATCTGGTACCCTGAAAGCACTGAGAGCTACACAGTAGCTCACACCAAGTACCTTGTCCCAGAGGTAAAATAAACATTTACAGCCTAGGCCAGCACACAGCCCTTATCTAAAAACTTAATGGGAGGGAGGTGAGTTTGCTCTGCAGATAACAGTTCCTGGGAAGTATTCAGGTATAAGGCCCAAATTACTCATGGAGCCTGTTTAAGAGCTCACAGAACCTCAATCTCATGAAAAACTAGTGTTCTCTCCTTGTTTAGACTGCAGACTCTGGAGATACCAACTATTTATGCACCAAGGCATTTTCTCTCTCAATCCCATGTGTTCTTGAGAATGACGGACGTAGTATCCCTACCAGTAAAGGGGAAAATAGACGTGTAAGAGGAGAAAGTGGCTCGTTCCTTTTTGTTCAGTGAGTTAGTGGCAGAGACAGGAAAAATAGTATCTCCTGTGTCATGTTTTCCTCCCAGAGAAAGCAGATATTTTGCTGGAAAAGAGAAGGTTCAATGTGCTTTCTTCTTGAAAGCCACTGCCAAAACATTTTGGTTAGATGTTTCTTTCAAAACAAATCCATTTTCTGGTTTGAAAGGATTTGTCATATTAATTTTTCATCAAACTGATTCTGGGATTTTTTTCAAGTGAGGAAGGAAAGTACCAGAGAAGTCAAAACCCCAGAGGACCTTCTGGTTTAGTTGGAGATGATTTGAAGGGAGTGTGTGTGCACACCCTCGATGGACAGAACGGAAATCACTCAAGATCATGCCACAAGAGAAGGGGGCAGGGGCTTCTTCTCTGGAAAGCATCTGGGCTATGCATGTTGCTCTGGCTCTTCCAAGAGCATCAGGAAATGTTGGGAGTTGCTGGGGGTGGGGAGGAAGGGGGGGTGAGACAACCAGTACCTGAAGTCAGAGGACTCAGTGACTCATGCATTTTGGCATGTGCACAGTCTGACCGTCACCCCCCAGGGGAATTTCCTTCAACTTCTGGCACTGCATCCCTTCTGGGCATCTCCAGGCTGCAACCACAGAAAGGGCTCAGCCCCCTCAGTAAGACACAGCTCCGGGTCCCGCAGCACAATGGCCCCAAAGAACTGGGCAGCCACTCTTCTTCCCTGTCCCCAGCGTGGATATATACAGCTCTGTCCTCTCTCTGTGCTCACTGCTGGCATGTATGAATATCAAAACACTTTGCTGGACCTTTCAATCCTTTTGCTGACTGGTCCCAGAGGCACTGGTGTTCACACAAGGAGCTGTGACACTTGATGAGATTAAAGACAAAGGCTGTAGAGAGCACAGACTCCGTGCTCCATGGCTGCTTCTGCTCTCCCATAAAATTCCTCAAATCCTGTCTTTCCTTCCTGACCTCTCCTTCTCTCCACTCGTCCCATTTCCCTCTGTTTCACCTGGATCTTTAAAGCTCTCCTGGTTCTTACACTCTCCATGTTGCAAGGGAAAAGATGAACTTCATCTTTTAACGCACCCGCATTGATAGCGTGTGAGAGGTGATAAAGTATCAGTAATCGTGTCTGATCAACACTACATAACACTCCATCATATCACCAATGCAGATCTATCTCTTTCCAACCTATCTTATCACCAATAAGCCTATCTTATCACCTGTACATGCCTATTTATCAATCACACTGCCATATCACAAGCACATACTGACCTCTTTATCTCTCTCAGCTATCGAGGCCCTTGTGTTTTGTTCAACAGCACAGAAGCTACGTGACTGCCACAACCCTGTGCTCACTGACCTTTGTATCATCCCCCAAAGTCACTGAACTAATGCAAAAGAGTATTTTCAAAGGTATTTTCAAAGATATTCTCCTCCCTCTCCTCAGGAAGTGCTGCCTGGGGTGTTCCTCAGGGCACGGCTCAGCGCTGCCGGGGGGCACTCCTGCTGGGTTCTCCTCTCTCCCATAAGCCAGGTCAGGAGTGAAGCTGCTCAGTTTTGTCCGATTTCTGGTCCTTTGGTATTTCTCTGTAGCAAAGAAGGTGGAAGTAGAAGCACTATAGGCAGAGAGAGGGAACCAGCCAGAGAGAAGAGCACTGGATGTTCCATGACAACTGTGTCCATGCAGCTCTTCCTGAGATGGGCTACTGCAGGACTTGGACCCGCTCCCTGTCTGGGGAAAGGCCATTTTCAGGATTTCTGTCCAACTGGATGGCTCCAGCTCTTGGCAACTCAGAGACATTGCAAGGGCAGGGCACAGACCTACTCATCCTTGTTTATGAAATGGCTGGCAACCATGAAGTCACACAATGCTTTGGTCCTGTTCTGGTAAAAGACACCTCAAAATCGCAAACTGCTTCATAAAAGTCAGGTCAATCAACACTGTCCCCTTCTGTCTCCATGACAGGAGATCAGCTCATTTCTAATTAAAGAAGAGGGAAGTGAGACAAGGGAAGGATATGACTTGGCAGTGCTTGCACAGGGGCCTGGAAGAAAAGCCCCATTCACCTTTGCCTGTTTTCACACTTTCATCTCCAGATGACGTCTTCCTTGTGTGTTCAAAGGCCTTCATGGTTCAGAGAAGCTGAATGAGCCAAATGATGCCACAGCACACGGAATGCCACCCCATGCATCAATATATGCACTCAGCAGTGGCCCAGAATCAGCCAAGTCTTATTGTAGAGGCTTTTACTATCAGCCCGTTGCAGATGAAAAAAAATGGGCAAGGCACTGGAAGGTACAAAATCAGATGTTCTTCACTGACGTGAAGAGTGGAAGTGATGGGGCTGGTTTAGGTATTAATATGTATCCAAGTCCTGAGTAAAAGAAAATCTCTCTTCACAGCCGAAGGAAATACTTATTTTACCACCAACAAATCTGGTAAAGCAGGTGAGATTCAGATTAAGCCTGCAGACCATTTCTTCTTCTGTCTGTAGTATTTTGCATGTTACCTTGGTTTTGCCTGTCTGATAGAAATCTCTGTTGTGGCAGAGGAAACTGTAAACGTCTCTTCACAATTTCACAAGAGGTTTAGCAACAGAAATCCTGGAAAATAGGAGAGGTCCTCGCACCAGCTGAGAGGCTGTTGGGGAGCAGTAGGAATTCATCATCACTCCTCTCTTCTGACTTTAAATGATCCCACCTGAGGATCATTTAAATCGTCATTTAGATCATAACACAGGACCGTGCGGTGTGGGGACAGTTACCAGGACCCTGCTGGGTACCAGGACCAGCCGGAGCCAGGGCACAGAGCCTGGTCCTGCAGAGAGCAAGAAGGTGCAGGGGGGCATCAGACACCCACCATGCCATGAAGACAAGCTATTTTTGAACCTAACTGCCAGCAAACAGCACAGGCAGGAGACTTCAGCATCTAATTCCCTGTTTTTGTGGCCTTTTTGTGGTCAGCTTGGGTTGACGTAAGATGTTGCTTTGTTTGATTTTGCACAGAGGGTATGGTGGCTGGTGTTCCCACTTCTCCTTCAAGCCCTCTGCTCTGGTGAGATGGCAGTTTCAGAGCCTTGTTTGTAAAGCTTGGAGGACCTGTGGGTTGCCAGCAATTTGGTTCTTGATCTGAGGTCCCCTTATGTCCCATCCTCCCTGACTCCACAACTCCCAGGCTCTCTGTCTCTGTGACCTCCAGCCCGTGCTTCCACTTGTAGCTCTAGGCCAGGGTGAAGCAGCCTCTTACAAAGCAAAGAAATCCTGGTCATGATTAACTGCTTGTTGAAAGCATAAGTATCCAACTGCTTCAGTAAATATATTTTACAATTAAATTGATCTATTAAGTAAGCAACCAGTTTATTGTTGCTGTAAAGGGATTGCTTCTCTTCTTCTGTAGCCTGGCCGGGGCATTAGGCTGTCCAGGCAGCAAAAGAAAAAACAGCTCCAGAGAGAAATTTTAAAAACTAAAATGGCATTTAATCCATTTCTGTCCTTTTTTTCATCATATTTTGACAGAAATGTTGAAAGAGGGTAAAATATAAGGTAGTCTGGACACCCTCTGTGGTACATTCATCACACCCCAGCTGTGCAGAGGCCCAGGAGAGCAGCAGCCCCTGAGAAGGGTGGTGGAACTGGCAGAGAAACAAGAGCAGTTTCCTTCCACCAGCAAAGCGCAGCTGCAGAGACCCTGGCTGAGGCTGAAGGAACTTGTCGTCTGGCCTTCCATGGGCTGGAGGGCTCTTCATATGTGCTTCCTGTGGCAGATCAAAGCCTGAGCATATCCCCTGCAAGGTCCTACCTTACGGCAGGGTCCTACCCTATGGCATAGTCCTCCTACACCTCGCTCCACAGAGGACCTCAGCTTGCATGTAGCTGTGCAGCGATTGCTTCTGCAGAACGAAACCACCTGCTGTGGGCCCGGCAGCTGCTCTCCTGCTATTACTCACAGCATTCACAGAATCACAGAATCTCAGGGATTGGAAGGGACCTTGAAAGCTCCTTCAGTCCAATCCCCTGCTGCAGCAGGAACACCCAGAGCAGGTCACACAGGAACACCTCCAGGCAGGGTTGGAATGTCTCCAGAGAAGGAGACTCCACCACCTCCCTGGGCAGCCCCTGCCAGGGTTCCCTCACCCTCACCCTCAAGAAGTTTTTCCTCAGATTGAAGTGGAACCTCCTCTGTTCCAGCTTGCACCCATTGCCCCTTGTCCTGTCATTGGGTGTCACTGAGAAGAGCCTGGCTCCATCCTCCTGACACTCACCCTTGACATATGGATAAACATGAATGAGGTTCCCCCTCAGTCTCCTCTTCTCCCAGCTAAAAAGACCCAGCTCCCTCAGCCTTTCCTCCTAGTGGAGGTGCTCCACTCCCTTCTTCCACTTCTTCCAATAAGTTAATCAATGGGGTTGTTTTATGTCCTCCCATACACTCCTGTCAGTCAGAGCTTGGCTGTGCTCCTCCCAAAGCATCCGAAAGATTTCCCAGCTCATTGGGTGAGGTTCAAGTATTTTTTACCCCTGGGGATGAGAAGCACTAACCTTCCTGTGGAGGTCTGAGCTTCCAACAACAGAGCAGAAGACATTGAGGTGCTAGAGTGAGTCCAGAGAAGGGTAATGAAGCTGGTGAAGGGTCTGGAGAATAAGTCTTATGAGGAGCAACTGAGGGTGTTCAGCCTGAAGGAAAGGAAGCTGAGGGGAGACCTTCTCCCTCTCCACAATTCCCCCAAAGGAGGGTGTAGCCGGGGACGGTTGGTCTCTTCCCCCAGGTCACAGGTGATGGGACAAGAGGAAACGGCCTCAAGTTGTACCAGGGGAGATTCAGATTGGAGATCAGAAAAAACACAGAAAGGGTGATTAAGCCTTGGAATGGGCTGCCCAGGGAAGTGGTGAAGTCACCATCCCTGGGGGGATTTAAAAGATGGGTTGACACAGTACTTAGAGTCATGGTTTAGTGACTGGTTTTATCAGAGGTCTGCTGATGGTCGGACTAGATGATCTTAAAGGTCCCTTCCAACCTAGACAATTCTATGATTCTGTGACGAATGCACCAGGGAACATACTGTAGGTGGCAGTTGTGAGCAGACAGGGTAAAATGTCCAAAAGAAATAAAAACAAAAAATCACCTCCCCTTGCCTCATTTTCAGAGCTTGCTCCTGGAGCTGGAAATCTTGTTACCAACACAGAGGAATGGATGGACACACCCTTCTGCTGCATAAAACATCTCCCACTGACAACTGTAATAATAGTTCTGAATCAAATGGCAAAATAGAACATGGACAATTTTAGTGGGATGAAAAATCACGATGAAGGAATCAAAAGAGACTTTAAAAAAAAATAATCCAACTCTGGGTGTTGGAGAGTGTCTGGTCACAGAGCTGCCCCTGCGCAGGGAGAGCTGTGAAACCAGTACCTAACTGGTGTCTTGGCCTCTGTGAGCCAGTCAGCCAGGAAAGCTTATCATAGAATCACAGAAGCATAGAATCATAGAATCCTAGAATTATTTTGGTTAGAAGAGACCCTTGGGATCATCGAGTCCAACCATCAGCCCCACTCTACAAAGGTCTCCCCTACCCCAGATCCCCCAACACCACATCTCAGCAACTCTGAAACACAGTCAGNCTCCCCCCTGGATGTGCAGGACTAGAGTGTGCACCGGTTGATAACAATGAATCTGGAAGCTCCTGGTGATCATCTTGTTTCCTCCCTGAGCTTTGCAGCGCTCCAGAGTTCACAGAGAAGTCCTTGTGCCAATGTGGCAGTATGGGGACAGCTGGGAAGATCTCAGCTGTTTCCTGTGCATGTTGCTGTGGTCCAGGCTGCCCTCAAGGTTGGTGGTCTAAAGCCTGAAGCCATTCTTTCTCGTTCTATCACTAATTACCTGTGAGAAGAGACCAGCACCAACCCCTCTACAATGTCCTTTCAAGTAGTTGTAGAGAGTGATGAGGTCTCCCCTCAACCTCCTCTTCCTCAAACTAAACAGTCCCATCTCCTTCAGTCACTCTTCAGAAGACTTATGCTCCAGGCCCTTCCCCAGCAAAAAAGGGGAAAAAAAGCATGTAGCCACAGAGCCAGAAAGTCCAGGGACATGGAGGCAATGGGTGAATCATCAGGGGGGGAGGCTTTCCCATCAGCCAGCCTGGACAAGGTTTGCTTTGTTTCCACTGAAGGCTTTGACGGAATCAAAACCTTTCCACGGAGCATTTCAATTCAGTCTAATCAGCACTTTCGGATGGAAAACTCTTCTGTAGGAAAATTTCCATCCAACTCAAGTCATATACTCCCTGGGCAAATGAGTGTAATGTGGGTGTAAAGCACGGCTGTGTCAGAGATGTAGCAGTTGCCACATCCTTTGACATGATGTAAATAGGGATGTGGTGTAACAGGTGATGGAGAACCCCAGTCCTACAGCATCAGGAGAAACTTAAACTCATTTTGGCCATGCATCAGTGAACTTTGGGCAATGGGCTGGAATGTCAACCGGTCAAGAGCCTTGGACCTAGAGGGAATAGGAAATCCTGTGTAGGCACAGAGAAGTATGTGGACACAATCTCTGCATCTAAGGGATCTCTCTGCCCATTTCATTCCCCAGAGCAGTGCTGTCCAGAAAGACAATTTCAAGTGTTTTCCAGAAACACAGCAGTGCTTTACAGAAATCCAGAATGCCTAATCCTTCAGGTGTTTGCTTCATTGTTCCACGGCAATGCCCGACTCATTTGCAATTTTAACTCAGCACATTCTCACAGAGAGTAATAGTTTTATTTGCTACTGGGAAATGCAGCAAGTACATACATGGGAAGCGCTACCAAGGGCATGCTCTGATATCCAGGCTGAGAAGAAGCATCGTGGCTTTCTCCTCTGACAGGAAAGACTAATAAGGAAAATAGCTTAACTAATGGTTTAAAACAAGGTCATGAGCATAGGCCTCTATCAAGTCTGACACCATGTTGAAGTGTAATATTTGCAACCACATCTGGAATATTGTGTCCAGTTCTAGGCCCCTCAGTTCCAGAAGGACAGGGAACTGCTGGAGAGAGTCCAGGGCAGGGCTACCAAGATGATGGAGTGGAGCATCTCCCACACAGGGAAAGGCTGAGGGAGCTGGGTCTCTTGAGCTTGGAGAAGAGGAGACTGAGGGGGGACCTCATTCATATTGATCAATATGTCAAGGGTGAGTGTCAGGAGGATGGAGCCAGGCTCTTCTCAGTGACACCCAAGGACAGGACAAGGGGCAATGGGTGCAAGCTGGAACAGAGGAGGTTCCACTTCAATCTGAGGAAAAACATCAGGGTGAGGGTGAGGGAACCCTGGCAGGGGCTGCCCAGGGAGGTGGTGGAGTCTCCTTCTCTGGAGACATTCCAACCCCGCCTGGAAGCGTTCCTGTGTGACCTGCTCTGGGTGTTGCTGCTCCAGCAGGGGACTGGACTGGAGGAGCTTTCAAGGTCCCTTCCAGTCCCTGAGATTCTGTGATTGCATGAGGCTTTTCGCCAGCATGTTTCCAACTGTGCACACAACTGCATTGTGAAAATGCTTCATAAACAAGGACATTTCAGTCCCACTTCTGGGCTGGTGCTTGTATTACACAGATGCTATTGCAAAAGTGATAAAGTGATATTTTTTGCACCCACACAACCCATACCTTCAAAAAAAACCAACCCTCAAGATCTTTGTGGCAATAAATAAAAGAATTACCAAATACACTGTCATGCTCCAGCCATTTTGGTTTACAATTTAACAAGTTGATAATCAAAGACTTTATCAAAGCAAATGAAAAGCACTAATATGGAAAAAAAATTGCAATGATTAATAAAGGATAAACCATATCATACAATCAGTGGAAAAGGGGAAAGCAGATGTTTTGTGTTTTCCTGCTTCAACTGATATGAACAGAAACAAGGATGGAAAAAGTGTTTTATGGACCATAAGTGGGTTAAAAAAACAGAGACAGGAAAACAGATATCAAATCATGAAGTAGTTCACCCAGTACAGCATCCATCCTCCCAAATGTAAAAAATCAATAAAGCAAAAAATCAATAAAGCAAAAAATCAATAAAGCAAAAAATCAATAAAGAGGAAGAAATGGTACGGAAGCCTAAGACTTGATAATTAAAGCAGCCTGTTCTAACACCTCCAGTGCTGTTCTGACATATTCAGAAAAGTCACAAATAAACTTACACTGGGAGGAGCTGCAAAGATACAGCAAAGTTGATGGAGGGCCACAGAAGTTACTAAATAGGAGCAAAAGTAATGACATGGGCTCAGATACAGAAAGCGGAAGGTAAGTCTGTCCGTGGTGTAAACAACTCAGAACAACCTACTCTCAGGGAGTAATTTAGCAAAGGGCAGTTAAGACGCTGCACAGTGAACATTTCAGATTACATTCTGAGGGAAGTACGAGCTATAGGAACTGCATTTTCACGGTCGTATTCAATTCCACATTGCTGTCCCTAATTCTTCATTTAATGTAAAATCATCTGTTCTGTCTCCCTTAATGTGACTATAGAAAGGAATAAAAAAAATCTCCCCTCTAGGTTTTCTTAATTAGGTTTTCTAAATTAATTACCATACTTGATAGTACTTTCTTATAAAGAACTCCTGCACTTTTCCCTATGACTTCAGCGGGGATTTTTGACCTTGCTTCTGTGTGTGCTGGCAGTAGAGCAGGCAAAGGCCATGCTCCCCAAAGGGGCATCATTTGCTTCCTCCACCCCACCTGCTTTGCTCTCCTCCGGGCAGGGGTCAGAGCCCAGAAGAGGATGGAGAAGGCCAACTTGACAAGATGGAAATGGGAGCTCATGCTGATGGAGAAGGACACAGCTTCCACAGCTCTCCCTCTGTCACAGGGAGCAGGATGGTGCAGCAGTCACAGGCTCTAGAATACCCACGTAAGGGAATAGAGATTTCAGAGGTAGAGCTCTAAAGTAGAAGGAATTAAGTGATGGGAATTTGTGGACATCATTCTTCCCGGTGAGTCAACGGAAGGAGGATGTAAATGTTCCCCACGAACAGATTCCAAAGGACAATATGACATACAGTCAAAACAAATCTAATCTTCATTTTCCTTTTATGCCCTTTGGTTTCCACCCTTCAAACTGCAGAATAATGTCTCTGTGGCACTTCAGCCATGTGCAGAAATTGTCAGGCATGTTTATACCCTGGCATGTGTAGATAAGGTTTGTGCCTAAATACACATGAGCACAAGGACACTGGTGTGCAGGTCTCTGTTTTCACCTACACAACAACCAAGATGTAATTTTTGTTTGCACTGTTTATAAACTAGTTATTATCTACCCAAAGTATAAACCTCCCAGTCCTTTCAACCTCATAACTACAGTGAATGAGAACTCCTGGGCACTCCTGTGTGTCTGAGAATTAATTTTTAGGAGAAAACCTATTTTTTTCCCCACACATATCTTTCCTTCCCCACCTTCCTTGTATTTTATGACCCTATTTACTTTATTAAGCTCCGTGAACCAATTAGTAAACTGCCCTAATGCAAGAAAGAAGTCTTTATTTCCTGTTTATTGCTATGCTGCACAGAATGGGGCGGCATATTTCAACTGCAATCATTGGTGATGGAGCAGGAAAATACACAAGAGGGTGAAGTCAGCTGTTTAGCATTTAAAAAAAAAATTGCTAAGTGATATAAATCCCAGTTCAGAAGTGGACAAATGCTGGCACTTATGAATATACGTGGGGGATACTCGTGCCGTCACTCCCGATGTCAAGGGAGCAGTCAGAGGGCTCAGGTTCCTACTTTACAGTTAGATCAAATTCTTGAGCAAACCTTAATTCTTTTTTTTTTTTTTCTGCCAGTGGAAGCAGAATTTGGCCCCTGTGTTGTAGTACTGACATCCCAGTGATGTAGAAAAATAAGTAAGAATTTTGATTGGCTATTTGAATGAGAAGCACAGGAAACATTTAAGTTAACCACGGGGAGATATCACTCATTGGGAATAGTATTAATATAATTTTAATTTAAAAATTCACAAATTAAGCATTAAAAAATCCCCTTATCCACCCAGATTCCTCTTTTATAGCCTCCACTACTGTGCTTTATACATAGCCCAACATCAGGCTATGGGAGCTGTATTTCTCGAGGAACAGAACAAGGAACATGTACTGACTGTCTATTGGTTTTATTTTTATTGCAGTTTTTATGAATCTAAAATACGCAAGACAACAGGTAGAGATTCTGGGAAATCGGGCAGATCAAACACTAGCAAGCCAGGAACTAAGTCAAACAGAGACTAACTTACTTGATTTAGATCACATAAGGCATAGAAATTACTCCATGGCAGGTTTATGCCTTCCCCACAGAGCATCCTTTCTCCCATGGAGGTGTCTGACTGGGACTGCTCAGGGCCAGCTTTTTTCTGCGTTACCTCCTACACAGATGGGGACAGTTTCCAGAACAGCAATACTCTCAGCCACAAACACAGGGAAAAAAGTTTGCAGAACAGCTCTCCACCCACACTCACCAGTTTTCTTTGTCAAGAACACAAAAAAAAAAATTATTAATTTAATTTTGGCAGTTGGCTTCCTTTGAAAATCTAGTCTTTGCTATTAGAGATGAGAGGAAGCCAAAGACTGGTTTACTTTGTGCTTTTTAAAATCCTGGTACATGACCTTGAATAACTACTTCCTCTGTCTGTTGTTCTTTCCCTGCCCATTTTTGTTTAGTCTCATTTGGGTAGTTTTGAAGGGCTGTTGTCCCACACATATAGAGCTAATACAGTGAATGCCTGCTTTAATTTTCCCCTAGTAAGACGTTTCAACAGTCGAATGTTTGATAATAAATCAAACTGCCTGGCCTGGGATCTTTGACCACTCTCTATGCAACCGTTCGGATGGTTCTTATTTTCACTGGCCATCAAGCATGCAATGAAATTCCTACTCTATATCACCATGAGCACACACACATACAAACTTCAGTAACAGCACAGAAATGCTGATTTACTTAGGTGGGTTGCTATAATTTCATGCTTTGACTTCAAGGGGAGAATTGCAGGACCCTAAATAAAACTTCAGACCTCGTCTCCCACATCAAGAAGATCTTGAGGTATCTGTTCCTTTAAACATCTACCCTTAAGTAGGTTTTGGAGAAGGTGTCTCTATGTCAGTAGACATGACGGGAGTAGATTCTCAGTTCAGCCTCAGGTCACTAACGAAGCACAGGGTAATAAGTGCATTTCTGCTGGGCAGAAAGCGTGGTCTGTGTCTGTGAAAGTCAAGAAGGTGAGGACAGGCACGGGATGGGTGGAAGAAGAATTTCCTAAGGGGAAGAATGCAGTCTTTCTTGGGTTTGACACACAGCCCCCATGTGAAGCAGCTATAGTACCTCTCCCTCTAGTTTGCAAGCTTCATTCTTTTCTCTCCAAGTCCACAAAATCCTCTCTGCTGGGAAACGGTGAAGAGGACTCTTTGGGTGTCCTGTGGGTATGAATAATCCACTGAAAAATCCTCCCTCTGCTCTGCCTTGCTCCAAGAGCTGCCAGCTGCAGGCAGAAAACTGCATGCCCCCTATTTCATCCCAAGTTGTTTGAAAGGCATCATCCTTTAGCCTAGTGACGGGATGGTAAAATGCCTGCACAGCCTGGTCCCAGAGTGACAGCGCTGACACTACAGATGTCGGAGTGTTTTAATACCAGAGGCTCCTGCCAACTTTTAAACAATGGCTCAGCCATGCCAGAAGGGAATGAGGAGCTTTCCAGCCCCTCAAGCAAACTACTTCCCAGGGTTTAGTCCTGCCAAAATCTTTAATGAACGTGCAGAACTGCAGTGATAGAAGCAAAATCCATCCCAGTGCCAAAAACTGCCAAGACCAGAGTGGTGAGGACCCAGCTAAACATGATCATCCTTGCACTCCAAATTTCAATCACTCTCCTTCTTTCTCCAGTTCTGTCTCAGTTCCCTTATCTCAAATGCCAGCAAGCAGCAAGTTCCAGAACTTACTCCTATATGAAGACTTTTACTTCATTTTGAAGACTTTTACTTAGTTTAAGCTAAAATATATAGTGTCTCGTTACTAAGTCCCTGCAGTAATTGGCAGAATAGTATGGGGAGCTGCAGACAGAATCTATTCTTCTTGGTAGGTGGGTGAATGACTGCTGAAGGCAGCTATACCCTAAAGATGCTGTTGTGGCCCTTTTATCTCCTTTTCTTTCTCTGCTGCCAGCGTGAAAGTAATTCCTCTTGAAGTCAATAAATTGTCTGTCCCAGTAAAGCCCAGCTAAACTGGAATAAAGGTGGTGGCAGGGCAGTGATTTGTTTGCTGGGGTTCAGGGGAAGAGTGCAAAGAAGACAGAAGGGAGGGAACGCCACAGCCTTGAGTGCAAGGGAGGAACACTCTGTGGTTGCTCGTGTGGGTACATGGGTGAGGTGAGGTTTTGAAGATGAGGTTCAGATACAGCATCTCACCAGGAAAGGTGAGACCTGACGTGACATTTGCAGGTTTCCTGCTGTTCTGGTAACAGCCCTAAGTGTGCTCAGCTCTACCTTGAGTTAGTAAGAGAAACAGCTGGGAGCCACAAAAGAGCACCCAGGGAAGCTGAGAAGATGTTGTCACAGAATCAAAGAATCAGGGAGTTGTCACAGTTGGAAGGGACCTCTAGAGATCTTCCAGTCCAATTCCCCTGCTAAAGCAGGGTTGCCCAGAGCACATCACTCAGGCGTCCAGGTGGAGCTTGAAGGTCTCCAGAGAAGGGAACTCCACACCCTCCCTGGGCAGCCTCTGCCAGGGCTCTGACACCCTCACCCCAAAGTTCCTCCTCATCTTTGACTGGAAATTCCCATGCTCCAGCTTGTTCCTGTTGCCCCTCATCCTGTCTTTGGGAACCACTGAGAAGAGTCCAGCTCCATCTTCCTTCAACCCATCCTTCAGATACTTGGGAGCATGAAGAAGATCTCCCCTCAGCCTTCTCTTCTCCAGGGTAAAGAGTCCCAGCTCTCTCAGCCATTCCTCCTCAGGGAGATGCTCCAACCCCTCCATCATCTTTGTTGCCCTATGCTGGACTCTCTCCAGTAGTTCCCTGTCTCTCTTCAGCTGGGAAGCCCAGAACTGGATGCAGTATTCCAGTTGTGGTCTCACCAGTGCAGAGAAAAGTCCATCAGTCCCATGACGGTGTATTTAGAGCTGTTTATAAATTTCCTGTTCCTGGCAATGATTTTGACAACAGAAAAAAAAAAGGCTTTTTTTGAGAAATTTTTCTTTGCAACCTTTGAAGGCATCCTTTAAAAGTACATATCTGAAAAGTAAAAAACCATTTGGGGATCTCTTGGCTGCAATGTTTTGATTGTCCAAGCTGAAAAACACTTAAGACAGGGAGAAGAAATAAGAAATTTGGTATTTCTTATGGAAAATTTCTCCTTGATGAAAATACACATTTCTGTGGAAAACATGGTTTGAACAAAGCATTTCTCACAGCTTCTTTCAGGCTTTCAGGGCATAGGAGATTGTGGCAGAGGAGCTGTAGGATGAAATTACGTGATCTTTGAAAATCTGAAATGTAGGCAACCAGCTAGAAAACACTTCCTGATGTGATGGGCTAATCCCTGTTCACTATGCATTTCCTTTAAAATGTGCTTTATTGCTATGTCTTTTCATAACTAACAATCCACCTTAAAATATGTACCATTTTGACTTTTAGAAATAGTAAGAACCTTTCTGTTAGTATCTCATTTCTTCACAGATTTTTTTAAAAAAAAAAGTCTTGTAAAATCAACATTTTCTGAGGAAATATTTCTGTCTTGCCTGACAAAAAACCCACAACCCCACAGCATTATTTCCCAGTGGAAAAAATGAAGCAAAATATTTTATTCTGAGCATGGTTAAAATTAATATTATTTGGCCTGTCATGCCTGACTGAAGTATTAATTTTCAGTTCCTCTCTGCTTTGAACTGCACCCACACGCAGCAGTCACTGCTCATTAATCATAGAATCCTAGAATCATTTTGCTTAGAAGAGACCCTTGGGATCATCGAGTCCAACCATCAGCCCCACTCTACAAAGTTCTCCCCTACACCAGATCCCTCAATACCACAGCTCATCCACTCTCAAACACAGTCAGGGATGGGGACTCCACCCCCTCCCTGGGCAGCCCAGTCCAGGCTCTGACCACTCTTGCTGGGAAGAATTCTTGCCTCATGGCCAGCCTAACCCTACCCTGCTGCAGCTTGAAGCCAGTCCCTCTCCTTCTAGCGCTCATTGCCCAGGAGAAGAGACCAGCACCAACCTCTCTCCAATGGCCTTTCAAGCAGTTGTAGAGAGTGATGAGGTCTCCCCTCAGCCTCCTCTTCCTCCAACTCAACACTCCCAGCTCCCTCAATTGCTCTTCATAAGATTCATTCTTGAGACCTTTCCCCAGCTCCGTGTCCCTCCTCTGCACTTGCTCCAGCCCCTCCAGATCTCTCGTGTGCTGAGGTGCCCAGAACTGGACACAAGACTCAAGGTGTGGCCAATGAGTCCTGGTTCCTCTTGGCATGGCTTTCTGGTGGCTGGCAGTCCTGTCCCCGTGGTGTTTTCTGTCTGGACCACCACACCACATCACACCATACCACTCCGTGTTGCACAATGAGGGATGAAGCCTGCTGAGGAACCCAGCCCACAGAGGAGCACAGGGATGTGAGGGCACCACATTCCCATGACAGGCTATTTCAGGAAAACACGCTTGTGAATGGGACGTTGCCTTGGGAACCACACAGGGAAATTAATCCGCAGTAGTTGTTTAAAAGAAGTGACATGATATATGTTACACTCCCAGCAGTGCACGAGGGAGCACTTATGCTTGTTCATGCTTGGGTTGAATGCGTGTGGCTGATATGCACCACCAATGACTTGAGGCAATGTGGGTGTGTTTTCTAATTTTAAAATAAATAAATAAATCAAAAGAATGGGAGGGGATCACTGATGTTTTGTCATCGGATTTACGCTTTTCTCACAAGAATCCATGCTCCTGGAGCATTGGCAAAATATCTGTGATCACAATATAGAGAGTCTGGGCAAAATAGAGCTTTATGAGTGGTAACAGAATAGCCACAGACACAGCCTACGTTGCCAGACCCAAAAAATTACTTTCTCGCCTACTATCCTGGGAGAAAGGATTTGCTCTCTCCCTTGCTCACACTAATCATGTCAGAACCCACAAAAAAAACCCCAAAAACAAAACAAAACAAACATCCTAACTTTTAAGGCAAACTTACAGAGTTGGGCATTTAATGACTGGTCTTTATACCTGAAGTTTCACTTCAGATATAGATGTGCCTGTGTCCCTCAAGCCGAAATTTTACTGCTGAAGACTAAAGGAAAATTGGCTTAAAAACAAAAGAAAGATAAACGTCCATACAGATTTTAAAATATGTTACTCACAAGACTAAGACCTATGTTTATTGGTTCCTTCAATGCTTCTGCAAATTTTAATTCATATTGGTTAAGATGGCAAACAAAACAAACCTGCCAATTTGAACTCCATTTGATTGAAAAGTAAGATTCTGTAAATGCTCACATGCACTGCTGTGAAGGAGCCCAGAATGAATAAAACTTCTCTCTGCAACTGGGATGATTTTAACCCAGTCATAGAACACGGGACTTCTGGTAAGACTCCAGTCCCTTCCTGTACGTGGAGGACTAATGTGCTGTGCACCGCATTTGTGCATCAGTGAGCAGCTCAGACTTGCACACACAGCTGGGCATGTTTCCCCGGGAAGAGGCACATTAATTTTACTACAAAACAGTTAACCCTGATGGTGTACGGGGCCACCTTCTCCACACTGCTACTTTTAAAAGTTCATACCAGCAGGTCTCTCTCCAGTCCCATTTGTACCCCTCCATCTGGGAGGCTCAGCCCTGCCTGCTCTCACACTCCGTCTCAAAGGAGCAGAGCAAGCTGGGCTGGAGACCTTGGACCCAGGGCAGGTTTTGTGCTTTTAGGAAACATTCATTTCACTCCAGTGGAGCTCGGTGTTTCCTCTGTGGTGTCCACCAGGTGGCATAGGCTCCTGGCAGCCCGCAAAGGTGATTTTTGCTTTCCTGGACTGCACCCGATGCCTCAGCAGAGATAGTTCCTTGGTTTTCTGCCCTCAGGGTATGCGCACCAAGTTTCATGCCTGTATCAACAGAGTTTCATCTCTCTATTACAACAGAATGCAAATGCACAAATCAGATCCTAGTGCTGCCAAGGCAGACACTGCGTGCACCATAAAATCCGCCACCCAAGCAATGATTATCCTCACTTTATTGATCTGGAATTTCAATCTATAATCAGGGACCACTGCCTTGCCTGATATCCCAGGCTTGCATGCACCATCTACACCTTCTTTGTGATACATGTTTTGCAGCGTGAGTACTGTTCCAAAGCAAATTATTGAGTGATTTCTACTCCTCACCAAGACAAGAAACTGGTTTGTTCTAAAGTGCCACCCAGGAGCAAACCTGCTGTGAGCTCTGGAGCACAGGATGTAGCACTTGCTTAAACACTAGCAAAAACATCAGTGAAAGATGCTGCAATCTGCTGTTTTGAAGAGTTCAGGGGGATAGTTTAATTGATCAGAACAAATTAATTGATTGTGCTTGTCTTTAGCACAGTATTTTGCTGCATGCTAATAGTTTACTCATGAATAATGAAATGATGGTGTGCGGGAGAGCCATGGAGGGAGATAACTGTGAAATGGCAATCTCCAGCCGGTCTGTAACACTCACTGCTGTTCCCAAATAACTATTTTTCCCTATATTCTCCAGAAGGATTTAAGAGTTCCTGCACAAAACTTAGTAAGTTGTCCCAACATTTGGAGGGGTAACAATTTCTAGGTCCCACAGATCAACTCCTGGAAGATTTTACATGGCATATAAGTATGTAACATCTCCTGCATCACAGATGAAGCATCACTAAGTGTCTCAATAATGGCTCTTTCGTCCTCTCAGGATGGAGGCCTGTCCCCTGAAGCTGTCAGGGGCCCCACCACCCTTCAGCCTTCTCCACTGCCGCCTTTCTGTTGTGCAAACTTGCTCTTACATGAGGCAAAAAGAGTGCCATAAATATTCCAACATGCTCTAAAACTAGTATATTAAAGCTTTTAACATACTTTAAGGGTGCAACTTGCTCAGTGAGGGGGCTCCTCCTCTCTGGGACCAGACTGGCAAAAGCAGGCAGCAGCTGGGCACGGCCCACACAGACAACAGCAGGAGGCTCCAGAGCAGTGGCTTTTATCAGATTTAAACGCAAATTCCAGCCCTGGCTCCTGACAGGAAATGGCAAGATGGGCCCAGGCAGCTGGGCCACCATCTTCAACTCCCAAGGAGCCTGACGGTATGGTGAGTGTGGCTGTGTTGGGATGTCAAATATGCCTCCCTTGAGGGAAGGCGCTGAGCTGAGACCTCCATGGTGCTGAGGCCTTGGTGGAGCTGAGGCCTCCATGATGCCACAACGCTCCAGGAGCCCTGGAGGGCTAAGACAGCACAATGAGCAGCACCTAAAGCAGGGAGAGCCCCTTCTCTAGGGCTCCATGTTGCCATGGGGCAGGTGGGCAAACACAGGAGGTGGGCAAGGGTGGAGGAAGGGGTGAGGCGGTGGGAGAGGGCAGCTCCTGGGTGCCAGGGCCTGGCACAGAGGAGGTGCTGTGGTTTGAGGAACCCACAATTTTTTGTGGTTTAGACAATCATTCTCTCACCTAATGACCCCTCCCTACCAGGGTAGGGGAATTAGGAAAACAAGGAAGCTCAAGGGTTGAAATATAAAAAGATTTAATAGAATAAACCTAGATAATTAACATTAGTAACACTAAAGAGCTAGCACTGATCCAATATACAAGGATTATACTTGGCCTATTCTGTCATAGGGAGCTGGTCCCTCCCCAGAGGGGACAGCAAATGTGTGACTCTGTAAGTGCTGTGGCTTGGGTAGAAAAGGAAGGGCTCAGGGCTTCAACACTGAGGCAAGGAGTACTCAGGAGGGCAGCCATCAAGGAGGAAAAAGAGAAAACTCCTCAGCAAACTTTCTAATTTGTATTGGATGGGATGTCTATGGTACAAAATAGCCCTGTTGGCAGCTTGCGTCAAGTGCCTGAGTCTCGCTCCTAATTGTACCCATGCCTGGCAAGGCTCAAAAACACCGTGACCTTGAAACCCGTGTAGCATAGCTGGCTACACAGTGAATACTTTCACAAATTGAACCACTAGAGTCTTCTAAAAATGCAGTTTTCCCTAGCAATAGAAGAGACCATATCAAAAAGTAAAATTACTGAAAGAGAAATTAGAATCATAGAATCATAGAATCATTTAGGTTGGAAGAGACCCCTGGGATCATCAAGTCCAACCATCAGCCCTACTCTACAAGTTCTCCCCTACACTAGATCCCTCAACACCACATCTAATCTGCTCTTAAACACAGTCAGGGATGGGGACTCCACCCCCTCCCTGGGCAGCTGATTCCACTGGCTGACCACTCTCTCCGTGAAAAATTTTTTCCTAATGTCCAGCCTAACCCTACCCTGCTGCAGCTTGCAGCCATTCCCTCTTGTCCTGTCGCTCATTGCCCGTGAGAAGAGACCAGCACCAATCTCTCTACAGTGCCCTTTCAAGCAGTTGTAGAGAGTGATGAGGTCTCCCCTCAGCCTCCTCTTCCTCAAACTAAACAATCCCAACTCCCTCAATCGATCCTCATAAGCCTTGTTTTCCAGGCCTCTCACCAGCTTTGTTGCCCTCCTCTGTACTCGCTCCAGCACCTCGATATCTCTCTTGTGCTGAGGTGCCCAGAACTGGACACAATACTCAAGGTGTGGCCTAACCAGTGCTGAGTACAGGGGGACAATCACCTCCCTACTTCTGCTGGTCACACTATTCTTTATGCAAGCCAGGATGCCATTGGCCTTCTTGGCCACCTGGGCACACTGCTGGCTCATGTTCAGCCTCCTGTCGACCAGCACCCCCAGGTCCTTTTCTGCCAGGCAGCTCTCCAGCCACACTTCCCCAAGCCTGTAGCGATGCATGGGGTTGTTGTGGCCCAAGTGTAGGACCTGGCACTTGGCCTCATTGAAGGCCATGCCATTAACATTGGCCCATCTATCCAGTCTGTCCAGGTCCCTCTGTAGAGCTTCCCTGTCCTCAAGCAGATCAACACTCCCACCCAACTTAGTGTCATCTGCGAACTTACTAATAGTGTTTTCTATATCCTTATCTATATCATTGATGAAAATATTAAAAAGGAGAGGCCCCAATACTGAGCCCTGAGGAACACCACTTGTGACCGGCCGCCAGCTGGATTTAAATCCATTGAGCACCACCCTTTGGGATTGTCCTTCCAGCCAATGCTGGATCCAGCAGATCGTACGTTTGTCCAGGCCATAAGCAGCCAGTTTTTCCATCAGAATGTGGTGGGGGACAGTGTCAAATGCTTTGCTAAGATCCAGATATATTATATCCACTGTCTTCCCCCCATCCAACAATTTGGTTATCTTATCATAGAAGGAGATCAGGTTCGTCAGGCAGGACTTGCCTTTCATAAACCCCTGCTGACTAGGCCTGATCCCCTGGCTGCTCATTACATGGCTGGTGATAGCACTCAAGATGACCTGTTCCATAATCTTCCCTGGTATCGAGGTCAGACTGACAGGTCTATAGTTTGCTGGAAATTAATCTTGTGTCACTCAAAGCAGGACAGGAGGGCTCTGCGAGTGGTGTATTGAGGCAGAGAGGACGAAGTCCTGAATCTCCCTATTTGTGCTGTACTGACTTGCCCTGCCTCTGTTTAAAGTGAGATTCATCTGGTTGTGTCTATCAAGCCCTCCTCCTTCTGCTCCCCGTGTCACACACTGCCCCATGGGCTCCCCACTGCCACTTCAGGCCACTGTGCCCTCCTCCCTCTTCTTGGCTGGGCACGGTGCTCCTCGCCAGTCTCTGAGTGACTCAACAGCCACAACAGTATTTTAAACACCAGGCTCTGCAGGGAAGCCACCCCCCTTGCTGCCACCGCTAGGGCTGACATGCTTTTTTTATGTGTAAATGCTAACGGGAAGCTTGAAAGCAGCTGTGTTACTGGTGGGAGCCACCTGACACACGGTGATGCCGCCTGCTCTGTCACCGTGTGTTACTGCCTCTTGCGTCATCACTACATGACTCCAGCTTTCCTGGGACCTGGTTATGCAAAAAAGCCGCCACCACCACCACCATCCCCATCCCCCCCCACACCCCCNTCTTTTGACGTGAAGACCCGTCTAGAGATAAGGAAAAAAAAAAAAGAAAAAGAAAAGGCAAAAAAAAAGCATCCTCGCTGACCCACTGACATGTTTCTCAGTGCAGGGCTGTAGCAAGTGGGTGTGTGGTGAGGCAGCGCTCAGCAGAAGAGGAGCTCGTCGACCTCTTCTCGATTGGCCTGGGTGGCTCTTGGGTGAGGAGTCCACGCTGGATGACTCCAGGTGCCAAAAGGTGAGTCCTGGCCAAGGTGGTGCCAGGGAGGTCACAGCTTTGGGGCTTTTCTGGGTGGTGTGGGGCAAAGAAGACAGAGATACTCTACCAGAAAGTCATTGCCATTACCCTTCCTGAAAACTGTATGACTTTTTGGCATGAAAATTGCTGGCTTTTTAAACTTTTCATCTTGTTTTCTTCTTTCTCTTCTTCATCTTTTTTTATTTTTAAATATTTTTCTTTTTTACTCTTTCAAAATCTTTGTTCTTTTCTCCATCTTTTTTTTTAATCCTTTTTCATATTTTTTACCTTTTTCTGTCTTTTCAATCTTTTTTCCTTTTTCCTTTTCTTTTTTTTTCCTTGTCATTGTTTCTCTTTTCTTTTTTCATTTTTTCTCTTTTATGTTCTCTTTTTTCTCTTTTCTTATTTCTCTTCCCATTTTTCCTTTTTCCTCCTTCCTTCCTTTCCTCCTCTCTCCCATGTATGTTATCTTTATGCACTTTATGCTTCTCCCCATCTGTCCCTGAATTTATTTCTTTGTCTAAACTTCTGACATTTGGCACTCCTCCCTGCCATACCTGCCAACACAACAAAACCTGGATGCGCACACGCATGGATGCACACACACTCACCGTACTGCAGCGTCCAACACCTTCCTCCCCCATGTCTCTTCCCATCCGCAGGGGGAGTGATGGAGATGGTTATATTTGTACATTTTGTTGGTGTGCTTCTACTGTGTTTGACTAGTTGTCGAAGTTGGGCATTTTTCTTGCCTTTTCTTTTCTCTATGCTTATTTTGGTTCAATCTTCTCTTCACATCAGAAACATCAACATTCATGCATTTGCACGTACTTGCCTGAGGGACTAAGGAAGAATTTATTTCATTGATTTCCTGCACTGGGGATATTTTTGATGTTTTCAGAGCATCACTTGGTGTCTATAGCAGCCAGCACAGGCAGGTGAGATTGATAATAGCATAGTGAATGTAAGGGGATGTGTCTGCACCCTGAAAAAGCTACAACATCTCCTTGGAAGAGCCACAGCAGAAAGGTGGCTCCCTTGGAGATCACCTTCTACTGGTGGCTCCCACCCTGGCAGAAGGACCCAGCACTCAGTGGATGGAGCCCTTTGCGTGTCTCTGCACAAAGCTTGGTTTGCGGAGATGACGAGGCCAGGAAAGGCAGTTGGCCTTAGTGGTACCAGTGGTTAGTATGGAGTGGATGGTTGCCTAGGCCAAGAACACCTCCTGTCACAGAGGCCCCGCTACGGTATCAGTGTTTGCTCAATGTTATGTTTTAACCACTGCACTGCTGTGAATTTCCTACAGTAATGAGCTTGCACTGAAAAGCACAAACCGTTTTGTTCCAAGTGGTCTGTATGTGCTTGAAAATTGTTAAAATATTATTAACACCGTGCAGGACTGTTTCTTTCTGTCATTTCTTAGTTTGTAATGTGGTTTCTTCAGTTCATAAAGCTTCTGGGGACAAGCCTTTTCCTCTCTTGCTTTGAAAAACCTTTTGCATCTTATTTCAAAGATGGGGAGGGGTTGTTGTAATTTCCCCCTCTCCCTCTCAGACTTCCCCTTCTGTAGCAAATTTGAGAGAAAAAGAATGAAAACCATTCTGAAGGCATGCAGGATTTATATAAAGGCAGGTGATACGTATTTATGATACCCAGAGGAAGGTTTAAAGTTCTTGTGTGTTATTTCTGAAGTTTGTGGTGAAATAGTTCTTGTTTTGAATTTTAGAGATGACAACTGCCATGAAATTTTGATATGAAGGAAAGGTCTAATTCCCCTTTTTCTGCCCAGGGTTCAGTGTCCTTATTTTCGTTCAGCAAAACAGTGAATTTTACAACGGAGAAGATAACACATTAAATATTCTAATTATATTAATTGAGGATAGTGATAAATGTCACTGTCATGTACTTAGACGAGTCATAAAGCTCCACTTCAGAGTCAGTTTCTGGTGTCAGAAGCACTTTAAAGTGGTACAGAAATCTGCACAAAACCAAAGGCTGTGCCTTTAAGCCCCTTTTCGTACTGGTTTTCAGTGAACTCCAAGAAACAGCATTTCCTTCCCTGTGGGCAAAAGTATCCCCAGAGTTTCTTGTTAATGTTGTTGCCATTAATTAAAATGTAAGAGAATTGGGAATGTACCGTCAATAGGCCTTCAGGGTTACTCCTGAAAAGCTGTCCTGCTGCCTTGGATTAATTGATTCCCTTGGGCATGCTCTGCATCCCTCACCACACAAAAATCGTGGTGTATTCAACTATTTGAGGTCGCTGTGGGAGCAACGGCCTTTTCTTTGCTCTTTGTCTAATGTTAAATCCAATATTCTTTGTGTACTTCGCAACCATCACAAGTAATATGCAGTAGAGGAAACTCTAGTGAGAAAAGCTGATACGCAAAAGAAAATGAAACTGCCATCCTGAATTCTGTGGAATTAAGCAAATTTCCCCTTCTACCTAGGTGTCAAGATTGTAGATATAAAATGCAAGTTAATGAAACTTGTACTTTGTGTACATCAGTTGAGAAAAGCTACTGAGGCTCATATGACATAGATGAGTATCTATCTGGATGTTGCAAATCTGCCAAACCTCATAATCACTTGGTTATTTAAATAAGCAGTCTAAAATGCAGTCCCAGCTACAGAACCTTGTTTCTGCTAGCAGTCAGATAGTAACTAATATCAAACACATGCTAAAAAAAAATCATTCTGAAGAATCTTAATGAAAAGATCTGAAAAGTTATGTCATTATATAAATAAATGAAGACTGTGGGAGGAACTTTCACATTCACTGACTTTCAGTGCCAATGGCATGTGCCTACATAGCTGAGACATGAAAAGAGGTCTTTTTTCCCTTAAAAGTCAAATTTACAACTTCTCCTTAGATTTAAGAGTTTAGCAGGGCACTTGGATGAGGTTCACAAAAGGATTTAAAAGCACCAGCTCTCACTTTTGCTAATTTTCTTTAATAGTCTGTGCCGTTGCCTCCAGTCCTTTTGACATCCATTCCTCTTCCCAGCCACCCAGCCCTTGTAGCCTACGCTCCAGCTCAGATTCATTCCTGTTTCCCTCTGGCATTTATTGCACCATGAGACGGTCCACATTTTCAGCTCATCAGATTTTAGAGGGCTCATTGGTTTTCAGTGCCATTTAGAAATGTGCATCTTTAAATAGTTTTTGAAAATAACTTGCAGATATCTGTCACGTCCCCTTTACGCTCTTTATAGATTTTGCTCCTGAATTTCATAGGTTATTTTTGAGAATGGGAGTGGGATTGTTTCAATGGCTTTTTTTTTTTTCTGTCATTACACATTTTGGGCAGCAGATTGGTCGAGCAGAAGCAACCAGTTCATAGGGCTTACTCTTTATTTAAGCAAATTTAAATTAAAATAACATATATGATAAAGCACATCGATTTGTTTGACAGTGTATTAAGAAATGCAAAGACAGAAAAGGAAATCAGCTCTTGGGTGTTTTTAGACCTCAGAGATTACAACTGAGCGATTATTTTTTTTTGTTTTGCAAGAGACTATATTAAAAAACCAACCCTGAAACTGTTTTTCTAGGAGTTTCACTGGCAAGTTATTTTGACTGATAAAAGACGGAAACTGCTTCTAGGAAGATCCAAAAGCTTCTAAACATCTTCAAATTTACGAAGGAAAATGTCATTTCAAAAGTGCATTTTTGTGCTGAAATTGATCAATTTCTTATGAGAGAAAATGCTTGACAATCCCAAAATATTTAATTTGAGGCAAAACTGAAAGTTTTTTTCTTGATGCCATGGAAACACTTTTGCAGGTGTTTGATTCAGCCCCGGCAGGAGCTCTCTCAGGGCATTCCAATAGGAGCTGCAGAGGGAACTCAGGTATAGAAATAAAATAGAAGGAGAAGAGTCACACAGACAGTGTAATGCAATCAAAACTGTCACTTCAGAGAGAAACACAATTTTGTATATTTTTTACATTCCCAGCAAAACCGTTTCTTCTGCTCTGTAATACCTACAAAGCTGAATTTGGACCTGGACAGCAGGTTTGCTTCTCCTATCAAAAGATAATGATGAGAGCAGGTTTTGCACCCCATATGCAAGGTCTAGTCTGCTGTGAGTACAGGGGTCTGAACAGTAAAACATGAAATTCCTGCAGTCTTTTTAGTGGAGCTGGGGAGGATAAAGCTTTGAGTGGTGGACGCTGGTCTTTTCCTGTCGGTGTAGCTGAAACATTCAAGTAGCCGCTCTCCAGATCTACTTTATACGTAACGTGTGGACATTGTAAACTAGGTGATTGTTTTTAAATCCTTTTCATGTATACTTGTGAAAATAATTAGTGGATAGCATTGCTTTTGATTTAAAGAGAGCATCACAGTAAATATCTATATTAAATCAACCGTTCAGTTGATTTTAATAAAGCTGTGAGAAGGACATTTCTCAAGTCCTTCCAGTTCTATAAGTGAGCACTGAGAGCCCACCTGGAGGTCGGAACCTCCTGTTTCTACATGTGACAAATGCCTTTGATGGATACAACACGTAAATTTTTGAAATATCTTGTTATGGTAAATTTTTTATCTCTCTCGATCCGAACTTTGCTGTGCTGTGGCTTACAACAGGCTGAATTTCCTGGTGACATTCAGAGATCTGTTGGGAGAAAGAAAGCGCTGTTCATAAGTGTACTACATGCTGATTTATCCCATATCTGGCACCTCTGCTCATCAGAAATAATTATTGCCATAATTAACTGTAGGATGACGTCTATGCCAGTATCAGTGGATTAAAGAGCAGATAGGCAGTATTTTGAAAAAGACTAATGACTGTGGACTCTGACATTCCTGATTGCCAAAGCTAACGGGCTTCACTAAAAGAGATCGCTCTTCAAATTCAGATGTCCTTTAAGATGTCTCAGAATTGCAGTCCTTTCATAAAGAGGCTTTAAATCATCAACTATTTTAATAAAACCCTCCTGTTCTAACTTTAAAAGTTGTCTGCTTTGCAGCATGTTTTTAAAAGCTAAATTCAAGTGATGTTGAGTGTTAAAAATCAAAATATGAAGAACTTTGGGGTTTAGTTTGGTGTGTTTGTGGGGTTGTTAAGTTGTTGTTTTAGTAGGGAAGCTTTCTATTTGTCTTCTTTTTGAGAGGCCTCAATGTTACATTTTTAATCCTCTACATCCACAAGAGCTAAACATGTTTTTCCTAATTGAAAGCTGAGACTCTGCCTAATGAGGTAACTTGAACTGGCAGAGGCTTTCATAAAACCAGGAGTTATTAAGAAAGTCTTATTAAGCTTCAGGGTTTTTTTTTGCCTGAGAGACCCCAAAACATCTGTTCACCTGCAAGGAATGACCCAAGGACCCAGCCTCATCCTCGTGTCTCCAGCTTCTGACTTTTTCCCTGAAACACAAACCCCTGGAGCACAATCCAGCTTTTGCTCTTCAGCCTATCTCACTCCTTGTAATTTGTCTCGCAGTTTCCCCTGGCTGCAGTGTTGTTCTCTGCTTCCTGGCTGGGTGTTTGTGTCATGTTGGGTTAATGAGATGTGTGATCTCACTGTGCTAACAAGTCAATGTGGCTGCAGCAACTGGGGGAGTCAAATGTCCCCTGAATTTCAGTCTTTGGGGAGTGGAGGATAGGTCCCGTCCTCCCATAGATCTCTCAGACCTAAGAGCTGTGGCAATTGACAATGCTTTGGTGAGTAATCTGACGTGTGTCTGGCTGAAATCTGTGCCAAGGTCACAGCTCCCTGCTTTTTCAAAATTGTGCAGTAAGTCAGATAAGATGCACTTAGTGGGAGAAAGTCAGATAAGATACAGGTAATAGCAGAATTTGGCTTTGTGTTTGGAGAAGGCAAAGTATCTTGATTTTCTTGTGGAGTCAAGCAGTTGTGGCAGAAATTCCCACTGCTTCCGCCTCGTGCAAGTGTACTGTGAATATTAATATTGCAAGGAATAACCCAGGGGATGGAAAGAGAGAGTTCATTGTCTTTTGCTGTCTTTCTGTGAAAACTATTATAGTCTGGCTGCTGATTTCTGCTGCTTTGGCAGAAATCGGGAGTAAGTTGTATAGCATTAGTGGAGGCACTCCAGGTTTGACTCTGGTGTAGTTTCAGGCAAAACCCAAGTCCTAATTTAGAACATTATCTTAATTTCTGATGATTTAAAAAGGAAACTGCAGCAATCAGTTTGAATCTGGAAAATATATTTCTAGGATTGGATCATGTGAATTTATAGAAGCATTTCACTTTAATTACTCAGAAGTGTTTTGCATCTAATAAAGCACTGATAAGCACCCTGTTGCTTTGGGCACAAACTCAGTGATTTGGGACTGAAATTAGGAGTTTCATCTTTAGTACAAGTGGGTTGTTACTAGTTCTCTGTACTATTAGAAACTCAGGCAGAAGCGGCTGATGTATGACTCTGCCTTGCAAAATCTTCAAACGTTTCCTTTTTTTCCTGTGACAGCGGAGTGAAAGGGAAACCTCTGACAGACAAACCTTGATATTAACAGTTAATGAATGAAAGATGTGATCACGCTCTGCAGCAGGTGCCCTTTGCATGGGCATCTGAGTGGAGGAGGCTTGGCAGACTTCAAGACCAGCCAGCATCGATGGCTTATTTCATTTAGAAAGAAAAAGGGAAGCTTCTAGAGAGCATCAGATCCATTGACAGGACTTCTGTGAAAGAACACAAGGATGGGAGTCTTCCTGACAGAGAACAATGAGAAAGGCACCAGGCACAGACATTTATGGTCCTTGATATGCTCCACTCCTCATCTGCTAAACAGTTCTGTACATCTTAGTCTGAATTTCTATTCACACTATTTCTGTTTCTGGTTTGTGATCATCAGTTTCTCATTCTGAAAGAGGATGGTACATAATGAGATGGGTTTTGCTTAGGCTCTGCAAAAACTTCTGTAAACAGGATGCTGTGATCAGTCCTGCATTCTGGAAGTGCTTGTGCGGGACCCAGGAGCAGGAAAAGACTAGGAGAAAGAATGGGAGAGCTTGAGTTTGTCTAATTAAAGGAAAATAATTTCTATGGGCTGGAATCTGGATGGCAATGCTGCTGGGTTAGCAAAGCCCCATGGGGCTCTACGATGTACTGGTGTCACCATCAGTATTCTAAATAAAGAGTAATTTGCAACTGCTGGTGTAAGTGACCACACAATGAGCAGGAGAATGGGGAATGAAGCAGGTCCTGGAAGGTTTACTGGCTGAACAAAATGTGGCTGAGGGTTTTGAAACAATGAAGAAAGGAATCTGGAATATCAGATATAGGAGGTGGCTGTCTTTCCTCCTGACTGGTGTTTGCTGGGGAATGGATTCTGAAAATGGGGAGGAATGGCCTTGTTTTTATCAGGATTTATTCTGCTCTTCCTCTTAAAATGTTGTTACGAACTTTATGACACTGGTATCTTTGCCGCTTCTACAGAGCAGGGTTTTTTAGTCATTTGCAAATGATTCCACTCCGTTTTTAAAATAGGGATTTTGTGTTCCCTCAAGATCTACTAACCAGAGGTGATTGCGTCTGGAAACATTAGAAATGTGTTCAGTTCTTTCCTGCTGGCTCTTGACTTCTAATTCCCAAGACAGAAAGACACCGACTTGCTAACGTCGGTGACAATCCTGCTTAACCAGCATTTCTGGCTTTGTCTCAGAAAAAGCGGTTAGTCTCTGCTTAATTTTAAACACATGCTTAGGTGTCATTGATTTCATGTCCTGCAGTGACATTCTTGTGCTACAAAGTGGAATGGACTTATTTTGGGGTCTAGACCACCTCTCACTTCTTCCTCACCATGAGGCATCACCGTAACATCTGGGGTAACATTCGGATAATTATGAGCTTTATCTTTGTGATTTAATCTATACTTTAAAAAAAAACCCCACCTATTGTGACAGCAATTTTTGTCAGATTCAGTATGAACCAGATGGAATTTTCCATCCCTCTGGGTAGGCAGAGGTGGAGAGCGGATGCAGGGCTGCATGTACAGCAGCACATATGAGCATCCATCTAATGCTTCGACTGGAGCCAGACGGAGTTCCTGGGCTAATTCTCTTCTTCTCCATCAGTCATGTGAGTAAAGATCCAGTGGCTGGGGGACACCTGAGTTACATCAAGGTAAATAATACTAAATACAGCCACACCTTGCAGACCAAAAGCTGCCTCTTAAAATATCCTCACACAAGAATTAATAGCTTCATACTGTTACCTCTTCCTCCTCCTCCATCCTCCTCCTCCCTCTGCTGCTGCGGAGCATAATGGTTTTATGTGTTATTTACTGCTCTTGTGTAAATTATATGACACAGACCTGATACAGTATGGTTTGGTCCTTCTAATTTGTGCACTGTTTTCGTGCTTAAGTGTGCTCTCAGAAAAGCAGCTGCTTCAGCAGTAAATATGGTACGGTCATGCTAGCGCTGCCAAGTTGAACTTGTTGGCATTAGTTGGCTTGGGGGAATTCCAGTCTGTCCCAGCAGTACTGCATCCGAATGAAACGGCTCTGATACCTCGGTGCTCTCCTGCCTCATGCAGTGAAGAAATGGCAAGGGAAAAAAGAACAATTCGGTTGTTGGTGGTTTAGATATTCCTGGAGCAGGGTTCTCCAAGTAGGTGCCGAAACTGAAGGAACAAGACAACTAAAAACGTTGGTAGAATATTCAGTAGCATTCAGAGTTTTTCAGACATAGTCAGTTTTCCAGTGAAAGTTTTAGCTGTTTAAAAAAAAAAAAGAATCAGCAAAAATGATCAGAAAATGCTAAGATCTTAATTGTGTTATGTTTCCAGCTGAAACACTTGAGTTTCTGATTCCAGTATTTCAGAATTGAACTGAACTATCCCTGCTAAGCTTGATCTGCCGAAAAGTCAATACTTTTGACCCAGACTGTGAAATAAAGCAGGGGAAGAAAGAGAGTTTCTTTAAAGTTCCCAGAGAAAAAAAAAAAAGCCAAGTTTATGAATTAATTTACCTTGAGCCATGGTGTGACAGGGTGAGCTCTTTCTTGGGTGCAGAGGCAAGCTGGACGGAGCAGACACCGCGAAGACTTGGTTGTTCGGCAGCAGCAGCCA
Source organism: Jacana jacana (assembly GCA_013400555.1). NCBI lineage: Eukaryota > Metazoa > Chordata > Aves > Charadriiformes > Jacanidae > Jacana > Jacana jacana. Next base: position 86,106 of record VZTM01040287.1, read on the forward strand.
CTGAGGCATTTGCAGACCAAGTAATGCAAAACCTGTCGCTCACAAAGAATCATTAGTAACTGCAGCATTTTAAGGGTCTGGGAGTACATTTCCAGTTCTATGGTCAGTGGTAGACCCACAGTGTAGTTTAGAGGTCAGTTTGCTCCAAATAAATACCTGAGCTCATTTTGAGGCTGGTTACCGAGAGCAATGCAGCCTCGACAGTGTGGGCTTTGACCATGAGGACTGAGGAATCAAGGAAGGCTTCTTCAGCTTACAATCTGTGACACCCAGCTGTTTTGCTGCAGGTGGTTTGGTAATTTTGGGGAGGTTCGCATAGTTTGAACTCTCATAACTCAAGACCAAAAAGACAAAACTAATACTACAAGATCCTAACAAATAACCTGTTGTGATTAAGCTGCAGAGACGGTGATTTAAAATCTTTGACCCTAGAATTTTAGTACACAAGAAAGTTCAATGCATCCTCCAGGTTCTGAATCTGCAGAGCAAAACTTGATTTTCAAAAAACGTGATTTTTTAAAAACTTGATTTTTAAAAAACTTTATTTTCCAGAGCTCAGCATCTGTGGTTTTGACCAGGTTTCAAAAATGATCCACTCCAGAGAATCCTTGTGGGGTCTTGGAATCTGATTTTCAAACAAGTGCCCAAATGAGCACAGAGCTTCAGTGGAAAGCTGACTTTACAAAATCTGGCCTGATGGTCAAAATGCTTCAGTTTGAAAATCTGTCTATGAAGGCACTGCAATACATTGACAGACTTGCATCAACATAGAATCATAGAATGGTTGAGGCCGGAAGGGACCTCTAGGGTCATCTAGTCTGACCTCCCCACAGTCAGCAGAGACACACTCCCAACTGGACCAGGTTGCCCAGGGCCTCGTTGAGGCTCACCTTGAATGTCTCCAGGGAAGGGGCATCAACCATCTTCTTGGACAACCTGTTCCAGTGGTCCACCACCCTCATGGTAAAGAACTTGTTCCTAAGATCCAATCTTTATGTGTTTTCAAAATAGATATACAGGGAAATTGTGATTTTGGCTTACTGTAGCTATTTCTGAGTCAGTTTTGCTTTGAATTTGGGTTTAAAGCTTCACCAGTAGTAGCAATTCTTCCATCAGTAGTAGCCGCAGAAGCAGTTGTCCTGGAGTTAGGGCAAAGAGGTCATTAGGGGCTGCTTTGGTTTCTCCCTTTCTGCCTGCTTTAATCAATAGACCATGGTATTTCCCATTGAGATACCAAAAATGAGTAATACCTTTTCCTCAATAGCACCTCTTAACCACTGCTTTAGCATCAATGTGAAATACTCAGGAATATGAGTGATTAGAATGATGTCCTTTTATCTTACGGAGGCCAGTAGGTTTAAAGAGTGTTGTAAGATACTGCCAAAACACAGATACATATATTTTGCTTATTACTAAGGCAAAGAAGCAGCAGGGAGGATTGAAACTTATTTACTTTGGTGCTTGCAAGTGCAGTGCTCCCGGTAGAAGTTCTCAGAGGTTTCTGTTTTAAATGCTCACTGGGGCCTGTTTATTATCTCATTTTATCAGTATAAATTCTGAACAACTCCTGTGGGTTAGATACTGATGTACTGGACTGGCTTGAGATTAACAGCTGGGTTCTGATTTAGTTTAGGATGATATAATTTCAGAGTGAAAAAATAGGCAGTTATCAATCTGTATATTAACGCAAAGCAAAGGTGTCTTGGCTCAAACTTTCTGCTGATTTAAACTCCCTAAATCCTAAATTCTAATTCTGTTCCCAGTATAATTAAGGTGGATAAACTCCAGTGATGTTTCCCTGGAGTTGCTCTGATGTATATGGGTACTCAATCAAGTGCGATGAGGAAGCCATGAATAGAAGTTTGATCCAAAAATTGCTTGTAAGGTAGTTAATCTCATAACAGAATTCTGTGTTTTATGAAAAATGATTGGAAGATTTCTTCCCTTTGTTTAAAGTTACACTGAAAATCAAGTATACAGTATGTGCTGAAATCTGTGTGTGTCGTATGGTATAGCTTTAGGCAGTCCTGCAAGGAGAAGGGTCCTTCTCCCTTGGGTCCTTCTCCCCCTTTGGGTCCCTTCCAATTTGAGATATTCCATGATTCTCTGTCACGGGAATAATGCAGCAAATCAACTACTTTCACTTCAGAGTTAAAAGAAAGAAGTCTCTAACATAGGGAAGATATGCCAAGTCATTTTATGCATTATATATTACATTGATTTTTTCCAAATTAATTAAAATATATGTAGATTTATGCTCAGGCTTTCATTCTTGTGTCTTTAGTTAAGAACACCCCTCTCAGTGGTGTTTTCAAATGAGACCACACTCAAAAACATCATTGGTGATTGTAGATATGAATTTGCGATATAAATAGGGGGAAATAAACAGATATGTGAAGATTAAAGAAAGGGTTAGCCTCTTATACAGACGGAAATCAGACTGAGAAGTAGTAAAATTTAGATTAATACATTAAAAATTTGTAACTTGAGAAGAATAAAGTATACATATCCACCATATTAAAATGGCTGAATTTTATACGTAGTTCACTTCATCCTCTCTTCTAATCCAAAGGAGAGGTAAGACCCAAGACTGTGGTTTGGTTCTACAGCATCTATAACCCACTTGCTGGAAATTTATTGAATACTAAAATTCACAGGTTATTTTAGGACATAAGAATGGTCAGACTGAGTCAGCTAAGAAATCTGCTGGGCCTTATCTTTGGCCAAATTTTTTTGTGATTCCCTTTTTATTTTTGATGACTAAATTACCCTGAGGCAACAAATTCCAAACTTTAATTTTGTGTTGTATGAAGATGCTTTTCCCTTTGTTTCTCTGAAATCCACTGCCTGAAAATTCCAGCGCACATTCTTTATTCTTGAGAAATACTGAGTTAACATTTTCTATAAACTGTTCTGACTCTATCCCAGAATCCCAGAATCTCAGGGATGGGAAGGGACCTTGAAAGCTCCTCCAGTCCAACCCCCTGCTGGAGCAGGAACACCCAGAGCAGGTCACACAGGAACGCCTCCAGGCAGGGTTGGAATGTCTCCAGAGAAGGAGACTCCATCACCTCCCTGGGCAGCCCCTGCCAGGGTTCCCTCACCCTCACCCTCAAGAAGTTTTTCGTCCTATTTAAGTGGAACCTCCTCTGCTCCAGCTTGCACCCATTGCCCCTTGTCCTATCATTGGGTGTCACTGAGAAGAGCCTGGCTCCATCCTCCTGACACTAACCCTTGACATATTGATAAACATGAATGAGGTCTATGGCTGCTCTGGTTGCCCGTTGCAGGATCTATTCTGATTTTACTACATCCTCGGGAAAAAGAATAATCTGAGGGTTGAGGGCTTGATGTATGAACACAGGCAAGTGAGATTCATCAGCTGTTTCATGAGGCAGTATGTTTTGATTAAAGAAAATTGTGTATCGTCCTGTAGATCTGCAGTGAATCAGTTCCTGTTAGATACAAGTTTTTCCTGGAGGGCTTTGTACAACCTGCTGGAAAGTACAATTGATTGGGGTCCGATCTGCTACTCAGGATGGAGATAAGAGCAAGAAGGAGAGATAGGTCTGAACCAAATCCTGAAGCCTGAGCCCTAATATGGTCTTCTGTTAGGGGAAGAAAAGCAGTTTTACTAGAAATTGGGATCTTTTGACCAGGTAGATAGTGTTTACAGAAACTTCAATACAGCTTGTCATCATTTTCACAGAGGTCTAAATGGTTGAGCGTTGGCATTAAACTGGGACATTATACATTTAGCCCTTCACAGCTGATGAGATACATTGTAGAAGATAGGTTTTATCACATTTTTTTTCATTATTACATTATTTTTTTATTTTATCTTAATGAATTTGTCTGCAGATAAAAACGTGGCTTGCTTTCTGCCTGCCCTGGTAAGAGACTGGAAAAGTTAAAAGGCTGCTCTCTCTAGAGAGCATCTTTGGAAAGACACTGTGACTGAACAGAACTAGCAGCTTAAGTGCAAATCAGGGGTGAAAAAATAAAGAAACATCATCATTTTACACTGGTTTCAGTGTTTTCTGTTAGTGCAGAAGACAGCTGCTGTTTTGGCAAGACATTAGTACTTTTCTTCTACATTTATAGCCGCAGAAACAACAGATGCCAATGCACCTTAGGAAATCTTGGTTGCATAATGCACTTAACCAATACAACTCTACTGTTGTTACTAATATTAATGTTTCCACTCGTCCTTGTGGGTACGAGCTGTGTGTCACCTTATGTGTTTGATTGCTGATCTGCACTCGTGAAGAGTCCAAAGACTAATGTTTTGTGGGTATAGGTGCAACTTTGTGGGCTGCAGATATAAATAACAGGTAGAGCTTAGACTCTGTGGCCTAAAACTTGATGCTTTCACATATTGGTCCAGCTGAATCTTCATTCCTTGCCCTTAAAAGGCCAGATCCTGCCTCCGAGAACTTGCGCTGCCTCCTGCTTCACACCCAACCGTCTTCCAAATCTCCCCACCTTCAAGCAACTCTGCTGTCCCTCTGGTTTGACTCCTGCCTCTTCTCCTGGATTCCGCCCTCGCTTCTCACTATTTTTCATCTCCCTGCTACAATTCATGCAGCATTAAGTTGGAGTCTGAAGGAAATTCCCACCTTGGCACAATGGATTAGAGACTGTGGGATCAAACAAGTGTGGGAAAGGTTAAAGAAATGTGCTGAAATGAGTTCACTGGAAGAAAGAGTCTAGGTTCTTTCTTACCTCTTTGTTCTGTCTCATTGGAAAAGACCCTTGGGATCTTCTATTTCCCATTCTTCCTGGCTCTGTTGGACGGTGAATAGTGCTTACAGTAATCTTGAAACTTCTTGTAGGATCTCCTTATGACAGGCACTAGGAGCACACGAAGGACAGGGAGAAAGCAAACTGCTTTGCCTGATGCTGGTGATGAGTTTACACAGTGAAAAAGCCACCTGTTGATCTTTGACTCATTCATCAAAGAAGTCACGTCAAATCCTAACCTGAAAAATTCCTGGTAAGTGATTAAGCCCTTACACAATAGCATATTTCTGCCTCTTGACGCTGTCAGAAACCACAGGTACGCTCACTGACATTCTCCCTTTGATGCTTTGAGATCAGAAGTAATTTTGATCAAAAGCCAGAGGAATTACCCCAAACATATTAATGCTAAAGGACATTCTTTGCTTTGGTCTTTAGTTACTCTCAGAACCTTTGCATAGTCTTTGAGAGATCAAAGACTTACGGCTAAATTGACATAAATGCATTCAAATGTATTTAATTACAAAACCTAACACTGATTTGGTCAGAGAATTCTTTCATGGGAATTGTCCCAGTTTAAAAAAGAATAAAACTGGTCACACTGAGCACACTTGGAGCGCAAGTAGATGTGGATTTGTCTGTTTGGCATTGTGCAGAGATCCCAATTGATGACAACTGGCCAATAGTGAACGTCTCTATATCTGTAAAAATAACGAGTTGATGTTTTATCTGCAAGCAGTGGAATATTTAAGCAAGTAACTCCTATGGAAGGTTGGTGTTTCTAGGCTCAGTGCTCACATTTCTGCTGTACAATATGGAACTGTGCATACAATGGAACTTCTTTACGTACCTCCACACATTGTTGGATTTTCAAAATCCTCTAGTGATCTTTTATGCCTCATTTGTTGGGTGTTAGCTTGAGATACCTTACCAAGGGGTCTGATTTTCAGAAAGAGCTATGCAAGAAAACAAGGAGAATGCGTTCCTTCTAAAACCCCATGCTCTTTATGGTTTATTAGTTGGATTCTTAAGAAATCACCAGTCACTCTTGGAGAACTAGGCCATTCAAATGTGGTCTTTTACATGAAACTTTGAGAGTGAAGAACATTGGAAATTCTCAAAACCTCTAGATGCAAATTGCAACTGGACAATGTTTAGGAATCGGGGGGGGGGTTTCACAGATGTGTGAACTCTTTTGATTAGTGTAGATGTGAACACTCATGAAGAGCAAGTGAAACGTGGTCCTTCAT
>VZTM01040287.1:92403-129189 GCA_013400555.1 Jacana jacana
TTCATCATACCCTTCATTTAACTTATGCCCTTCTGTGTTCACAGGGACATACAGTCCCAGCCCTAAGTGAAGTCCTGAATGATTTTCAGTTATGTCTTCCCCTTTAGCTTGGAGATATCTATGAGTCACCAAGAAAAGAGTAATTCATGCCACTCATGCAATAAATTGATTTAGCAAGAATGTTGGCTATTAGTCACGCTGATTATTAGCTGTGTTGATTTTCAGAAAGGCCACATGCCAGATTTTTACAAGCTCAAAGCATCTGACTGCACCAATGCATACAGCCCAGGCTTTCTCCAGGAGTTTGACTTCTCACTTCACCTGTAGTTCTGAATATTTCCATTTAATTTGATTCCTAAATAGCTGTTGGAAAGCCAAAACTGCTTAAATGGAATGTTTCTGGCTGAAACCTGAATAATGCTTGACTTTTATATGTTATGTAGAGTTTATTGCCTCCAAGTCTGGGCAATTTTCAGCCTGAAATATTTTTTCCTTGGGGGCGGGACACAACGGGGGCATGGGCACATGTTTCCAGCTGAAAATGTCAGCTAGCCCTCCTGCCCACAACACTCTGACCAGCCTTGCCAGGAACCTTGGTGATGTCCCCATGACTCAGAAAAGCACTTTGCAGTTACATAAAGAAGTACTATTATTATTCTATCTGTGCGGTGACCCATGAGTGCATTGCAGTGCTGGTAAAGCATACTGCACCCACCAGCGAGTGTAGAGGGCACCTTGACCATGATTTGTGTGTTGGTCTTTGTGGGTCCCAACAGTCACGTAGTCATGAGACTAAAATGAAGGGCCACATGCAAAGGCTGTGGACACGTGATGTGGCAAATACCAAAGCTTCAGTGTGCCTTAGTTGCTAACTAAAATGAAACAATTACACCCTTCTTTACCATTTTAGGGTAATCTGGTAGAGGTGATGGCTTGTCAGGCTCCCTGCTGGCTGGTCCCTCTGGCCCAGCTCTCTCTTAGATGGGACATAGCTCCTGGGCAGCCGGACAGTGAAGCAATTCTGACCAAGATCCGTTCCCTGCTCTTTCCCTATCCATCCTGTAGAGCTGTCATAACAAGCTGTCTCCTCTTGACTCTACAAAGGAGTTTCTCAAAACTGATGTTAGACTCACAAGATGTGATTCCTCTCAGCAGACCTAAGGCGGCCATAAGATCTAAATCAGAATTTTTTCACTGTGGGCTTTCTTACAGTCAGTCGACAACAATCCAGGGACCTCAGCTTTTAAAATATATGTGACTACTTCAGGGTATCTGATGTGCTAAACTCCCTCACCAAGGCTCTGTGAAGTACAGAGGGTGTCTGAGGTGCCTACATGCAGGTTCCTACTTCTAGACACTCACACTTGACCAGCACAGTCCCTGACAGACTGCCCAGAGGCTGGAGGGCTGATCTGGCTTTTCTAGAAGATCGGTAAGTTACAGGAACTTCTAGCTTAGATGAGGATGTCTGGAGTGTGGTCTTCTCTGCTAGCTTCTGCCAGTAGTCAGGAACATACTGTGGTCTTTGTCTCCAGATGCTTGGTGCCACGCTGCTGCTCAGTGCCTGTCAGGGAAGTTCTTGCAAGCTCCTAGATGGCATTTTCATAGTGTTCATCCACCTTCACTTACAGACCTTTCAAAATCACAAACTTCATCAAGTCCAGCTTTCCAGGGTGGGACCAGAGGTTTTGGAGAAAACTGGGGACCGAGTAGACCTTACCTGCTGACTAAGGTATGTGACTGAGGTAAATCAGTTCTTCTCCCTGTGCCTTCCTTATCTGTAAAACAGGGGCAGTGAGTCTTATTTCCTCTGTACAGCACTGAGATTAGCGGGAGATAAGTAGTCTGAGAGAGCAATTTTTATTACCCCGATCGCAGTTTGTTAGGGAAAGCATTTGTGATTCTTCACTGAATTAACTGAATTGCCCAAATCTATCCTTTTAAACTTTGATCAGTCAGACACATTGGTTTTGGAACCCCTTGGTGGACTTTGCAGACACTGGTGAGGTGCGAGTTCTTTGATGTGCTGGTGGTGTTTTGAAAACGTGGCTCCAAAATGCCAGAAATAGCCACGGGAAGGTGTCCTTAGGCTACGTGTGTGTACTGTGTGGTACCCGGTGTCCCCGGTGTGACCGAGAATGAGACAAAACAATCACATGACTCTGTTAATTTATCCGTTGGTAATAATAGCACCTTTGGTGGTTCTAATTCTGGCAGAACCCTGGCTGCATTCACCACCATGGAAAACTTCATGGCGCCGCTGAGCACCGTCAGCGACCTCGCACTTCAGCACAGCAAGGCCAGGCTCCTCCACCACAAGGTGAGCGGTCCCTCCCGGCGCAAGCGGGAGTTCATGCCAGATGAGAAGAAGGACAACATGTACTGGGAGAAGAGGCGCAAGAACAACGAGGCGGCCAAGCGCTCACGGGAGAAGAGGCGCCTCAATGACTTCGCCATGGAGAGCCAGTTGGCTGCTCTCAGTGAGGAGAACGCCATCCTCAGGACAGAGCTGCTGTCTCTGAAGCTGCGCTTTGGGCTCATCAGCCCAGACACTAGCACCTACCAGGGTCACTCCCTTCAGGACTTTCTGGGAGCTTTTTTCAGGGGGCACAGAGTGGCCCCACCACTCCTGGAGGCTGAACCCATTGCTGGGGAGTCCTGCTTCTTCACAGCAAAGAGCTTTGTGCCAAAGGTGCTGGAGCCAGCTGATTTCTCCTGCAAAACTTTTGGACCATCCAGAAACTACCTTGGCTGTGACTCAAAACCGGCTCCCATGGACACACTTGGCCTTCAGCAGCCAAAGAGGCTTGATGCAAACTTCAGATCCACAGTTTGCTCTCCATTCCTCAACTACCACTGTCCGGACAAATACAGTTTCCATTTGCCTTTGTCAGGCAGTCCATGCTTCTTGTGCCCTTCCCCCTGTCCAACTGAGGCAAGCAAAGAAAATACCACAACTATCTCAGATGAGGATGATGAGCAACAAGTGCCCAAAACTTCTCTTCTACCCCCATGCAGCCTGCCCTACCCTTCAGAAGACCATTTGAAGGGCCGCAGCTATGCTGCGCTACCTCACAAGCTTCGCATTAAGACCAAAGCCCTCAGCAGCTTGGAGGAGTGTGGCCTTGACTCCCAGTGAGAGAACAGAGGAACGGCCCACTGTGGGGCCAGTGCAAGACCTTCCAAAGACATGAAAGGTTTGGAAGGAGGTTGTGGAGGGGAAATGTCTTATGTTTCAAAGAGGAAAGTCATTTTGATAAGGGAGTTTGTAGGGCTGGGCTGCATCACTACAGCACAACTACATCTGGCCGCAGTGTTCATCCTGCTGGGTGAGACCTGCCAGACCCTGCGGCCACAGGGTGAGTAACTCTGAGTTTCACCTGGCCACTCTGCTCACAAAAGCAAGCTCAAATTTGAGGTGTGAAGGAACCAGAGGCAGGAAGAGGCTGAGAGAGTGGAGGTGGTGGCCACATCATGTAACACAACTGCAGTTGCTTGGGGTGACAACCATTTTAATTACTTTTGCTTCATCATTGCCTTCATCCTCACGAATGTGCCTGAAGTCTGAATTGCTTGACATGGGGAACAGTTAATTGAAACAGTTTGAGACACCCCCCATCTGTCTGGAGCAAGAAAAAGGGGTAGTGATTAAAAAGCGGTGGATTTACACGGGCATGAAATGAGAGCAGAACCTAGTCCGTCTTATTCCCAGTTTATCAAAATTAATCTTCAGAGAGAATGAACTCTTTCTCCGTGACCAGACACAGTGTGGTCCACAGGATAGTTTCATCAGTCTTTGCAAGAATTATTTTAGAGAACTAATTACTTGGGTTTTGCTGAAATGCAAAACATATTTTAGTTCTACTTCATTCTTTTTAAATAAGGCATTTCCAAAAATGGGATTTCTATATTTGACAATTGCCTTTATAAAACGTTCTCTCACCTTCAGCTGAGCTGGCTGATCCAGTTCCTTTTTTTTTTTTTTGGAAATTAATTGCTTATAAAATAAATAAAAACAAACAAACAAATAAACAAGACAATTAGCTGATCAAAAAACATTTACAATTTTGGACTTTTTTTTTAATATGATTTAAAAATTATTTTACCAGCTTTAATTGCAAGTGAGCGAGTCAGCTAACATCTGGCTGCTTAGATTAGTCAAGATAAATCTCAGCTAGCCCAAGGCTGGACTCACATGGATGTGCCCGTCAGTTATTTCTGTTTACCAAACTGTGCAAGCTGGAGAGACTGAACTGGAGACCTGGCACTGACAGTTTCTCTGGAGTTTAAGTGTATTTGCAGCACTCAGGAAGAATAAAGGTCTAAACACTCCCAACTGTAGCCTTTTGGGTCCCTGATGTCACTGAGGGTGCAGCACCACTGGAGGAACTGCAGATATGCAACAGAACGGGCAGAACTGTGCAAAATAAGTAAAGGCTTCTTCTTGCTCCTTCAGAGATCTCCTGGACATGGAGGTTCTGATTTCCATCCCTCTGTGAAGGAGGGAGGACACTGAAGTGTATGGTGTCACAGCATATTCGACATGTGGGTCCCCCTTACAGCTACCTGCTCGCTCCCCTCCCGAGGCTGCACCCATGACAGCTGGGCTGAGGGAAATCCTCCCTCCCAGAAGAATTTGTATGGTGAGATATGTTGGGAAACTTCAGCAAAGCATCGTCGTTGGAAATTTGCTTTCAGGCTGGGCAAGCTCTTACTCGATTATCACATGGTGCTTCTCCATCCCCAACCATTCAAGGAGCGCCCGTGCTAAAGCGTCATCTCCTCGGTGGTTTCAGCTATTCCTTCTAAGAGGGCTTTACATCCCATGTCCCAAGAGACTGCTCTGTTCCAGATCTCCTGACTTTGATTTTATCTAATATATTTGGGTTCAGCCTCTTTCCCTTTTTAAAGCATTTAGCTCCCTTTTACAGCATTTTGCTCCCTTTTACCCGTGCACACGCTGCAGACAGTGTATGTATGCTTTGGGATATCTGCTTGGATGCTTTCCTGGTCCATCCTGCCTTCCGACTGCTTAGACTTTGGACAAGCTGCACTGCAGCCAAGACATTGAATAGGTGTGATGCAGCTGGAGAACTTCAACCCAGCTGAAAATGTAGCTCAGGGCTTAGTAGAGGCAAGAGGCATCTTGAGCTCTGGCTACATTGAGGTGAAATCCAACTGAGCCTCAGTGAGCAGCAGCCTCATGGATGTCTCTGAAGTCAACTTTATGCTCTTCCTCAGTCACCAGTTTACAAGCCAAAGATAGTTCTCAGAGATGTATTCCAAGTATTCCTGGAACTTCCTGTCCTCAGTTCTCCTTTCAGGTTTGGGTTTGGTTTTTTTTCCTAAGGAGAGGAGGCTGATGCTGTTCTGATGTTTCCATGTCTGTCAGCCCTAAGCATTTTGACATCTTGGACAAAGACAGCCCAATCTGTTGGAAGATGAGAGATCTCAAAGGGAATAAGCAACTTCCTATTGCTCTCTTCTGCCCCAACTATACATTTTCATGCAATCTACCATGTCCCTGCTGACAGAAAAAACTCATTGCCTGCCCAGCCCTTACTGGAAACCAGAGATGATAGTGGGAGCTAAACCTCCTGGTCCCTGGGGATCTCCACTTCACCAGTTCTGCTGCTCAGAGGAGTGCCGTGTTCCTTTTCATCTTACACTGTTCTCACTAAAATACCAGGCTCTGGAGAGTAAGGACAACTGTCAAGAGTCTTTTTCTAGAAAGAATTTTAAAGCTAATAAAGAAATGCACCAATAGTAAGACCATGTAAAAGGTCAAACCACCCTACCTGATGTGGGATATAATCCCTGAGGTTGGTCGGAGCTGTCACAGGGTCATCTGTAGTGTGGAGGTAGATCAACACGTGCCCAATAAAACTCTGTTTCCAGAAGCTGCGAAAGGTGTGTTTGCCTGTCTGTTGAGACTCCGTCTGCACCGAACTTTCCTCCTCGTGAACAGCCAGCCTGATAAATGTACCCTGTGGAGACATGTCCTGCTCAGGCAGATGTGATGAAAGACATTAAGGAGGCTGTGGGGCACATACTTTCCTGATTCTTCTGCCCATAAATGTGTTTTACCCCTCTCTCATTACATGCTCACAGCAGGACCCTCAGTTCTCCACCATGGAGTCCTCCTGGAGCTACCACACCACTGCTCTGCTCCCCAAGGGGCTGCTGCGATGGGGCTTACACAGCTCATCACCGTTTATCGTGATGCCCCACAAAGGTCAGCCCCGCTGCCTGCCCACCTCTGGCACCTTTGTGCTGCCACCAGTGCAGAGAAACGAGCAGAACCTCACACTCGCAGCTCGCAGAGGCCAGAGCCCATGGGCTGCAGCGCGAGGGGTGCAGCTCTACTGTACTCACTGGCATGAAGGCAGAGAGCTGCAACCACTCTTCAGGTGTGAAACTTGACACAGTGATGTTTTCAGGTTAAAAGAAACCACAAGCGGTTCAATTTCCTGTCCTATTCCCCATGTCCTCTTTTGCCCTCAGAAAATGTAGGGACAGCCCAGAGTGAGAAGGCTGCTTAGAAATTACATGTTAGAAGAAATCGCCACCCCCCACCCTCCACCCCTATCTTTCCCCATCCTGGTCCATTCCTGGACCAGCTCTTCTCATGGCCGTGCTGGGCCCTTCTCTAGCTCTAGGCACCATTTGGGGATGCAGCCAGGGCTGCGAGCGAGCAGTGTGGGGTGCAGGCAGCACCACAGCAGAGGAGCAGGGAGGTCAGCATAAATTATTTTAATATTTCTTTTATAATAATTATTTTAATAATATGTTGCTTTTACAATATCTTAATAATAGTTTCAATTATTTTATTACTATTTTAATTAAAGTAGTATGGTGCCTTCTGAACTCGTCAATCTCTTCGTCTCTCCCTCCCCTTGGAGAGGGAGATTGGGGAGAGTATCTGTCATTCCTTTCAGTGGCCAGTCCAGTGCAGACCTCGACAGATGGGTTGGGGGCTCTCAGGATGTCCCCAGGACACGCTTCCCCTCCCAACCCTGCTGCCTGGGGCCCAGACAACCCTGAGAATTTTAAACCTGCAGGTGCCCAAAGGTAGCCTTGTTTCGGGGAGCAGGCAGGGTTTGTGTGAAGAGGATGGAGAAATGAGTACTGCTTCCTGTGTGTTGTGTCCCTGCAGGGGCACAAACCCAGGGCTGAGCCTCGAGTGAGGGTTTGTGGTGGCGTGAGCTGCCAGAACCCTGCACAGGGAGCAGAAGGGTGCTACAGCAGCAGGAAAAGGAGCATGAGAGCAGGAAAGGGCATGAAGGAAATGGTCCTGATCCCATGCCTGATTCATCTCACACCTTCTTACAACCCCTTCACCGCTTCCTCTGGGTTTTGCTTTTCCTCCCCTCTGAGGTCACCCACTTGTCTGGGGGGGGATGGAGATGGGGAGGGTGTTTCCCTTCTCTCCATATTTCCATATTTTCACAGTTCTCCTTTGCTGCCTTGTCCTAGAAGAGTTTCCTACTGATACCCAGGGGAGATCACCCCTCTCTATCAATTATCCCATCCCCAAGATGTAATAACATCTTCAAATAAGAGACATTATTGCACTAATTGTTGCAGATGCTGGTAACTGCAAGGCTTGTCTAAAAGGGACCTGTCCTATTTCTGCTCCTGCACAGGCTTAGAAATTAATCCAGTCTTTGTTCCAAAGTAATCTCAGGGGATCAGCTTTTCAGAGCAGGAATAGGGGTGAGATGTGGGGCTCACCCTTTGGCTCCTGCATCTGTGGCTGAAGCTGGGAGCATCACCCAGAGCCCAGTGTCCCATGGGAGCCAAGCCCAGCTCTGTCACAGCTCTCCTTTCTACTTCCCCGGGGCCAGAAACACAACCGTGGTCCCAACATGAAGCTTCTCTCGCAAGCAAGTCCTGGTGCACGTGGCCAACCTGGACTCCTGCGAAGCACAGCCACCACTAACACTTTCATTCAAAAGCACAATCAGCAGAGGAAGAGGCGGTACATAAATATCAGCCTTTTGCTTTGCATAGGAGCTGGTGGTTTCAGCACTTCTCCAGGAAATGAGAGACTTTGCTTTGATTCCCTTCTCCGGCTGCAGGGAATCAAAACTGCTTTCCAAGAGATGGGAAACTCCTTGGGTGGGCAGAGGGAGCGGAGTACAGCACCCTTCTCCCTCCGTCGGGACCAGCATGGCCCCACAGCTGGGAATTTGGGTGCTGAGGTATGGAAACGGAGAAGAGAAGGAGCCAGGGATAGCGGTATTCACCCTCCTGCAGCAGAGGGGGAGAATGCCGCGGTGTTTCAGCATTTCATGACACTTCTTTTGTGTTCAGAGCTTAACACTTCCATTAGCCCCAAGTGCATCTGATTTTTCATTTTATTCCAGTGTGTAATTTTAGAGCAGGCTTTCCCCCTCTGCACACCGCGGCCTGTCACAATCAATGCATTTTCCCCAATTAAAACACACCGCCATTTCACAAGAAAATTTTCAGGTGACAATTTTGTTTCCATTCTTGTAACAGAAAGTGACCAAAGGCCCCAGACAGGTTCCAGAAAATACACCTTAGGTTTTCATTTGAGAGGTGCTGTGGTGGCACCTGCTTTCTGGTCAGTATGTTTAACATGTGGTTGAGAAAAAGCAGGGAAATAATGAAGTAAAAGAAGCACTGGCTTTATGAGGTTATTTGGGCTGGAAGGAGCTGGAAATAATAGAATCATAGAATCCTTTGGTTGGAAAAGACCCTTGGGATCACTGAGTCCAGCCATCAGCCCCACTCTACAAAGGTCTACCCTACACCAGATCCCCCAACACCACAGCTCATCCACTCTCAAACACAGTCAGGGATGGGGACTCCACCCCCTCCCTGGGCAGCCCAGTCCAGGCTCTGAACACTCTTGCTGGGAAGAATTCTTGCCTCATGGCCAGCCTAACCCTACCCTGCTGCAGCTTGAAGCCAGTCCCTCTCCTTCTATCACTAATACCCCATAAGAAGAGACCAGCACCAACCTCTCTCCAATGGCCTTTCAAGCAGTTGTAGACGGCTGTGATGAGTTGAGGAAGAAAGATCTCACCATGCTCAAAGACTGCAGGACAGAATGCAGGGGCAGTTTGATGGCGATAAATAGAAACTAATGCACAAAGGCAGAAGCCCTGACCATAACAAATGACTTAGGAATGCTGAGTAAGAGCCAACCCACTCCTGGGCTACTCCTGCTGTCCTGCCAAGTTCCTGTCTCCACCTGTTTGCTGTCCTGCTCCTTCTGCCTGCGAGAAGATGGAGTGGAGAGAGGGCAGCGAGAGTAAGAGGGATGTGGAATGGCTCTGGGATGGAGCCTGGAATTCTGAGTTGGGAAGAGAGGGCCATGCTATAGGTAACTAAATATACATCATGGGTGACCAGCAGGTGGAGAGAGGTCATCCTCCCCCTCTGCTCTGCCCTCGGGAGGCTCCATCTGTAGTACTGGGTCAGTTCTGGGCTCCCCAGTCCAAGAAGGACAGGGAACTGCCAGAGAAGGTATAGCAAAGGACCACAGAGATGATGAGGGGACCAGAAAATCTCTCTTATGAGGAAAGGCTGAGGGACTTGGGCCTGTTTAGTCTGGAGGAGAGAAGACTGGCAGGGGGGAGATCTGATCAACGTCTATAAATACTTCAAGGGTGGGTGTCAGGAGGATGGGGCCAGATTTTTTCAGTGGTGCCCAGTGACAGGACAAGAGGGAGTGGGCACAAATTTGAACATAAGTAGTTCCATCTAAACATGAGGAGGAACTTCTTTCCTGTGAGGGTGGCAGAGCTCTGAAAGGCTGCCCAGAGAGGTGGTGGAGTCTCCATCTCTGGAGATGTTCAGACTCTACCTGGACACATGGGACCTGCTCTGGGTGGCCCTGCTCTAGCAGGGGGTTGGAGGAGATGATCTCCAGAGCTCTCTGACAACCCGCGCTATTCTGTGATACTATAGGACCTGCAGAATTTGAACAGGGAAATATTGCTCACTCGTTTCAATAACACAGAAAAAAACCTGTAACTAAGTGAAAGTGGACAGACACTTTAAAAAAAAATAAGCTGAAGGAAGTGGGTTTTTTTCAGGCAGCACATGGTTAAACCATCCAACTTGTTCCACAGGATGATATGGACGTAAATGAGCTCGAAAAACAATGAGACAACTTCAGGGAGGACTAGTCTGGACACTGAGTAGCAGCAAAACTCCGGCTCAGAATGTCCCTGAAGCTCAGGCAGAGGAGCTGGGAGAACAGGGAGTGCCGACGCTGCTCTCATGGGATTTTGTTGAAGCATCCTCTGGCTTTGGAGACCAGGTGCAAGGCTGGATGGAGCTCAAGTCTGATTCGAATGCCTCTGCATCCCTGGGCCATGGAAAAGAAAACCTCTCTGCTGCACACTCCAGAAATCCCCACCAAGTATCACACATCAGGCACTATTTTTCACACTTTCAGAGTGCTACACACAGAGATGACTACAGAGTCTTCATTTCAGAGCATGAGTTAATTATGACCTTTAGCTTAGGCTAAGGACCAAAACTGAATCATTGCTGATGTAGGAAGTTAGTGGTGCCTCTTGGAAATGGATGCTGCAATTCAGAGCAGCCATGGCAATGCCATTTTAAAAGGATCCCATTTTAAAATTAATCTGGGCTGTATTTCTGTCATTATCAAATAATTTGAAGGGAAATTTCCAAACCGTACAGAACCAGCAATATTAATTATCTGTGAAGAGCTCCCTACATTTCACTGTGTCCCCCCACTCATGCAGGGGACCGGACACTGCCACGAGCAGCTCAGATTCAAGCTCAATTGCCCCATTCCCATCTTACAGGATTCTTCTCATTTAATTTGTGTCAGTCCTAGATGGTTATATCTATATAAGTGGGTTTGGGTTTTTTGAGGAAAAGAAAATAATAGTCATGTTTCTGGTCGGCATTTCCACCATCATTAATCCCAGGTGACCTTGGCAGTGTCAGTGTCTGTCTCCAGCTTGCACAGGTGTAGACTCACTGATTTGTAGAATCACTAACAGGTTCAGGTGGGAAGGGGCCCAATAGCCCACCCAGTGCCACCCCCTGCCCTGCACAGGGACACCTCCCACCAGCCCAGGTTGCTCCAAGCCCCCTCCAACCTGGCCTTGAACCCCTCCAGGGATGGGGCAGCCAAAGCTTCTCTGGCCAACTTGGGTCAGGCTCTCAGCACCCTCACACCAAAGAACTTCTTCCCCACATCTCAGCTCCATCTCCCCTCTTTCAGTGTCAAACCCTTCCCCCTCATTCTATCGTTACACTCCCTGGTTTACAATCCCCCTGGGGTCTCCATTTCTTGTCCAGTGCCACTCAGGGCCTGATGCCTAGTGCCTGGAGGGCTGTTTGCAGAGGAAGGTGCTGTCATCCAGGTTGACAGTGGTACGCTGGGCAGGTGGATAAGAAGGATGCGATATCTGCTGGATACAGCACTGGCTGGAAGGATGATCCCAAAATGGTGGTGCTTAATGGAATTAAATCCAGCTGGCCACCAGTCACAAGTGGTGTTCCTCAGGGCTCAGTGTTGGGGCCTTTCCTTTTTAATATCTTCATTGATGATGTCAATGATATAGAAAACACTATCAGTAAGTTTGCAGATGACACCAAGTTGGGTGTGAGTGTTGATCTGGTTGAAGACAGGGATGCTCTACAGAGGGACTTGGATACACTGGATGGATGGGCCAATGTTAATGGCATGGCCTTCAATGAGGCCAAGTGCCAGGTCCTGCACTTGGGCCACACCAACCCCAGGGATGGCTACAGGCTTGGGGCAGTGTGGCTGGATCTGCCTGGCAGAAAAGGACCTGGGGGTGCTGGTCAGCAAGCAGCTAAATATGAGACAGCAGTGTGCTCAGGTGGCCAAGAAGGCCAAGGGCATCCTGGCTTGTATAAGAACTAGTGTGACCAGCAGAAGTAGGGAGGGGATTGTCCCCCTGTGCTCAGCACTGGGGAGGCCACCCCTTGAGTCTGGTGTCCAGTTCCGGGCACCTCAGCACAAGAGAGATCTGGAGGGGCTGGAGCGAGTGCAGAGGAGGGACACGGAGCTGGTGAAAGGTCTCAAGAATGAATCTTATGAAGAGCAATTGAGGGAGCTGGGAGTGTTGAGTGTGAGGAAGAGGAGGCTGAGGGGAGACCTCATCACTCTCTACAACTGCTTGAAAGGCCATTGGAGAGAGGTTGGTACTGGTCTCTTCTCACAGGTATTTAGCAATAGAAGGAGAGGGACTGGCTTCAAGCTGCAGCAGGGTAGGGTTAGGCTAAACATTAGGAAAAAATTCTTCCCAGCAAGAGTGGTCAGAGCCTGGACTGGGCTGCCCAGGGAGGGGGGAGAGTCCCCATCCCTGACTGTGTTTAAGAGTAGATTGGATGTGGTATTGGGGGATCTGGTGTAGGGGAGAACTTTGTAGAGTGGGGCTGATGGTTGGACTCAATGACCACAAGGGTCTCTTCCAACCAAAATGCTTCTAGGATTCTATGATTCTATGATATCGTTTCTGTGTACTCATAATGATGCTCTGACTCTTGTGGTGAGTTGCAGGTTCCGGACACTGGAGTTAGGGCTGGTTTTTATTGTTTCCTATGCAGAGAGATCACAGAGGGTGATTGAGCGACTGCAGGCAGCAAGAACATTTCTGCCCCTTATCTTTTGGTGGTCTTAACAGCTGCACAGGGGCTGCTCCTCACATCATCTGCTCACTGTGCTCTGAGCTGGCTGGACTGCAGTCCAGTGCTCTGTCTCTGCTCTTCTGGCAACAGCCATGGGTGTAAATCCCCAGACTGTGCTTGGGAAGTCTTACCAGTTGTGCAAACTGGTCCCAGTTCTCTTCCTAGCTAGCCCACTGCTGTCTGGGCACCATCTATGCAAGCATGGAAAAGTATTTTGAAAAGCTGGATGTAACTGGAAGAGCACTAGAGGTCGTGTATGACCAGGAAAACATGCAGTTTATTTCATATCCACCTGCAGCACTTTTAGTAGGAATAGGCAAAAACTGACACTTAGAGCCTCAGTAACAGTTTAGTGTATGGTAAGTTGGACAACATGGTACCTTGGTGCCTGTGGGCTTGAGCAGGGGACTAAGCCCTGTGATGGAGATGTGCGTGACTGTGGTCTTCTTGACCTTTGGGGATTTAGGGATGATGAACTTTAAAAGGTCTATCAGGTCTGTCCATCCTTCTACAGCACAGTCAGGCTGAAATACAGATGGAGAAATGGTCTTGAGGTACCCCCGGCCATCATCTGGGGTGATCTTTGGCCTCCAGTGTCACCTTAACTGGAGCTTCGACCTGTGGCTGGCAAAGGAAGGTTCTAACTCCCTTTAATGTGAACCACTGGTAGTTTCTGTCTAAATCCCTAATGCCATGAAATATTCTTCTTTGTGTGCAACAAAGCCCAGCTGCGTGTTGAGATGAAGTGATTGTTAGAGGTATCTTGGGTGCGTGGGAGTCAGTGTTTATGTAGCTGCCTTCCAGCTTCTATCTTTCTCTTATCAGATACACAGTCTTTTGAATTCGTGCTCAACTATGTAGAAAAAAAAAAAGACAGAAAAAGAAAGTATATGGCTTTACATTAGTCTGTAAATATGATGTAGTAAACGCAACCGAAGAAGTGTGAATACACCAAGCTATTCATCTTTAAGCTGGCTTTCTGATATCAGTTCTTCTGAAGACCACAATCTTTCATTTCTCGCACGTAGAGTTACTCATACTTGATAAGTGTGCTAAAACATCAGAGGGAGCTGAGGAGGTTTGACAACTCCTTGACCTCAAACAAACAACTCAAACAGCAACACTTCAGGATGAATAAAGCCTGCCTGGGTCTTATTTATTTTTATTATTTTCTTTTCCAGACATTAAAAGTTTTTGCAGTTGTGATGTCTTGGGCAGGGTGAAACAGCAGCTGATCAAATCCTGGGCCCAAACCCAACCTCAGTCCCCAAACCTCTAGAGGTGGACCAGGTACCTCCACCCTGACTTCTCTTGGCCCCTGGTACAGGGTCCTGTGCCATGGTGAGGAGGGGGGACATTTTGCTTCTGGATTCCCCATCCCGTGCAGGAAGGCTCCAGCCAAGCACGGAGCTGAGTTGCATTTCCCAGACACCAAGCAGGATTGTGTTGTCTCTCTTTTTGCTTCTTTCTGCCCCAAGCCCCATTTATTTAGCAACAGCTGCAGCAATTGGCTTGGAGTAAAGTGTAAACCACACCTATGCAGAACCTCCTGAAATGCTATTTTTCTGGGTGAAATCCCCCAAATCTCCCCAGAACTCAACTTCCTGGGTTGAGTTAAACCTGGAAATTATCTGCTATTTCTGTGCTGCTTTTCAGACCCTCTTTGCACAGATCCACAGCTCTGGGGCTGTCTCAGAACTGCTGCCTGCAAAGATCAACACCCTCCACCACATCTGGTGCACAGCTGGAATGGTCATAAAGGTGTGGAGGACAATATCAGATGTGCAACTGTTGCTTTGGTCCAGGAAAGTTTCCCTCTGTTTCATGTCCAGCTGTACTGACATGCTGTCAAGGTAGAGGAGAAGCCTGACGGAGGATTTCATGCTTGAAGATCAACAAGTTGCAGCACGGCAAGAGGTGTGAGGAGCGTGATGATGTGTCCTTATCCCTCTCAATGGGAGGAAACACCCGTGTTAACCACATTGCTGCATGACAGCACCCAAGGTGGGACACCAAGCACACCAGGGGAGGTTCCTCCTGGTAGAAGTTGGAGAACCCTGTAACATCTTCAGGTTTCCCCCCTTCCCATGCTTTCTTTCTGCCCAGCCTAGTGGGACTAAGCCACCAGCAAGCTGTGGGATGGGGAGTGGGTTCCCCTGCTGCGAGGGCTATCCCACACCCCCCTCCAGTCTAACCACCTATGTTTGGTTTCCACAGGTGTAACTGAATATTAAAGGGTGAGAAGCAAAGCATGGAAGTGGCTGCAAAAGGTTGCTCTTGTGGAAAGGATGAGAAGAAGAAATATCAGGGTTATTGATCCCACCTGATTTCTTACAGCATGCAGCCACGTGATGCCAACACAGCAATCCAGATGTGGCCTCTTGGTCACCCCCAGCTCCAGATGTCCCCAGAACAAAGGGCAGTGTCCAGATGTCCAGATGTGATCAGGCTCTAACTACCTCCCTCAGCAGCATCAGCCCTTTTCCTTCCAATGCTCCATTTCCCTCAGGACCAGTGGCAGCTGTGCAGGGACCCCTCAGGAGAGGATGGACAGGGAAGGGACAGGCCATGGGAACTGTGATCAGCTCAGAACCAGGATGTGCGATGGTGCTGCCATCGTCAGTCCTTGGCCATGTGTTATGGTTTGAGAAAACCCATAACAATTTATGGTCATTTAGGCAATTATTCTATCACCCTATGACCCCTCCACATCCAGGAAAGGGGAATCAGGGAATGGAATGGAACATGAGGGTTGAAATGTAAATAAATCTAATAGAAGAAGACTAAATAATTAACAGTTATACTAAAGATCTTGTATTAATTCTAATACTGAGATAGGATGTATGAGAGTTCTACTCAGCCCATTCTGTCAGCAGAAGCTGGGCACTCCCCACAGGGACAGCCAATGTGGGGCACTGCAAGCGCAGCGGCTTTGAGGGGAAAGGAAGGGCCAAGGGGTCTGGCACTGGGGCAAGGACTTGTCTGGACCCTCCTCCATCAAGGGAGAGCCAGCTACGCAGCAAACTTTTCTAATTGATATTGTTCACTAACCCTGTTGGCCAGTTTGGGTCAAACACCCAGGCCTTGCTCGTCCTTGTCCCTGCACCTGGCAAGGCTCAAAAGCACCAAGATCTTGAATCTTACAGAGCCTGGCTGGCCACAAAGTAAATATTTTCATGAATTCAGACACTAGAGTCTTCTAAAAGTGCAATTTCCCCCGGCATTAGAAGAAAAATTGGTCCTGTGTCTCTCAACCCAAGACATCATGGCACCTCTGCATCCCCCCAGCTAGGGGATGGGGAAATCCCTCCTGGGCAATTTTCCCCCACATCCAGCAATTAAAGCTAATTAGAAAAGTACTTTTTGTGCCCTTGCACACCAAAGAGGCGTGATCTGATAATGGTTTTCATTTTACTAGCATTTCCCCACCACAGTCACACCTGTTTGCTGCTTCTCTCTGTAACCAGTACACAATGGGTGGATCTTTCCACTGCAATCTGTTTGACAAAAAAAGTTGGGAGGATTTATGGGGAAAAATGACCTTTCCTAGGAAATAATTTGCCAGATTATTTTATTTATTCCTTAATTCCCACCAAGCCTGCCTACGCTAACGTGCCCCTGGACCAAACAAGGGTGCATCTGTGGGGAGACAAGGCCAAGGGGTGCCAGGGCCTTAACCCCTCCTTGCATTGATGCACAAGTTACACAAAAGAAGACAATTTTGATAGAACCTGGGCAATTTTCCTCATTGTTTCTGCATTATTTTTTTTTCAGCTGGCACAAATGTAGATAAGTCTTCCTGAATTGCTCAGTGTTTGTACAGAGTGGAACTAAAAAAGCTTGAAAACAAGGAGAAAAAAAGGAACAGCAATACACAAAATCCAGAAGGTAACAGAAGATGCTGTTGCCTTATTTATTTATTTCATGCCTTGAAGAAACAGGGTGATGGTGGTGGGAGGGGCGGGGGGAATTCTTTTTGTAGTGAATATTACTGTGAATATTTAGTGAATATTACTGTGAAATTTTTTAGTGAATATTACTGTGAAATTTAAGCATCATCTTACCTCACAAGCCTCTGCCCACAGTTTGCACCCTGGACTGCTGGGAAAGTGAACTGGGGGACCTGGGTTTTAACCCCACTGTGGCTCTGAAATTCTGATTAACCGCACAGTAACAGAAAAACAGCTTCAGAGTCCCAGGTGGCCACGTATTTGTTACCAGATGATTAATTATGTGTGTAGCACAACCGCAGGAAAAAATCCACTGAGTTCATTGCTCCTGAGCTCCTAACTCTGGTAGCAAGGGCTCTCCCTACCAAACTGGGTAGAATTTGTGAGATTTCATTTCAAACCCATCATTTGCCTTGCTGAGGATGCTGTTGATGCTGCAGGGATGCAGAGATGGGGGGGGTAGGGGGGGCAGCTAGTGCCTGTGGTATCTTATTCAGACCATGCACCCACATCTGGGAGACATCACCTGGGAAATTAGGGAATTCACCTCCAGGAAATACACATTTGGTTGTTTTTTTAATTTTCTGCTGTAAATCTGAGCCACCGTCCCACCTGCGGGGCTCTGCTGTGAAAGGTAAAGAAGCTGAGCTGGATCTGGGGTGTAAATATTAACACTCTGTCCTCTTCAGGGCTATGAAGCATGGATACAGCTGGGGATGGGCTTCATTGATCCAGTGGGTGAGACACAGGCATCTGTGGGGACTTTTGGTGACAAGTGCCAAGCCTCTCCAGATGCCTCCTAGTTGTGGGCCTGGGCAGCTTCCTCTCCTGGCTTCCTGATGGTGCCTGGCACTGGATCGGCAGTCGGAGACTCTCAATGAGTCAGAGCCACTTTTATCAGAAAAACAAAAGCGCTATTTCTGTTCTTAACACCTTTGAAGCGGTGACAGCAACTCGAGAAGTTAAAAGCCAATTTGATAAGAAAAGCCTCTTCTTATTTTTTAGAGTAAACAGGTGCCCAGAGTGGGGAAGTCAGAGGGCAGGGGAGCCGCAGCTCTGCGATGCTTCCCTGCCTGGGGGCAGGGGGCTTGGACAGCCCCCTCCCATCTCACGAGTCCTCTCTCTTCACTTTCCCCTACACCTCCCCAAGGCACTGCCCTCCCTCCCCTAGGCTCAGCCCCTCGTCGTGGCTTCATGCCGTGAGCCTGCCTAGCCCCAAGGAGCTTCCCAAGTGTAGCTGGAGGAGGTGCACTCACAGCCCAGCCTCACCCCACTTTTCTTTAATTTGCTGTGGATTGGGTAAAGGATGTGCAAAGACATATTCATTTCCTCCAGGCTGGAGCCCCTCTGCTGGGAGGACAGGCTGAGAGAGTTGGGGGGGCTCAGCCTGGAGAAGAGAAGGTTCCGGGGAGACCTCAGAGCCCCTTCCGGTCCCTCCAGGGGCTCCAGGACAGATGGGGAGGTACTCGTGATCAGGAAGTGGAGTAATAGGACAAGGGTAACATTTTTAAACTGAAAGAGGGGAGATGGAGCTGAGATGTGGGGAAGAACTTCTTCCTCACAGACCCTGGCCCAGGTTTCCTGGAGAAGCTGTGGCTGCCCCATCCTTGGAGGGCTTCAATGCCAGGTTGTAGGGGGTTTGGAGCCACCTGAAGTGGTGGGAGGTGTCCCTGTCCAGGGCAGGGGATGGCACTGGGTGGTCTTTAAGGTCCTTTCCAACTCAAACCATTCTATGCTTCTATGACCACAGCGCTCCAGGGGGGTGTAGGGATAGAGTGGGGACTGCAGTGCTCCCAGCAGCTATCCTCAACTGGTGCCAGACCCCAACTGGGAGATGCATGCTGTGACGGGCAGCATGACACAGAGCCCTTGTTCTCCAGAGACCTTCCTCTGCCCCATGCCCCAGCCTTGTCACCCTGAACTCCAAACACGGGAGTGCAGAATAAGGGTAACGATGTGATGTTTGGGACATTAGTGCAAGTTGCAGCGCTCTCCTCTCCTTCTCCCTGCAGGGCTGTTTCCACTCTCCAACAATGAGCATGAGATGCTCTCTGGAAAGCGATGAGCTGCATTTCCCCAGTCAGCTCTTGCACAGGGCTCCCACGTCACCTCTCTAACTCTTGTCATTCTCGCCCTCGCAGCTGGGGCAGGAAGTGACAACGCAGACGAGAGTCAGTCTCCCTCGAGAAACCTCGCACCGGACTCAGCACCAGGACCACCGCACCCACCAGGCTCTCCTGCAGCCAGGAAAAACCTTTCCAAGCTGGGAAAGAGCCCGTAGAAGCGGGGCAGGACAACCCGGGGCAATGCTCCCTGCCAGCCTCTCAGTTTGCACCAGCCCCAGGGAGTTTCAGCTGTAGCCACATCCCCGGGAGAGGTGGCACAGGAATGACAAGAAATGAGGCTTTTGTCCAAGCCCCAGGTGTGCACAAATCACACCCAAAGAGATCTTGCTGCTGGAAAAAAACACGATATTTCTACCGAATAATGCCATCTGTCACCTCAAAGCCCATGGCTGCACCAGGGACGGGGTGGTGGCAGGTGGGGACGGAGCACCTCCCAGCATCATGGCACAGCCACATGTGACAGACATGGGGAGAAGGTAGAGGAGAAAACCTGCACGTGAAAGGGAAGGGAGTGGAAAGGCTGTGTTTAAAGGTTAACACTTGCCCCGGGAGAGAGGAGGCGAATGTCTGTGCTCTGAAATGGCATCTGCTGACGAGGTTGTCTCGCAGCTATTTACTTTGGGTTTTTCTTAAAAGACCAGTTATGGCCCTTTTTTTCCACTGTACTTGCTCACACCCCTGTCGAGTAGATGGTCTGATGAACATCATTGTGAGATCTCGGGTCGTCACCACCTTCCCAGTCGGTACCATTAGTTCACACCTCCCACACTTATTGCGTTTCCTTAACACAGCAAGAAAAACCTGGCACTGCATGAAAAGATTACAGCAGAAAAATACTTTCCGCTAAATTACCAAAATGTTTGGGCTGATCTCAAACTTGTACCATCCTTTTCTTCCTGGTCCTTTGAGAGATGGGGATGAGGGGTTTTGGCATCCCACTAAAACACAGGCAGCAGAGAGCACAGGGCTCTAGCACCGAATGTGTAGCGCTGCCCTGTCCCCTTCAGGCCCCGAGTCCTTGACGTGCTGAAGGGCGACTTTTTCATGGTGCATTTGCTTTACGTCACCAAAAAGTCCTCGAGAGGTAACCTGGGAGCCATGGCCAGCTCTGACCTGCACCAGTCCCTTCAGCACAAAGAGGCCATATCCATTACTGCCCAGGTGAGGCATCCCCCAGTTCCAACCAGCCTGTACCTCGGAGCTGAGCACGGGTCCTTGACACCCCACCAGGCTGTGCCAATATCCCAGACACCCCCAAATCTACTAGTAACTTTGCCCATCTGCAAAATGCAGTGGTGGGACCACTGGTGTGCAGGGGCTGTATCACACCCCCAGCCTGACCGAGCATTGTCAGACAGGTGTTTCTGTGGCACCGTGAAGGGCAGATTTTAACACAAGAGCTTTCCCAGCACTGGTGCAGAGTGGAAAGGGTGGCCATGGTCCATCAGGGCTCTGACAGAGCTTTAATTCACACCCTTGCCAAAAGCCCCCTGCAACCACTGTCACTGTTGGCCCTTCCCCAACACTCGAGACAATGAAAGGAAATGTCCTCCCCTGTGGGGGAAAGCTGATGAGTGACAGAAAGTATATCTGGGGGAAGAAAGGGGAGATGGAAGTGTCTGATTAACCACTGAGCAATTTCTTCCCCATTGGCTGCGCTCACCAGCAGGAGCAAGGTGGCATTGGTGTCAGTGCCCAGGCAGGGGGCTTTGGGGAATGGGCAGTGGAGCTGCCTCTGAGAGCTCTGTTTCTGGAGTCCTGTGTCCAGTTCTGCCCCCGCCCCGCCCTCAGCTCAAGACAGACAAGGAACTACTGGAGAAAGGCCAGCAGAGGCTATGAAGATGATGACAGACTGGAGCATCTCTCTGCTGAGAGACCTGGGGCTGTTCAGCTGGAGAAGAGCAGACTGAGAGGGGATCTCATCAATGCTGAGCAATAGCTAAAGGGCAGATGACAATAGGATGGGGCCAGACTCTTCTCGGTGCTGCCCGGTGACAGGACAAGGGGCAATGGGCACAAACTGGAACATGGGAAATTCCATCTAAAAAACTTCTTTCCAGTGAGGGTGGCAGAGCCCTGGCAGAGGCTGCCCAGAGAGGTGGTGGAGTTTCTGTCTCTGGAGACATTCAAACCTGGCTGGACATGTTCCTGTGGGACCTGCTCTGGGTGGACCTGCTCTGGCAGGGGATTGGAGGAGCTGATCTCCCTTCCAACCCTGCCCCAATTCTGTGATTTTACCACATGGGCAGAGGCAGGAGAGGGGAGCTGATCTCTGCCTTCCTGCTCTCCATCACCCCAACCTGCACTGGGGGTGAATCAGGAGGGAGGGATGCTGCTGCTTCAGCTTTTTGCTGAGCAGAAACAGGAGGAGGGGGATTTACTGGGCTGTATATGTATATAAATATCTATATCTATCTATATAGACGTGCCAGTTGTTCTGTGGGCTGCAGCAGTGCCTGCTCAGAGGGCTGTGCTCACCCCAAAGTTAACTAAAGTCAGAATTAGAGCCCTGTCCCTCTGTTAAGCCTTTCACAGAGAAAGGGACAAACTGAAATGCAAGTGTTTGACATTTCAGTTGACAACAGGGATGCAGAGTAACACCTCTAGGTTCTGCTGGTCCCCCCGCCGTGTTTCCCCTTTCAGCTCGCAGGAAACAAATTTACAGCTCTTCACTCCACAGGACGTGGGGCTGAGGTTTGCAGCTGCACCAGGCGTGTGGTGCCAGCAGCACAGCCCCACAAGTGCCACCCTGTCCTCGAGTGCATCCCTGGGGAGCAGCAGCAGTTGTCGGATGCTGAGGGTGCTGCTGTCGGTTTATGAGAGCTGTTAGTTCCTCCCAGGGAGCCCAGCATCTGCGGCCTGGGGTACTAGTGAGATAAGAACTTGTTTTCTCCGGAAAGTTTCAGGGGAAATGAAGTGGCTAGTTTGAGTCAATTTGAGAGCCAAACACTCTTTGCTTGCCACAGAACCGTGGGAAAGTGTCCTGCAAGATGCCTCCTGCATCCTTGCAACATCCCCCCTGCATCCCTGCAACATCCCTCCTGCATCCCTCCGCCACCTTCCCTGCATCCATCCCTGTGGAATCCCTCCTGCATTCCCAGACCATCCGCGCAGCATCCTCTCTGCATCATTGCAGCGTCCCTCTAACGTCCCCCTTGCATCACTGCAGCATCCCACATCCTTCCCACATCCCTCCTATCAAACCCTGTGTCAGCTTCAAAAGGTCAGGGGGAATTCCTCAAAAAGTTTATGACACGGGGCATGATTCTGTTGAGGATCATCTGAGGGGGGGTTCGGTGCTGAGCTTGGCACCGTTCATGATGTATCCCATGGCTCTTGCTCTGCTCCGCAGCGAGCAAATCACTGGTGTGTTGGTGTTCCCAGTGCTGGAGTGGGGAGCAGACACCTCTGTGGGATTAAAAGTGCACTGTTAATTAAATAATTAAATTCACTCTGCCCTGTTGCTGTTCAGTGATTACACTCTGCCCTCTGGAGCACATTAAATCAGGGCCCTTCATGGGATGCAGAGATCTTGGGGCTGAATGGGGAAGAATGAGGGCTGGGAGAGAATGACAAGTCCCCCATGTCCTGGAGGAGATGGAGAACTCTTGGCCTTGATACAAAGTGCAGATGGGGTGGGATTTGGCCTCTCCCACCTGTGAGCTGATGACAAGCCCCAGTGCTGGGGGATGCTCCCAGTTCCCTGTTGAGGATGGTGTCCTGAAGAGCAGTGCAAGGTGGTGGAGGAGCTGCAGCACGTGAACCCTCAACCCTATAAAATCCAGAGGGTGGAAAGGAGCTCCCTTCTCTAGAAAAGAGCACTAGGGGTGGGGGCTTCCCCCCTTCTTCTCCACTGGGTAGTACCCAGTTTATGGTAGTACCTTTTCTGGTCCAGGTATGAAAATTCTTCGTGTGACTCAGGAGAGGTCTCATAACGTTGTGGTTTTCTGCTTTGCTTTCTCTCCTCTACTTTGGTGGGCTGCCCTGAATACCTGTTTTTTGCCTGAATGCTACTGTTTATGGCCAAATTCTTGTGTCTGGGGGTGACTGCAAGGGCTGGTTGCCTGATGGGGTTTTTTTTTGTGGGGTTTTCTGTGAGGAGAAAAGTACCTTTGCTGGGTATGTGGGCTGCAGCCCCAGAGGAATGTTTTTTCTGGAAATGATGGCATGAATTCTTCGTGCTGGTTGAGCTGTTGCACAGCTCTGCTAGAGGTGAGTCTGGGCTGGTGTGGGACCCTCACACCCATTCCTGTGGTTTGGTGAGCTCCTGGTGTGGGTGGCAACATCACTGCGACCCTGTTGCATTCTCCCCAGCAGGGGACACTGTGATACGTGCTGCCAGCTTGGCCACGCAGGGGTATACGAGGGGTTGTGGGCTCAGGAACAGGGAGGTGATGATTTACACGCAGTGCCTTCCAGGGTGGCAGAGCACAATAAGGGCAGAGCTTCAGCATCACCTCTGAGCCTTTGCCCTGGGCTGGTGGTGGCTTTAGCCACTTCCAAATTGCTGCTGCTGATGTCCTATATCATCTCAATAATTTCAGTGTCAGGGTAAAGCAAGGCTCCCTTCCCAATGAAAGGACCTGTGTTCTCCTGACCTTGAGGGCCATGCCATGGGGCAGCCCCTTAGTGTGGTGATTTTGGCTGTGGGTCTCCGTTGTCTGGAGAATCCCCCTTTACAGCTTCTTGTGCTAATGCTGCTCCTGTTCTCAACTCCAGCTCCTCCTCAAGTGAGGTATTAGAGTAGCTGGTACTTACAAACCCCAAGCCTGTGTGGTCCTGGTATTGTCACAAATCTGTGGGGTTTTAACCCAGTGTGCAAAGAGCAGTCATAATCATGGAGGCAAGGTTTTTATTCCATTTCTGTGCAGAGATGGGTGCTAGATGGTTCATCCACAAAGTACAGCTCAGGTCAGCACAAGGTAAGCATTTATATGGTTTCAATCAAAAGCAACAGTTATCAGTATTTTCTAGCTACATTTGCTCTGCACTGGTGAGGCTGCAACCGGAACACTGCATCCAGTTCTGGGCTCCCCAGCTCAAGGGAGACAGGGAACTACTGGAGAGAGTCCAGCATAGGGCAACAAAGATGATGGAGGGGTTGGAGCATCTCCCTGAGGAGGAATGGCTGAGAGAGCTGGGACTCTTTACCCTGGAGAAGAGAAGGCTGAGGGGAGATCTTCNTGGAAATTCTGTCTGAATAGGAGGAGAAGCCTCTTTACTTTGAAGGTAACTGAGCCCTGGAAGAGGCTGTGCAGGGAGGGTGTGTCCTCCTGACATATTCAAACCCCACCTGGACACAACCCTGTGGGACCTGCTCTGGGTGACCCTGCTCTGGCAGGGAGTTGGAGAACAAGATCTCCAGAGGTCCCTTTCAGCCCTGACCATTCTGATTCCGTGACTGTGATGGAAGAAGCAGCTGCAGAGAGTGGTGCTCNGAGGAGGAATGGCTGAGAGAGCTGGGACTCTTTACCCTGGAGAAGAGAAGGCTGAGGGGAGATCTTCTTCATGCTCCCAAGTATCTGAAGGGTGAACTGTCTCTTACTGAGGAGCAATTACTGAGGTGGTGCTGTGCAGGTCTGCTCAGCCCTCTGCTGGGAAAAGCAGTGCCCAGTGCTGCCGGCTGCTCGTTTGCACACTGGTAGTAATGGGGACCGGTGAAGAGCATGAAGATGGGTACAAGGACGAAAACACTGAGGAAAGGCCCCAGTGCAGTGCACAGGGAGAGCAGAGGCAGTGGGGGGGGNCCATTCTGATTCCGTGACTGTGATGGAAGAAGCAGCTGCAGAGAGTGGTGCTCCAGGCATTTGTCGAACTGGGGCCAGGGCGGATCCCTGAGGTCAATCTGAGCCTCGTCACCTGCTTTCTCTGCCCTTCCCCAGCCCTGATCCCGGCCTGGGGCCAGGTCACTGTGCCAGCAGCAGGGCCACCTGCGTCACTGCTGAGCTGGCCCAGCCCCAGCAGCTTCACTGGGGGCCCGTGTTTGGAGACAGCAGCTCCATAGCAAACATGGGCAGGTGTCCAACCATAACATGAATTCCATTGTGACATGTAGGGGATGGTGAGAAGCGCCATGGTACAGGAGTGCTCCTTCCTCTAGGAAAGCAGCCTCATGGGGAGGCTCATGGACACCACCTGTCCCCATGGTGTGGACCAACTTGGCCCTTTCTCCCTGAAGGCTGCTGCTGCCTCTCAGCCCCTTTCCCCCTCTTGATCGTCTTGGTGTCCCTCACTTGGGTTATTTCAGCTTTAGTTTTGGGACACCAGCTGGCATGGCTGGGGTTTGACTCCCCTGCCTGTGATGGCAAAGATTGGGGCCGGGGGGAAGGGTGTCAGGTATTCCTGTCACATCCTGGCCTGGTGATGAGTGCTGGTATCTGTGCCAGTGAGAGGGGGATGCTCAGCACAGGCGGCTGCAGAAAGTCAGGTGGGGCCTGATTTCCCAACGGGCCCTTGGGAAATTGGGGTCTCGTGGTGTTGCTGGGGATTGTTTGGGCTCTTTGGAGCTCCCCCCACTCCAAGCAGTTTGAGCTTGCCACCGCCCCCCCACCCCCCACCAGTTTGGGCAGAGCTGGTGCTGCATCTGAGCTGGAGCTTTTCCAAAATGCATCAGCCACATGCACTTTTCTGTTGAGCAGACACAAAGCTGTCCCACTGCTCCCTGGTTTGTCCTTGGGCTTGTGCTGCTGCTTAGAGCTCCCCTGGGAAACTGATGTACTTTCTGCCTTCCCTTTTGTCCCCCAGGGCTGAAGAGGATAATGGTGCCAGTGGAGGGGCTGGTCTGTGCTCTGCAGCCTGTGCTGGGCTTCTGTTCCCAGCAAACCCACGTGGGGAGCCTGGGGAGGAGGTTTTGTGGCTCATGGTGCCAAGGGGCAGCTCAAGAAAACTCCTTAAGAATTCCTTAATTTAAGAATGCAATTTAAGAAGCTCAAGAAAATTCCTCAAGAATTCCTTAAGAAAGACCCCTTAAGAAACAGATGCACCAAACAGCACCTTCCTCTCCCAGGTGTTCCAGCTACCACATCCCTGCACCTTCTGCCGTTAGTGGCATCAGTTGTGGTTTTCACTGGGGTGAAGGTGACGGGGACACAGCAGGGACAGTTGGCTGAAGACCTGAGGGTTTGCCCAGCACAAGTCAGGAGCTGGTGACTCAAAGGCTGGACCCCACCAGCCCCCTGCTTTTCCCAAGCCCCTCTGTCAAAGCCTGAGCTGGGAAGCCCTCTCTGCTCCCAGCTCTTGTGCAGTGCCTTGGAGTGCTGGGCGGCATCAAACCTGCAAAGGTCTTCTTCAAGCAGCTGTGAGAGCTCTTATTCTGATGTCGCTGACATAATATTTAAAACCTTCGATCTAGCAAACGGGTTTCTAATCCTCTGCGTAGGAAGCTCTGCTGAGGAATCTGATGTGGGGGAGGAGACCAGTCCAACCTGCCACTGAGGAGTTTTACTGTGAAAGCAAAAAGCCAGTTTAAACAGAAGGAAAATGGAAACATTGCCTGCAGTGGAAGGATTCATGACTAATCATGGTTTCATTAATTCTGGAGCTTTCACTTTCAGCAGAGAGATCATCTAATGGTAGTATCGACTAACTACCTGGAGATAAGCACCATCTCCTGTCCTGGGCAGAAACTTGAGGCACACAAAGGATGCTCTGGAGGGGCAGGAAAAGGTTCTGATCCCTGCAAGGTCGGACCCTGTGCTCTGGGAGGCCCAGGACAAGTGAGGAGCAAGAGCTCAGGGGTTCCAGGAGGAGAAAAGTATCTTCTGGTTCGGGATGAAAAGTCTCACTTTAGGAGGAAATAGAAAGAAATATGGTTTCATGGCAACAAACATGGAATTTATTCAGCTGAAATCAGCATCAGTCTCAAAAGACACAGGGTGAGTGTATCACACTCAGATTTAGCAATGAATCTTTACATCATCTTTTGGCAGCATTTTATGCTTTAATCAATTTGATATATTTACACTTTAAATCAGGGGAAAAGCTAAATTCTATGTGAGACTTTTAAGTTTACAATAGTCAGTCCCCAAAAATCTATAAATTAGTGTAACCTCTTTCAGAAAACTGTCATTAACACTGAAGAGCCCTGCAACCTGCAGTTCCTGGTAGTCTCAATTCTCTGATGGTTGTGTCATATTTGTGTAAAAAAATACTGCAGTGCTTTAAAACAATATTTTCCTCAATGTCTGTGATGTTGGCAGTTTCCCATGGGATGAAACCAGTCGAGGTACTAGTGCAAAGATGTGCCGTGAGACAAGAGCAAATGCTAAACATAATTTATTAGAGAAACATTGTTCTAGTGCATGTAAACATTGTTTTTCCTTCATCAGTGGATGAACATCTCTGAGGACAGACGTCATCTGTCATGTCAATGCACTTTCCTTGTGTTCAGGTGGGGGAAGTACACCCCGTACATGCCTTGTTGCACCTGGTACAGATGCGACTTTCTTCTTAGGCAAAAGACAATCTGGTGGGAAAAGAAGGAGGTTAATGGGGAAAAACAATAAAGAGACTTTGCGCTTCCTTAGATACCCTCAAGCCACGTTGCCAGGCAGGGATGNACCGAGGGGGGACCTCATTCATGTTTATCAGTATGTCAAGGGTGAGTGTCAGGAGGATGGAGCCAGGCTCTTCTCAGTGACACCCAATGACAGGACAAGGGGCAATGGGTGCAAGCTGGAACAGAGGAGGTTCCACTTCAATATGAAAAAGACTTCTTGGCAGTGAGGGTGAGGGAACACTGGCAGGGGCTGCCCTGGGAGGTTGTGGAGTCTCTAGATGATCTTTCAAGGTCCCTTCCAATCCCTGAGATTCCGGGATTCTGTGATTAAATACTTGCCTATTGCTGCCCAAGCAGGGACTAGCATAACCCCCAGCTCTAAATCTGAGGTTTTTCCTCTTCTAAATCTCACTGACAGTAATTTTTCACTCCTGAACCTCTAAGGACAGCATCTCTGTCCTCTGCAGACCTAGCTGTTCTCTTTTAGCTTGTGGCCAAGCAAGCACAGCTCCTTTTGGAGCAGTGCTATTAAGATGCCGTGTCCCACCAAATTACCAGCAAAGATGAGAGGAGGATTTGCTCGGCTCTTGTAGGAACAAGAGAACAGCCCTGCAAGGCTGCTGCAGCCTTTGTTAAAAGCACGGAATATAAAAGTGTGCATGTGATTCCTATAGGTTATTAAAAATGTAGTTTTCTGTGCTCCCTTATCTGTAAACTTATTGTTCTGCAGATCTTTGATCAGGGAAGAGGTTTAAGAAATCATGAAATTTCAATGTTGGAAGGGACCTCCAGAGATCATAGAATAATTTTGGTTGGAAAAGACCCAAGGGATCATCGAGTCCAACCATCTCCCCCACTCTACAAAGTTCTCCCCTGCACCAGATCCCCCAACACCACATTTCATGGACTCTGAAACACAGTCAGGGATGGGGACTCCACCCCCTCCCTGGGCAGCCCATTCCAGGCTCTGACCACTCTTGCTGGGAAGGATTCTTTCCTAATGTCATCCAGTCCAACTCCCCTGCTAAAGCAGGGTTGCCCAGAGCACATCACTCAGGGCTGCATCCAGGCAGGGCTTGAAAACCTCCAGGGAAGGGGATTGCATGACCTCCCTGAGCAATCTGTCCCAGTGCTCTGTCATCCTCACCAGAAAGAAGATTTTTCTCTCATATTTGAGTGGAACCTCCTATGTTTCAACTTGTGCCCATTGCCCTTCGCCCCTTGTCCTGTTGCTGGAAACTACTGAAACCTCCCTTTAGGTACTTGTAAACGTAGATAAGGTCTGCCCTCAGCCTTCTCCAGGCTAAACAGCCCCGGCTCTCTCAATTATTCCTGATAAGGGAAGTGCCCTAATCCTTTAAATGCTGCAGGAGATTCCCCCATTTCAACCTGCTCATAATCTTGGGCTTAACTTGGGTCCAAAAAGAGAATATTCTTCTTTTTGCAGAAGACTTATTCACAATCCAGTGCTTCCTTTCCTAGAAATCTATTGAGTTGTATATAAATACCTTTCCCCATCCTCCTGCGCACGAGTCCTTGAAAGAGCTGGCAGTAACTGAAGGAGGGTTTGGCATGACTGTGCATGTCAGGTACAGCTCCCACTGTGCTGCTTGTGGATGTGCTTGGATGTCCCTCCTGCAGGGCCCCAGGTGGCTGAGCAGAGCTGGGGTCATGTCAGAGGTAGGAACAGCAAAGAGGTCACTTACCAGGAAGCATAACAAGAGCAGAAGGATGAAGCCAAGCAGGGTGAAGACGCAGATAAGGATAATTGCCCAGAACTGAAGCTCTGTAAAGGCAAAATAAGGGCAGATCAGTTTTTTGGACTCCTGTGCACAGGACAAGGGAGAGGGAGATCTTCCCCGGTGAAGTCCAAAAGTGCCCTATAGGTAGGGCAAAACTGCTGGAAGGCAGCATCTGGGCTTCCCTGGCTGCAGGGCAAACACACCAGTGGTGTGAAGGTGTGTGGCATGTACAGAAACTGTGCAGTCAAATGGAGTGACGGTGCAAGGATCTCTTCAAATGACACCTCAGTGAGAGTCAGAGCCCTCAGGTGGTTTCAGAGATGTTCAGAGAGACAAAGTTCTCTCTTTTGGGGGAAGGGACAGGATAAGAGTGTTGGTAAAGGCTGTAGTTGCTTTTGTCAGTGTGTTTGTCATGTGTGGAAAAGTAGCAGTTTGGACTACATCTTCTTTCCTCCCGTTTACTGTTAGTTATGGAGTTGTGGCTAAAACCCACAACACTGTATCTGGGTTGGGTTTGTGAGTTTTTTTGGTATAAATACTGCAGTTATCAAAGTGTTTTTGTGCCAGAGCTCCAAAACAGCCTCCCAATTTGTATTGCTTTTGCCTGGCGTTCACTTCCATTTTCTTCAGGCTGGCTCTGATGGAACACACTCTTTGCCAGGAATACCAAGAGTCTTCAATTCCTGGAGTCTTGCATGGGTCTAGTCTCTCTTTCAAGGAATGTAACACCAATGGATCAAGTATTTAGTAAATGTAGGGTCAATCCCTCCCAAAGAGCACTTACCAGATTTTTCGGATCCCTGTTCATCTGTCTTGACTGGAGAGTAGCCTGGAAATAAAGGGCGGGACGGGTGAGAAACAGCCTCTAGACGTGACTAAAATGAAAACTAATAAACACTCCCACAAAGTCATGGCAGGAGCTCTCACCTTCAACAACCAGACTCTGCTCTTCCAGCTTGTAGCTGGTGCCCAGCCTGGTGAACCCGTGCGTCAGGCGTCTCAGCTCATCGTACACCTCTTGCTTCTGTAAAACCCTTGAGAAAGGGTCCAGCATGAATTTGCAGGTGGAGATGACACTTGTGTAAGCTTTCCCGGGGACAGGTCTGGAGAATGAGAGCCAGAAACTTCATTTTAGGAGGAGAGAAAGGAAATAAAAGTAGAGCTGAGTCTCTACAGGGAGAAGGATTTAGAATTGGGTGAGAGGTTTTTGCAGGTGTCTAAGCAGGGGTTTATTAGCCTGGGATCAGTTCCTGCAGTTTATGCTACGTGAAACAGGAACTTCTGCAGCCTTGTGAAATCCACCCACTGATTTAATCCCAAGGCAAGGCATTTCTAAGAGATAAGAGGCTCAGGGTGTTTTGTTCCTCCAAAGAGCTGTTGGAGAAGACTTCTGTAGATTTTGTTCTCAGAGTGGTCGGTTTTGATGATTTTTAGCTCATTTGAACAAGCTAGGTGAGAGAAGGAAGGTATTTGTTTTACTCCAGAGTTGTTTATGCATGAAAACAGCTTTGTTAGCATGGAATCAAAACCACCTCTCATTTGGACTGAAACCCTTTTGTGGTGAAGGCAAAACTGATAGTGAACGATGGTGCCTGTGTGTCACTCAGAGCTCAAAGGCTGGGAACGAGGCATCACACCATCCTGCAGCTCTCAATGCCTTCTCTGCCAACTGCTTTTTGGGAACTCAAGAAAAAAGCACTTCCAAAGCAGGACGTACCCAAAGTTCTCAACAACACACCCAGCAAAGTAGTCCTTCAGGCTGCTAGTTCTGAATACGTCAAGCTGGTGGGAAGAAACAGAACAATAGAGGAAAAATGAGTGAAATGAATATATCTTTAATCTAGAAATCAAGCTATTGCTGTTACGTTGTACCTCTTTCTCAATTTTCGCCTTGTTCTCTCGGTACATCTGCGACCTGGAGTCCTGCAGATCCGGGGAGTAGGGAAGGTTGGAGATTCTGAAGTTTAACCTGAAGTTTTCTTTCCCAGACTTGACGGGCATTTTGTGAGTTGCTGCCTCAATTGCTAGTTCCAAGCCTGAAAACAGAGAGGAAAAATGAGTGTGAATTCCAGTAGAGGCTCTTCTGCCAAGCTGAGTTGATCTGCAGGCTTTTCGCTGGGGAAACTTTTAATGGATTAACAGAGCTTGAGTTGCATTTGTGTTTGACAACAAATTCTCAGACTATCCTTCAAATCAGTCCTTCACATTGTACTAGGCCACTCATTTCCTTGGGAAGCTGTAGATGTGCCAAAAAGCTAAAAATCTGTTTATCTTTAAATGCATTATGTTATTGTGAGCAGTTGCCACTTAATTTTCTTATTATTTAATGTTAATAGCTTAAATCATTGAAGACTAAAGGATTATGCTGTGCCAGACAATGTGGCAAAGGACTGGCCCAGCTCTGACCTGAGTTTGATGTATTTCCACACACACCCCCCAACAGAGTCTCTTATAGACCAGAAGTTGGGGAACTCTGAGTATGCCATGACAAAGTGAGTTCATCTGAGTGGAAATTAGGCAGCTGGGATTTGAGATCTGCGTACTCTCTACTAAGAATCCTTGCAGCTGGTAAGTGCTTCCCAACCATAGTCCGGTTGCATTTGAAGTCCCATCCTCAAAAGCCCTTTCAACCACAGTCCTGTTGACGCTGGGCTCTGGCTGGAAAAAGCACTTGCAGTCAACCACTATGGATCCAGTCCTGTGGGCAGAGAAAAGGAGGATCTGAGATAAACAGGCTGATGGTCATGAAACTTCTTCATGTAGAAAAGGGTTTCCTTGAAGGGTTCCTGCCATTCTGAGTGTTAAGTGTTTTAAGCTAATGTGAAGCAGATCAGGGAACCACTGGAGAGAGTCCAGGGCAGGGCTACAAAGACGATTAAGGGAGTGGAGCATCTCCCCTAGGAGGAAAGGCTGAGGGAGCTGGGTCTCTTGAGCTTGGAGAACAGAAGACTGAGGGGGGACCTCATTCATGTTGATCACTATGTCAAGGGTGAGTGTCAGGAGGATGGAGCCAGGCTCTTCTCAGTGACACCCAATGACAGGACAAGGGGCAATGGGTGCAAGCTGGAACAGAGGAGGTTCCACTTCAATAGGAGGAGGAACTTCTTCAGGGTGAGGGAACCCTGGCAGGGGCTGCCCAGGGAGATGGTGGAGTCTCCTTCTCTGGAGACATTCCAACCCCACCTTGAGGCATTCCTGTGTGACCTGCTCTAGGTGTTCCTGCTGCGGCAGGGGGATTTGACTGGATGAGCTTTCAAAGTCCCTTCCCATCCCTGAGATTCTGTGATTGTAATTCTGTGATGCTCTTGAGAGACGGGAACAGATTGCTTTGGGCTCTTCTTTTGGCCAGGGACAGCAAACGCAGTATCACTGCCTCTTCTGTCAGCAAACTTAGGTTATCCAACCCTCATGCAGTGAAAGATCAGCACTTCTTAAAAAAGCTCTACCCACCCTGTGTGAGGGTCCCTTGTCCAAGTCTTTTCCCATCTAGGGCAGGACACTACAGCTGTGCCTGAAGCCTGCTTTTTAAACCTAGTGAAGCCCAAGCAGGAGGAGGAGAGGTTGCAGGGTCAATGTTTGGTCCTCATTAAGAGGTGAGATTGTTAATGGTAATTTCTGGGATATTCTGAGACCTAAGAGTGCCTTGTAGAAATCCCGACTGAGACTTAGAAAAATGTCAGTGTTTAGAAAGTCAGGAAAATATTCAAACTGAGGAAATCTGGGGAGCCTGGAAATAACTTCTTAGGGCATGAAGCAACTAATTTCCAACATGAGAATAGAGGGGAGGGGGGATTCTGCAGAGGACGGTGGCACTTGGCCATGGGGGAATGGTGCCAGCGTGTGGCCACTTTTCAGGCAAAATCAGTTTGTTTCACACACCTCAGCCTTGTGACACTGCAGTTCAGGAACTGGTCTCGCAGGTTGCTCCGATGGTACAGTTGATTCATCTGAAATAAAAACATCATGTTAAATATTAATGAGTTCTGGGCCTCATGGTAGACACTTCAGGGCAGCACGAGGGCTGCTAACCTTGGAGACAGACCATATTATTTTTTTGGGAGGGGGCTAGATGGATTTAATGGGAGTTGGTTTTTACTCCAGAATATGCCTTCTGCTGATGGAGGTCTAACTTCCAGCTTGGCAAGCCCTTGTCTTATCTGAGCAAGCTGCCAGTGTTAAACAGCCCAATCTGGTGACTGGCAGCTGTCACCTTCATCCCTGTGTCACAGGCAGCACAGCCACAGAACTCAAAGTATGGAATGTTATGGCTTCATCTAAAAAGCAAACCCTACCTAATCAGGGCTTTATTAGGTTGGTATGGTGGCAGACAAGTGCTCAGGGTTCTCAGCTGTTAATTATGTACTTGCTGACTTCTGAGCTGGCAGAGATTTGTTTGCACCTCTCGAGATGGGACAGAAATGTTGAGTGAGTCTGCATTTAACAAATGAACTAAACCTCTTGCATTTGGTAGTGCATGTCTTTGGAAACAATTTTTTAAGACCACATCTAACATAACAAAACCAAGAGTGATTCAAAGGCCAATATCATCTTTTTAAGGTCTAGAAATTTTTGTTCTCAAAGGCTGATTTATTTATTAATTAAAAAGACCAAACATAATCTACAGAAGTTGCTGCAAAACCTGACAAATGCACACATGATGGCATGAGCTGCATCTCCTTACCTTGTTAGCGATGTTCTCCGCTGCTGCTTTGTATTCTGGAGACTGAGGGTCTGGGTTAGCTAGGTTTCCATTGACGATTCTAAAGCTCAGCCTGTAGCCCAGTTTGTCTGGATCTTCAGTTAAGGCAGGCTTTCTGGTGTTAGTTGTGTCTGTGATGGGGAAACCTAAATAAAAAAGATAGAGTGTGTTTATTTTTACGTCAGATCTTTCCATGCCACAAAAGTGATATAGGTATGTCCCTGCTTAGATTGTATAACCTAACAGTTACATTCTCTGCAGAATTTGTACAGCTTAAAGGGATGGAAATGCTTCTAGAATGGCAACATAATGCTGGATTGGTTCTCTCACAGTGTCAAAACCTATAGAATACCAGCAAACCAAAGGTGAAGTTCACTAGTGGTCAAGCCCCTTTTGGAGTGGAAGGATAAGAGGTGATCTCCAAGTAATCCCAAAATCATACCTTGCCATTGTTCATGGATGCTTACCATTGATGTACAGGCTGTTCCTCTCCAGGCTGTAGTGCCCTAGTGTGGTGACACCATTTGTCATTGTGCTCAGCTCATGATAAACCTTTTCTCTGTCGAAGGCAGCAAGGCTGTCATTGGTTTTGTAGCTGCAGACAGCATCAACGCCTGTGTTATCCCTGTTTCTCCCAGACCTGAGAAAAAATGTCAAACATCCTTTAGGACACAACTGCTGCTTTACAGAACACCTTGTGCAACTTGTATTAGTAGGAACAACAGGCTCTGAAAGCTATCAACTGGACCTGCATCTTTCAGCAGGTTCTCAAGAATTGTGGCAATGAAACTTAAACACCAAATGGATTTTACCAAGAAAATCATGAATGGGTCATCAATGAAAGGGACGTGTCACTGGCTCCTGTTTTCTGGCATCAGAACTTCTGTCATAACTTGTGCAAATTTAAGGTGTGTAAGAGCAGGTAAAGAAATGGTTAATTGCACTTTCAAGAATCTTACCTAAATCTCATCACTTTGCATCCTGTGTAGGCAGAGCTTATGCTGCTGCTTTTGAAAAGAGGGTCAATCTGTCAAAAAAAGAACAGAAAATGTACAACTGAGAACTTGGAAGTGTGTCCTGAGTTTGATGTGAGCAGATTAAGATCCCCACCATAACACAAAAGTGGCAAAACTGGAGCAAGACTTACATAATGGTTGAGAACTTTCACTGTGGAAATGAATTTGCGGGAAGTTGGGGCCTCCAGGTCTGCAGTGTACCTGAGGTTGGTCAAGGTGAAATTCAGAGTGAAGTGTCTGGACACGGGGCTTGATGCGGTGGTTCTGCCCAGAGCTATAATCAAAGGGGAGAAGTATTTATGATCTTGCTTTATAAAATGCTATCCTTACCTTCAAAGACATTCCCAACCCTAGCACACTTCAACGCTACTCTAGAGAATGTCTCCTCTTATTTTTTTTGGAGTGCACCACTCCTTTGATATCTTTCTCTGGAATGAGTGGAAGAGCACTTACCCAATCGCTCAAGTGGTTCGTTGTAACCTGGAAAGGAAATGCAAGAGAAACCTTAGGTAAGAGAACTGTACACTGAAAAGAATGAAAGAGAAGAGGGCATGATTGCATGGATGACTTGGGAATGAATCATCTGAACCTGTCCCTGAGGGTGTGAATCTATTAAACAAACAACCTGCTGCTTAAGCAGAACAAGGTGCTTTTATAATGAGAAATGAGAAAATATATGTGCTGCTGTTTAAATTAGATGCTGGTGGGATAGAAATCAGGTAAAATGTTCATATGCAGGTGAATGACTGGGGTCAAGGCTAAAGGTAAGTCGCCCTTTGGTCTAATATAGAAATTAAAATCTTCAAAAATGTCATTGTGAAAGAAGCATACTGCATCTTATGCACACAAGTTATGCAGTGAACTCCAGTGGGACCACCTTTTCCTTAAGGTCACTGTTTTTTTTCTACATTGACGTGCTCCCTTATACCCAAGATCACCCCAGACTGCTCTAGTGCCTGGAGTAATAAGAAAATCAAGCACTTACCATGGATATAGAGGCTATTGTTGTCCAGGTCATAGATTCTTAATTTTGTGATGCCATCTGTCATGCTCTTTATTTCTTGATAAACTTTAGCTCGGTCAAACTGGGACACTT
Organism: Jacana jacana; assembly: GCA_013400555.1. Lineage (NCBI taxonomy): Eukaryota > Metazoa > Chordata > Aves > Charadriiformes > Jacanidae > Jacana > Jacana jacana. The sequence goes on from VZTM01040287.1 coordinate 128,205, forward strand.
GGGAGCCATTTCCATAGTTGCAGATGGTGTCTACACCTGTGCTATCCATGTTCCTTGTTGACCTGAGGAATTGAATATCATGAAGCTTCTGTTAGTTATTCCAAAAATCCAGCTTTTTTACCTATGTGATAAAAAAAAAAAAGCCTTCAAAACAATTAAAATCTGTCTGTAGTCCTCAGAGACAGTCTGCAGAAATTATGGAGATATAGCACTACAAAGACAGAGGCTTTGTAAGATAAGGACCATATAAAAATGCATAGAAACTTTACTATAGTGATGCCGACTTCTTGAAAAAGAAGCTGTGATTTTATATGTGTCAGTCAGACATAAGGCAATCTATTTGCTAATGGTCAAAGTTGATCTTTCAGCTCTATTGCTCACCTGAACCCTGTGACTTTGCAGCCAATGAAGTAGGGGCCAATGCTGCTCTTCTGGAGCAGGGGGTCAATCTGACAAGGAAAGGTCTTTGTGAGTACGGGAAACCCAAAATACCATGTGATTTCAGTGAAAAACAATGTGACTTTGGCTTACATAATGCTGCATAACTTTCTCAGTAAATTTGAATTTTGCAGAATTCGGTGTCCTTAGGTCTGGTGTGAACCTGAGGTTGGTTACAGTGAAATTCAGTGTGAAGTTCCTCACTGCTGGTGACAGAAACTCTGATCCTTGACCAACAGCTGTAAAGACCAAAGCAAACAGTTGCTTGAAAATATGTTTTATGATTCTCATCACTAGAAGGAACAATATTGGAAAATACTCTGATATTCTAACTCACTTCACGGTCATAGCTACTGAAATTTCATAACAAGCTATGAGTTTCTCTTAACACTGCTTTATAAGTCTGTAGTGCTCTCGTGGTTGCTGACTCCAGTCTAATAATTTGGCTATTGCTCTCTAGCAAAATATCATTACCCTTTCAACTGCTGTTTAGAGATACTTACATAGTACAGACTGTGGTTCCTTATAACCTGTGAGAAAAATAGAG